>VXAY01003150.1:1343949-1378823 GCA_013399855.1 Oxyruncus cristatus | reverse complement strand
TTTTTTTTTTTTTTTGGAGGGTGCCATAAGCATCTATTCAGAGAGTTAAGCACGAGGGAGGCAGCGCTCAGATGGCAGACGTCAGCTCCGGCGAGGACAGATGGTGAACAAAGGTGAAAAGCACACAAAGCGCGTGGGCCAGGAGAGCGGTTCCACTCCTCCCTCGGAACCTCTTACAGCCCTTGTGACATCCTGTGCTGTGAAGTGAAAGTGTGGCCCTACAGGGCCACTTTCCAGCAACTTTCAGTCTATGCAGGCTCTCTGTTAATATCCTCTGGGAAGCATTGCCTGCCCTACCTGGGACGACGCACAGGGCTCACAAGAGAGATACCATCTCTGTGGAGGAAAACAGCATGGACTGCAGCCCAGATACTGGTCTGGCTTATTGTTTGCCAAGGGGAACCAATCCCACTGACTCTCTTTTGGAAGAGAAACTCAAGGTCTGAGGAGACGAAGAAAACAATCCCATTATTTAACTCACTCAAAATATACACCTGAAAACCTCTACTCATTTATATTTCATTCTGTTACAAGTGATTTAAAAATAGGATTCATAAAGTACCGAGTTGCCCTCCAATAGAGCTTTTTCTTATGATGATTTATATGCAGTTTACACCATGTCAGATACACTACAGCCTACGTCCCACTGCTAACTAAACTCTGAAAGACCAAGGGTACTTCTAGCCCAAATTGTACTTCTCTAAAATTTAAACAAACAAACAAACAAACAAACAAACAAAAACCCAAAACGTTTTACATCATATTTATACAGCAAGGATATAGTGACTCAAGAGGCAACAAAGCCCAGATATTTAAATTAAGAGCAGAAATGCCAGCAGGAAAACTGAAAAATCAAAGAGATCGTAGGTCAACATGAACAAGCGTATCAGTCTTCTGATAAGGCACAATTCTTGCTAAAATTGTAAAATACTTAAACTACTGCAGTTGCTGCTGTATATGAGAGAAGAGTAAGTCCTTCCTTTTTCCTTTTTCCTCTCTCTTGAAAAAATATAATGAAATTAAAAAATGCAGAGGCACTTGCATAAGTGGGTGCACAAAACAACCTCCTAATTTAAAAAAAAAAAAAATGACTGTGATCTGTCTTCTTCCTATTCTGAGAGAAAGAGAGGAATATTTAAAAGTCTTGAAAGACTTTTCTTGTTTTGTGGAACGTTGCCCAGGCATGGACATGTTCAGCATCTTTGGGAAGGTTGTCAGTTGTTCACTTTAGACTCTGAAAATTGATCCACGAACAAATAGTGGCTCTTTGTGGATTAGCCCATCTGTCGGCCAGATGGGGGGAAAAGGTAACAGTAGTAACAGCTGCTCCAACAAGTTGTGCTGGTTTTGGCTGGGACAGAGTTAATTTTCTTCATAGTAGCTGATATGGGGCTATGATTTGGATTTGTGCTGAAAACAGTGTTGAGAATGCAGAGATGTTTTTGTTACTGCTGAGCAGCAATTACACAGAGTCAGGACTTGTGCTCCCACCAGCGATTGGGCTGGGGGTGCACGAGGGTTGGGAGGGGACACAGACAGTGACCCCCAAAAAGCTCGGGGGAAGAAGGAAGGGGGGAACATTCAGAGTCCTGGTGTCCCTGGAATGGTGAGTCCTGGTGTCCCTGGAATGGCTGAACACATGCCTGCCCTTGGGAAGTGGTGAATGAATTCCTTGTTGTGCCTTGCTTGCATGTGTGGCTTTTGCTTTACCTGTTAAACTGTCTTTATCTCAGCCCACAAATTTTGTCGCTTTTACTCTTCTGCTTTACCTCCTTCTGACTGTGGGGGGAGCGAGCAAGAGGCTGCGTGGGGCTCATTCCCCAGCTGGGGTTAAGCCATGACACAAGGACAGCAGGTCATGGAAGAATAAGGCTGAGGAGTAAAGCGAGGAGAGCTGTTATTCAGGAAGCACGTAAATTTTGGATGAGATCAAGACGAGCAAATTTAGAAATGTGGCACTACCATATCAGCACAGAGAAGACACAAGGGAACTTTAAAGGTGTGAAAAAGAAATGAAACAAAACTACGTTAACTTATTTAGGGAAAGAAGGAAAAACTGTTCAGGACTAATATGGAGTCACCTCAAGAACCAGGATTTCTTTTGTATCTCTATCACAGCAGTGCTCCAAACCTCAAAAATGAAAATTAAGTGCATGTGCAGTCAGAGATATGCTTTGTTTTTTCACCTTTGGAGTTACAGATTAAGTCATCAATCAAATGGTCCTGTTCATATGGATGTAGCTAAGAGCCAGGCAGAATTTTCATTGTAACAACCTGCTTTTCTTAGGAGTTAATGCTACTCTCTGTTTTGTTTCTAAGGTGAGTCTGCTTCCCAAATTTAGTCTTCATTTAGCTTCAGACAAACTCTGATATGCTACAAAAACATCCTACGAGCCAGTTAACAGCTTGAGTTTCCTTGAATTCATGGGAAGGAGAGGACATTTAATGGACTCTGTGGAGAGTGAGAGTGGAAAAATTAACATTTTTCTGTATCGGAAGTTAAACAAGGCCTTTGTAAACTCTAATTTTCTTCCTCCCTCCAGTTACTTCGATCAACATATAGCCTGCAACACAGCATTCCTGCTTACAAGCTATTCAGTTCTAATTAATTTCTTCCTCGATGCCATGATACAAAGATTTTAACAGCAGAACCACCTGTTGGGAAGGAGTGCTGTCACATCCCTCACTTGGTGACACCAGGAAGAGCAGTCAATACACGAAACTGGATATGCCAAGAGCTCTTTTCCTTTGAAAGATCAACAGGTTTCTATCTAAAACAGTAGTTGCATGGTATTAAGGTTTCACAGTGCTGAGCTGCATGCATTTCAACTGTTTTCACTTTTCTAGAAAAAGCTACTTTACTTCTACGTGGTAAGAAAGCAAAGCAAAGCAAACAAAGCTTGAGGACAGTCACAGGAGGTGATGGTGGAGGGCGTGGAGGGAGATTTCACTGTTGGTTTCAGAACTCCAGCATTCCCTGTTAAAACTTCATACTATAGAGGTGAAGAGCACTCAGTCCTTCCCTCCAGGGATCATTTAGGAACACAGACCCCGCTCTTCCCTAAAATGTTTTGCCATGGAATGCTGAAGGGAACCACGACTATGGAGTGTCAGCCCTATCTGGGGCATCACCCACAGGAGCCTACCAGTGGAGCAGGGAGGAGAACAGGCCACTCAGGAAGCTCTGTAATTGCACGGTAGGTGAATTTTAAGTCAGCAGCTCTATCATTAAGCTGTAATAATATTACTGCCATGCAGAAAGCTCGACTCAGAGATGGAGTTAAATTGTATGTTGTCAAACTGTGTTCACACTGGAAAATAAATGAACTCTGGTTCAAATGAAACTTCCCTTAATCATACCTCAACATTACCACATGGTTAATTAGAGGTTTTTTTTAATTAAAAAGAGAGTTATTTAATAGACAAGATAGCAGGCTTTCAGAAGTTATATATATGCACCTAGTTATTTATTATACAGCTGATCTCCCATCCATATAAATTGCTGCTGCAGTTGCCACACACTTCAAAAAGCTTTTAACTGAAGCTCTTTAGATCAACACAAAGAACTCAACTTTGACAAGATCCTTTACAATTTCCTTAGGTTTAAAAAAAAAAAAGTCACACGCAGGATGCCTAAAGCTTTTTTCTTTCTTCTTTTTTTTTTTTTTTAATACATCACACTCTCACAGATGAAAGGAGGAGGATGCTACAAAACCCCTAAAAACAACAAAAAGCCTGTTCAGTAAAGAGGCACTCGCCAAAGCACATTTATTTAAAGTGAACTCTGTGAGCACGACTGTGTATTGTTCAGCTGGAGAGCTTGGAACTGTCTCTCACGTCAGCAAACTCCCGAGGCAGTGACTCATGTCTTCCCAGGAGTGTGTGTCTGGCTTTGGCTTTTTGCAGGGGGCGTTGTATTTTCTTTGCTTTTGGCTTTTAAGAAGCAGGTGTTGGTTTTATTATTTAAATAATTGCTTGTTTGCTTTTGAAACATTTGAAACCTTGCTATTGAGACGTGGTTACGTGTGAATGTGTTTCTCTCTGGGCTGCTAGATAGTTACACTTGAATGTGAATGGAATAAGGAACTCTTGAACATTCTTTTTTTTTTGTTGTTTTGGTTTGGTTTTTTTGGTTTTTTTGTTTTTTTTTTCTCAAAGTGGATCCAGATAGTTGAAAAAATTAAACACAATTCAACCGACGTTTCTAAATGTAGTTCAACTACACATACTTACAGATTTTCACTACAGAAAAAGGTTTGTTCACTAAACAAAAAAAGTGTTGGTGTTTCTCCTCAAAACAAAACAAACAAACCCACAAACTAAACAAGAACTCCCACAAAAACATAAACATCTTAAGAACCAAAAACAACGCCCTCAAAAATTTCGCGTAAAGAAAAGCCCAATTCAGATCTACAGATCTGAATTTTTTTACCAAAAAAATTACAGAAAGTTTTTGATTCCTCAGTAAAAGATAGTATCTTTATGAATTTCTAAAATTAATATGTTAAAGGTATCTATTAATAGTTAAATAAATTAAAGATCTGATGTAGCACTGAGACATGAGGCATCTAGCCTGAAAAGTTGATGGGGGAAAAAAAATAAAAAATATTAATTGTAGGACCGTTTATAACCAATTTGAGCCACAAGAAATGGAAAAGTAGCCAAAACATACATAAAAAACATCTCAACCATCCCTTAGCCAAATAAGGCATCAACTTCCTTTTCACTACAACATAGCAAAATGCAGGCTCTAGAAAATTATGTTATGGAAGCAGATAGATTGAGTGATAACATTAATTCCTGCTGCTGACAACTGAACTTGTAAATTGATGTAGTGTTCCTTTGAGAATATGGAAATTGGGGGGGAAAAAAAAAGAAAATCAATATTTGGTACAGGTACCTGAAATATGTTAAGAAGCTTATTACAATTCAAATGTATTTTTAGGGCCCCTTAAGCTGTTTCTAATTAAATGGTAGACTTTTTAAACCGAGTAGAACTGCAGATAGCTCCATTTAGTACTATCTTGCCATAAAGGGATAGCTCAGGAAAGATGCTGGAAAAAAAACAAGCTGATACGGAAATCTACAACTGTTCATTTCTTAAAAAACACCGGGATTAATATCTGTTAATTGCATTAGCAAATCAACACTAAAACAATGACAGGATTAACTAATCTTCAAGACAATGTACCAAAGTCCTAATTGATGTAAAACTCCGGTGGAATCCCGGTTGGGAAATGCCGAGGAGCTGCAGATGCACACTCGTGCATCTCAGGCTGGGATCTCCCTGTCTCCCACTGCCTGTGCCAGCACCACTGCAGCGCTGGCTCCAGCCACGAACCTCCCCAAGGTCAGCAAGGGACGAGACAGAGACAGAAACCTGCAGAAAGTCTAAGGAACACGTGCACTCTCCCACCCCACAATCTATGAATCTAAGGAAAAGCAATTTAGCGAAGGCTGAATGTTGCTTCTCAACGCTTTTAAGGACAAACCCCTTTTTAAGGGCTAGTTCCAAGGGCAACAGACAGCAAAGACATTTCCAGAAGTGTGTTCTCATTACTGCCGTGCTTCAAGCAAGCCAGGAAAGTCACTGCCGACCTTGAGCCAACAGAGAGGAGAGTAGCCCTGTAAAGTCTTGTAAGGGAAAAATTCCCCTTAACAAAACAAACCGGAGGAAGCTCTCCACATTTCCTTTGCAGTCTGTCCCCCCCCCAGGCCTCTTCTGCAAAAGTAAAGTTCTCTCTAAATAAAGGAAATTGTCCTGAAATTGGTTAAATGCACAATTAGATTCTCTCTAGAAGAAAATAATTCTCAATGTATGAGTTAAATACAACTCTTTGAGCAACTCACCAGGTAGATTTTCTTATAGCAGAGTAAAAAGGATCAATTTAGTAAAACTATTCAGTTCCAGTGAACCTAATCCAAAGTAAATTAGTGTTAGTAAAATGGAAGAAAACCTTAGACTAGGATCTGTTATTTTAAGTTTTATTTCTTATTTTCAGAAAATCAGATTAACATGCATGTTCATGCATCTATCACAGAACCATACATCCAGGTTAAATGTTCTACTGATACCCAACTCAAGCTTTCTCTGTCAAATTTTCATGTTTTGGTGAAAGTTTACAAAACTACTACAAAGTGTCAGGACAGGTATTTTTCAAACTATTTCCTTAATTACTCTTAGGCTTTTTTGTAAGGAGACTCACTTTGAAATGAGTGGCAGGTTTGCCATGAATATGAGGAGCATTTGCACAAGTATTGTTCCATTATGTAGTGAGAATTCTGCTGTGCAGAAAACAGAAGTTAATCACAACTCACTACACATGGGGACACCACAGCCGTTGAATAGACAAAATCTGCATTAAAGCACATCATGGAGATTAAAATCTTGTATGGAGCAACCTTTCCACACCAGATTGCTGTGATTCAGAGGTGTTAACAAGTATGTTTATAAAATGAGGTCATCAAAAGCTCTGAAATGCTGAAGAAGCCTAACAGCAGAGGTGTAGTTGAGAGTCCAGAGCCCACAATATTTGTGTTCAAAACCAGGACAGTCAGTTTTCCTGTCCTTTCACTGAGCACTCGCCCATGGAAGGCAGAGGGGAGGGTATCTCCTATATGGATATGAGCACACTCCTCTAGAGAGCAATTAGAGTTATAATTATTGTTACTTTATTGATCACCTGCTGGGGGTACCTATGTCTTACTTTTAGCCCTATGAGAATCCTCTGAGCCTCAGCTGGCAACCTAAAGGTAGAAGCTCTGTACAAAAGCATGAATACACTGTAATTTCAACCCATGGAACGCTCATTTCCCCAAATAAATTAGAAAACATCCAAAAATGCATCACCAGCTTTGCAGAAATCAAGGAATACAAACCCTTAACCCAGAGAGCCTTTTTGCTTTAGTAGTCCTTAATGCTTTTCACAGAGACCGCTTAAACTCGAGTACTCAAAAATAGAACTGTTTCCAGAGAGGCTAAAAAGACTAAGTCACTGTGTGAAAGCTTTCAAGTACTTACATAGCCCCCCAAAATATGGTAAAATCATCCAGCTACTGTATTACATGACATTGCATAACTGAGGATAACATGCCAAATGGCTGTAATCCACCCTTAACAACTTGGGAAGTTCTTGTGTGAATTGCTGCCAGTTTTAGATTACTGACACATGACCAGGACTTTGGTTTGCTCCTGGTTAAAAAAAAAAGACTGCATTTCTTATTTTCAAACCATGCCTACAGCAGCAGCAAAGCTGTCACCTTATATTCTTTAATTAATCATTAAGAAGAACAGAAACCTGTGAATTGAGAGGTCGTTATGATAATGATGCATGAAACACCCTAAAGCTTCAAAAAAGAAAGCAAAAATAAAACAAGCTACATAAGTACAGTGCTCTTTAGCTAATAATTTTGATTTTATTCGTGTAAAAATATCTAAATATAAACATTTAAACCAGGCAAGAAAGATATATTGGCCTCTAGCAGATAAATGGACAGGTATGGTAAATACTCCCGTTCATAAACGTGCTTTCCCAGATTTTCTGCATTTGCTTCACCTCGTGTGAACTACCAGAGCAATGCAGAACAAACACCTTATTTGCATCAAAGTAAATAACACAACTCTGTCCTGGTCCTTCTTACTTCACGCAGGTTATGATCTTTATCACCTCTTATCACTTCACCATTAATTCCCGAAACTGCAAATTAGACTGCAACAGCCACTGTACTGTCAAGATAACAAATTGCAACGTCAGCCCTTGGCTTCATGCTCCGGATCAGTGGAAGGACTTGCCATCTGCACAGGTCTTTAAATAACACAGTATTTGTGTATTGTTCTTTACAAGAAGTTCAACATGAAAAAATTTTCAATCTCAGTTCTGAATAGTTCAGAACTGCATCTAGCTGCGTGTCAAGGACTATTTCAATAGCAAAAAGTATTTCATTTATGCGATAACAAGCAATCTGCAAATTCAGTTTGAGGACTGATCTGAACATTCTGCTGATAAAACTGTTCTACGGATCAAAGAAATGTTGTGGTGAAATCCTCAAGAGCCAACAGCCCTGACTGTCTGCACATCCCCCAGTGTGCACCAGTTAGTTCAGTGGCATGAGGCAGGGACAGAGGCAGAAGCAACAGGCTCATCTCTGGGAGCAATTCCAGTGTGTCCTACTGCCCAACCCGAGATGAGTGCTTGCCAGACACCCAGCTCTCTTTATCCAGGCACGGCAGCACACATTTCTCAGGAGCAAGACAGCAGAACTTTTTGGTTTTACTGACAAAACACTGAATTTGAGCTCTGTATGACCAAAACATGAGGGTTTTACCCAAAACCTTCTCATTAGAACAAATTCTACAGCTGAGAGAAATCAGAACTCCCCCATTACCATGAAAAAATCCAAAACAACTAAAACCCCCGAAGTTTCTGCCTGCCACCAATGCCTTCTCTCTCCACCACCACCACCGATGCCTTCTGTACCTGCAGAAAAACCAAAACTTACAGAAAACAGGTTTTGAAAGATTTCTGTCTTCTTCCCACTCCCCACCCCACTTCATTGTCTTTTTTTTTTTTTCAAGTTTTGCTGCCAAAAATATGCCAAAAAGATTTTGCTTATTCACCATCACGAGAGAGGGAGGGAGGGAGGGAGGGAGGGAGGGGAAAGTCTATCCTATAGTTCAACAGACTTTCCAAACAGTATGCCCTGGAAGCTTTCAAATTCCTCCAAGGCCTTTCAGAAAATCAGATTAATACCAAATACTGCGTAATTCTGGCATGTCAACTCTACAGAAGAGCTGGAGTTTTGGGTGTCTCCCTCATTACCATATCACTTAGGGCAGTGGGACATCCTGTTAAATTCCTTTAACTCTATGTTCACCACCTTTAGAGCAGCAGATTGCTAACGTTCATGATAACACTCCACTGCATAAGCTACTGAAATGTATTCTCTATTATGGTCTCATTTGGGAGGCAAAGAGGGAAGGGTTGAAAATTCTGAAACAAGCTCAGGAATTTGCACCCGACATCTGCTTGATTTAACACGAATCTAGGTTTCTTTTTTTACTACACAAATAGTTTTCATATTTATTTCTTTTAGGAGGAGCAGTCAATTTACTTAGAACAATGACATCTGTGTTACTGTGCTTCTAAAACAAAGCTTGACTTATAAAATGTGATTAAAATTTCTAAGTGCTAAGAACTATCCTTTGACTTTATACTTTCTCATGGGTTTTTTTAAGATAGTTGGACACAAAGACTAGATTGTTATAACGTTTTTTTTTTAAATCCTCTTATGTGTAAAGCACCATGAAGATGTTTTCAGAGGTGACAAGAAGTGAAACTGTAAAATAAAAAGGAAGGATTTTAAGGAAAGAAAAAAAAGGACAAAATATATCAAAATTATTGGGTTTGGAGGTTTTAAGGGCGTTGATTTGATTAGAGTTTGTATCAACTAAGTGAAAATGGAAGTCAGTCTCCACAAGTCTACAGCTTTGTCTCTAATCCACTTCAACTGTGCTAATCACACAGATTTCAAGACCTAGACCAGTTTAAGACATGAACTGTTATTTGGGGGTAAACCCTTATCAAGCTTCATATGCATGGCCAAATCCCAAACACTCTGAGCACCAGCATGTACTGACATGGACACAAACAGGACTATCACCCCAGAAAAACAGTAAAAAACCCAAACTTCCAAAATGGCCTCAGAATATTCCCAACTGTAATTGCTCAGAAATGACGCTGTTCTGCCACAGTATTTGCAGTGCAAACACTGAAAAAATTCAGAGTTATTGGGTTTGGTTTTGGCTTTTCCCCTACCCCCCACTCCCCTCCTTTCTCTCTTTGCACGTGAAAGGCTTTCTATGCTTGAGAAACTTCAATGTCTGAATTTAGGTAGCTATGGTACAGGTCAAAATAAGACCATGTTCCTGGCCAGCCTTTTTGACCAACAAGATCACAGAAGCAACTGTAAATTATTACTTTTAGGTTTTTACGTTCACTGGAAGACGAAATTGAGAACAATTAACATAATTTAAAAATAGAAAATAAGTTTGCTATGTGTTGCTCAGGATAGTCCTGTTCTACAGTGGTCATTTCTACTTTTTTACTTCAGTATAATTCATCTATACTCATTTCGTACCTCCTTCCTTCTGCACTCATTGTTCAAAATCAGTTTTTGTATCAGTAAATTGCCATAATCAAAAATCCCCTGATACATCCCAAGAATAATACGTAACTGTAAAAAACCCACAAAATCACTAGACTTCTGGCACACTGCTGTCCCTTCTCCTGCACTCCTTCTCTCCCCACTCCTGCTCTCCCGGTGGCTTTGTAAATAGACCAGTGTCTCACACTGCCTTTGCAGGAAGCATCTCAGATTTGTGAAGCTGCTAAGTCTTTGTCTGGCCCACACAATATGAAATACATCAGTGCAGTAGTGCAAGTTTTGGGTTGTATGCTCTAGAGAGACTCGACCTTGGAAACATATGCAATCAGCTGTGCCCAACACTCTCTGTTCCCCCTCTACTCCTCTGATAACATACCAACCTCTTCCTACCAAAACATCTTACACATTAGACCAGTCCAATTTTGAGTACCTTACTGCTGTTCTTTTCAAGGGTTTTCATCTGAAAAAATCATCTAAGAATGGGAAAATTCATTCTCCCATAAACTTAGCTCAGATCAGACTCATTTCTCCCCTTCCCCTTCTTCTGGGAGAGGTGGTTCAATACAAGCCCCACCCTGGCAGCCAGACAATAAAGCTGCAAATAACTTATTCTGATCAAAGCCCCATCTGCTTGGCAGCAGCAATTCAACTGCACTTGTGGTTTTTGTATGGCTGCAGCTTCGGAATTGAATGATCCATTCATTTAGATGGAAGTTTAAACAAAATATGGTAATTAACATCAACCACTGCGGTTTTCATGGCTACTGTCTACAAAGACATCTCTAATAAAAGGACTTCGCTGCTTTCCCATCTAATTACACAACATTGTTGAACAATAAAATTCAAATTTAAATCAGGCAGCTCTTTTTCTTTAAGTCAGTTAACAGACTTCCTGTCTTACACTACCTATCCAATGGTAGAGACAGACTATGACTGAAATGAAGAATTCCACCTCAAAACCATCTCAATTTTGTTTCATTTTTCCCTGAGGAATATGGCTGAGGTTGGTAACATTTAGCACTAATCATGCTAGTAAGAAAGCTACCTATGTACCTTTTTGAAAGGAAAGTAGGATTTAAGCTTTACACCCAGAGCAGGGTGAAAAATCAGGCATTACGTAGCATTGCAGTTTTATGACATAATAAAAGACGCCAGCATACAATGATGAATGTTTTTAATGAGACATCCACAATGCTGTAGTCAATAAAAAACTTTATAGGCACAATCCTCAGCGATATAAACAAGAGAAAAATTAATTTATTGTGACCACTACCAGTGTTTGTTTATATACTATAATTCCTCGTTATAATAAAAAAAAAAAAGGTGGAAAAATTAATCTTAAAAAAAAAAAAGAGTATTTTTGGCAAATTACGCAATAACATATAGGGCTGGACTTACCTGACCTTACAATGAAGCCAAGGTGGGCCTGACCAGCATTTGGGTTGAGAGAGAAACCCCTGGGGTGTAACAGCAGGTGCTGTAGAAAAAAAGCCAGTGGCTCAGTCTCAAACACTTAGCAAACATTAGCCCACAAAACCTGACTGAATGGAAAGACTTAATCTGGCTCCATCACTGCTGATGAGCTGATAGGCAGGAATAAAAAATACTGTTTTAAAGCCTCTGGCTGGGACAGGGATTTGGACAACTGAATTCCCTTAGGCTGTTCTGACAACTCCAATCTAAAGATTTATCCTAAAGACTTTTCTTGCCACCTTCTCTCTGCCAAGTGAAACAAAAAGGGCAGGTAGATGAAATGTATCTGAGGGAGTCACATATTTTAGTAGCATGAGTTATAATTTGAGGGAATAGTTTTACTGTGTATATAATAAGTCTGCCATGTTTGCGAAACTCGTTTTTAGAAATATAATTGGAAATGAAAGCTCCAGGTGGGTAAACGGCGTCCTCCATTAGTTCCAAAACAATGAGAGTAACACAAGGCACCAAAGGAGGAAAACTTTCTATTTCAATAACATCATCTACTGTACATTCCCCCAACAGCTAAATCCCAAACAGATTGAGAGCTGGAATACAGACAGACAGCATTCCTCACTTACATCCTGCTGCAGAGCTGAACAGTAAAACAGAGCAAGCTAAAATAGAAACTGTGTTAAATCCAACTCGACAGTCCCAGCTTTTAATAACCATTCCAAGGAAGTGCTCTCCCACCCAAACACCTCGGGCAGACCAACCTGGAAGCCCCTCATGTCCCACCATGCAGCTACTCTCATCAGGCAATTATTTCCTGCTCTTCTCAGCCTGAGCTATACAGAGTCCCCCATCCTGAGAACTGGAGGCTCCTACTCCAGGTTTGTTGCCAAGGAAGATGGTGTGTGGACCTATCTCACCTGACACATAATAAGCAACTCATCTACCAATCCACCTCACCTAGCAATAAAACACAGGCACTTTCCTGCTTTCCACTGGAAAAAAAAATTACTGACAGTTTTGGAGAGAAGTGGCAAAAAGAATGGAAAGTAAAAGTGCTACTTCTCAGGAAACTGCTTGAAGACCATTCAGCTGTGCCCTGTGCAAGGAGAGCTCACAGCAACCTGAAAACTCGCACAGACAAAAATAGGAATTCTCACCAAAAATTACAGCCTCCTTCAGAATTCCTCTGCCTGTGTCTTCTGGATAGTATATTAAGATACAATTTAGAAACAGTCAATACAAGATTCATGAATGATTAATAATTTTTCGTATTATGTGATACTGATTTTTATCTCCACCTTAGGGGACAACATTTCACACAACATAAAGTACGACATCTGATACCCATAAAGCTCTGAAACAGCAGAGACCTTTCAATTCCCTTTTAAACATCTGCAGGAATTCTGTGATTTCCTTGTATATATTTTCCTCATGTAACAGAACCTCTTGCCTGGCACTTTGTGTTTTACAGGGAGAAGCCAGAAGTTTGTGTCTGGGTACAGTTTCCAAAGGTATGTTATGAAGTTATCATTTTGTTTCATTTATGATCCAAATACATGTTTGAATTTAGAAAAAAAAAAGTCATTAAAAAGCAATCTTCTAAGGTATATTTTTTAGCAGGAATGATGCCAGATATTGTGCCTTTAATTGTTGCGGGCAGAAAACTGCATTAACTTGAAAATTATGGGTCATGCACACATTACCAAAAAACGACTGTCTGCCCAGGGGAAAGTATTTGCCAGTTGCACAAGTAGTTCCATGCCAGGAGAAACCACTGGGGATTTCATTATGATACAGCAATTTTGTTTGGAATTTAATTGGAACCTTTCGGCAAAGAGTATTTGCTAAACTGAAAATGTTATTGCTAAGCAAAACTGCAACATCCCCAAAAAAAGGAAAACCACCCACACTGCCATGGCTACAGCCACACAGGCTCAGAGCTCCAACACATGTAACAGCTTCCATATGCACAGGGAGACTGATGCATCCCTAAGGAAAGATTCCCAGGCAGGGACTGGTATCACCGATCCAGCTTCAGCACAACTGGTTCAGCCTGTGCACCACCTGCACATTTGAGCTGCTGCCTTAGGACACAGGAGCTGCTCCTCTGACTGGACTGTGAAGTTTGGGAAATCACCTTTTCCTAGAAACCTCCAACATTACCACAGATACATATTCAGTATAATCAGATTTGCTAGTCAGGTTGCCGTGTAACCTCTTCTTTAGTTTTTCTTTATGTGAGAACCAAATGTCAAACACAGAAAATATTCAGCTTCTCAGCACTTAGTCGGCTGCTTCAGCAAGCCCTGACAATAGCTCCACAGGTATCTTTGTAGAAAATGGCAGTCATGTAGCATGGGAGGGGGTAGTCAGTCTTCATCCCACTAAAAGCCCTACAATTAGACACCTTAGGTTCCAGCAATGACAATGATGAATGATCTGTAGCTCTAATGGTAGAATTTTAAACTCTAAAAAGACATCAGATGTGGATTGAAAGGTAACATGTCAAAAAGAAGTATTTTCCTTCCATGAAAAAAAAAAACAAAATGCCTTTTTTTGTACTGTAAAAAGGCACTAAAAAATAAATAGGAAAATGAAGGTGTGCAGTGCAAGGTTTTTTATGGAAAGGGACCCATAAAAAACAAGATGCGTATTGAACTCACATGAGCCAATCTGGGACTAAACAACGAGTCCTGAAGACCGCAGGTAATAATTCTGCAGTATTCATCCTCTTGAAAAAGACTTCTGGAACCAGCTGACCACCCCAGCTGCTTAGAAACATCTCAGTTACCAGGCCTTGGACTTTGCACCATCAGGAAAAAGAGCTTCTGATCCCCAGGAAAGGAGATTCTCATGAAATCAAGCTCCTGCTGACAACCAGCCAGGACAGATTTATGCCCACCATAGGCCTATGTATGTATTCAGGATTCTTTCAAGCGGAGGAAGATTTACTTTACAATTACTACTTCTGAAATGTGTTCCCCCCCCCGCTCAGATTAAGGCCAAATGACCTAAAGCCAATCTCCTACTCTCAGACCAAATACTGCCAGCCAGTAACACCCTCCTACAAGAACCTGAGAGGTGCCTCAGTAGAGTCTGTGGGCAACAGCTCTCAAGGGAAAGGATGAATGCACATGCTGTAGTAAAGCTGCACAGAAGATATTTGTCCAGGATACTGTGTTTACATGAAATGTAGTTTCAATTATCCAAAGCCATCGTTATGATTATTTTTACCCAGTAAATGTCATTACTTGACAGAACTGTGTATTTCATTCCAGCACCTATAGGCAGAATATTGCTTTTAAAACCAAGCACGGGAACCCTTTCATAGAATATAAATTTAATGTTATAAAATGGTGACTATCTGGTTTTTTTACAATGAAAAGCAGAAACAGGCCTACTTTTCCCTCCCCTCCTCCTCAGTGCCACTCATTTCTCAGTGCACCTAATGATGAAAGAACTTGTCAAAACTCACCACTACTTTTTAATACAGAGACTGCACCCACTGGCAGTGACTGGACCTATTTGGACCTGGATGAGAGTTGCACACCTTCTACATTTTTATTTATTATTCCATCCCTGCCATCCATTTGCCTCTTATATTTCATCTTGGAAAGCTAGACCAGATGACCTTCAGAAGTTCCTTTCAAAATAAATTATTCTGTTTTTCCATTAACTCTTGTACTGCAGGTTCTCCAGGGGAAAAAACCCCACTTTGTATAAAGACCCAACCAAAAAACTAATATTTTTTTTTTTTTACTTCACACCATAAAAATAATAATTCTAGGTATGGTTATGGATATTTAGAATTATTAGTGGAAATGTTATCAGTTTTCTCAGTATGTCTATACACACTAAAAAAAGCCAGCTGTCCCTTTTGATGCAGAAAAAACACTCTCCAAGTCAGTTTGCCCTCATCTGTATTAGCATGGTTAATCCATGTTATATACATGGTTACAGTTCACCAGGTCTCCTGTGCTTGTCCTAACAATTGCATTAAGATTGGCAGGCCAGAATGGATTAGCTCAGGTAGCAGGAATAGACAGGGATAATAAATTTATTTCTCGTAAAATGTCATTAACACAACCTGCAGGAAGATCCATTATCTATCCTAAAACATGAGCATTTAAAGCCACACCCAAGTCTGCCCAGTGCCGGTGTCACATTGTCATCTGCAACACTCATCTGAGAGGGCGTTACTGTGTGGCCTTCTCACCTTCAAGAAGTCTCCATAACATTGGCAGAGAGATATTCCAGCAATGAATTTAAAGGATTACTACAGGTTTTCCACAGCTGAAGTCTCTTGCCTCTGGCCTGATGCCTTACAACACAGCACAGGCACACAATAACCCTTCAGAAAAGCAGAGCCTGTCATGTCTTATTATTTAAATATTGAAAGGCAGATAAGTATTCCACTTAAAAGAGACAGGGTTTAATCTGTAAATACTTCAAAGGGATCTCTAATGACTTGACTTTAACTCATCTTTCCTCGTTTTAACTGCTGCTTTGATGTCCTCCCTAATCTTCATCTAACCCTCCACTCAGGAACACATCATCACACAAGAGTTTCTGAGGCTATAACATGGACCACTGGCATATCAAATAAAAGTCACAAGTAAGTTACACCAGACAATCTAGTTTACTTGAGAAGTAAATGAGGCCTCTGTGTGCCACACTCACTGCTGATAGATACTCCTCACACACGGGACTGATGCCATATCAACACCAAACAGGAGAAAACAAAGACTTTTCCTGGTATTTGGCCACACCTGGTGATGGTGACAACCTGCAGGTGAGGGAAGCATTTGCAAATACTGTTGGCAAAGGTTTCACCTTCACTGCCATGACTTGTCAACTTGTCACAGGCAGGTTTGTGTTTCCTCAAGAGTCTATCCATGTTATTCTACTGAGAGATTTTAAATCAATAATATATGCAAATAATGGACACTTCTAGCAGATTAAAGGGGCTTGTTGTTGTTGTTTTAATGCAGAGCAAGCCCCAAGCAAGCTAACATCATAATATCGAGACAGATATAAAAAGAGGATTACTGTTTCTCCAAAGGTATTTCTTATAACCTGATGATACTTTCTATGAGGAGTGGAAGATCAGTGACTGTTCCTCTCCAAAGAAGCTACCTGCAGTGTGAATACATTTAATAAATGTAATTTTTGGATTATGTATTAAATATGCACACTATGAAGAACAGCACACATACACCAAGACTTTAACACTAAATACTACTAATAATAGTAGTTAACTACTAACCACTACAAACTCTGTCTAACAAGATAATATACTAAAACATCATAATGATGTTTCATCTGAAGGAAATAGATTTCATATTTGTAAGCAGGTGTCAGAGATGAGGGATTGGGTGGCTGCTGCATCCAAGCAGATGAGTCTAAAGGGCAAAGCAAAAGTCTGGCTGAACAGCTGAGTTCTGCTTCGCCTCTGACAATGATCTTCCAGTGAATCACACACATTATCTAACATCTGTGCAAGTGATGACAATCCTGATTTCTCATATGTCTAGAGGACTCTTTGCAGAGGCATTAACCAGCTTCTCTTTCTCCCGCTTGGTCTTAACAGCTTTTTCAGTCCTCGGAAACATAAACCTTCTCATAGTTTGCCTGCAAACTCTGCTACTAGTTACACCCCAGATAAGAGCATGAAACCTGGAGTCACTGCCCAAGAGCAGATACCAAGCAAAGGGTATCTTACCACTGCTCAGTTCAAAGGGCAAACATGGGATTTAGGTCTGTGACAGCTCAGGCAGTAAAACAAATAGCATGCCAGCTCTGCAGAGCAGAACCAGAGTACAATTAAAAGCAAGTTGCACAGCAGCCCACATACTGAAAACATGCTGCCTCTGAAATGCTCGACATTGCCCAGTCTCTGAGCACAGGATGGAAAAGTCTGGAAACAGTTCCAAAGCAGCCAGACATCCAAGTCAGAGCAGGACTCATGCAATTCATTTTTTCGTTATGTTTCATGTATAACCAATAAGCCCCATGTCAAGTCCCACTGCAGCCTAACGCGGTTGATTTCCTACCATCTCCAGTGGGTGGATTGTATTGTCCCCACTAATCTAAGATATTTCATCTGAGTGCTAAAGAGAGGTCACCTTTTTCATTCCTTAGGAATTCACTTTTGACAGTGGTAGCAATAAGTTGGCAAAAACATTAAACAAAAACAAAGTAAGCTGTGTCTTAAATGCACCTCTTCCAAAGAAGTAAAAAACCCAACACAGTATTTAAATCTTATTTTTTTATCTAACCAGCAAACAAAAGACACTCCTCTGCTTCATGTAACCAGAATGCAATTTAAAAAAGTAAAAACACAAATTTCTGAAAGTTGTAAAGTCCATTGATCACCTGGCCCATCTGCGGCAGAAAGAGATCTATTGATTATGAGTACAGTACAAAGCGTAGATTGCAATGCTTATTAAGGCTCCACCAAGCTGTACAAACTCTTTCATTTACTCTCCAAATCCCCAAACATGCAGCAGTAACTATGAAATAAGGAGCATTATGTTACAACACCTGTAGTACCAGCTGCCCCACTCTTTGCAGACACACTGGGAAAAATCCACGCCACAGCAATGCAGGAGTTTCCTTTGCTATTTCTAAATAGAAAATTATCAGAAAAAAAGTTGTTCAATGAGATTTCCTCACTTTCACTTGTGTAATTTATTTCTGCAGTTTAAAAATAACCTGTGATTCCAGAGTAGTTCAGACTATAAGTGAACATAGGAAAAATTATGACATCATTTCCTTTCCTCTGACAAATTCTGTCTCTGATTTTGTACAGGCTACATAAACCTACAGTGCTTTCAAGAACTATAGGTATATAAGGTCCCATAACCTTAACTGAAGTAAAATGTACCTCAATTCTGACAGTTTTGTGCTGTTAATTTCTCTTTCTACTCTCACTGCAGTAAGTTACTCTTCCTAAATTTTCGTGTAAGAGCATCAAATTAAAGAAGAGCCTATACATAGGAACTGCACTGTGCACCAGAACCCATACCCACCATAAAACAAACAGCAAATTTTCACAACAAGGGACTCAAATGATTTGCCAACCAGCAATGATTTGCTGAAATAACCTGAGAATGACAAACAAAACCCAAAACAAACAAAATGTTGTCCACAGTCTGCTTGAGAACAATAGGGAAATAGAAAGATAAAAAAGCCACAATTCATTCATTAATTCACAACTCCTAATTTATTCACTGTGTCACAATGGCATTTTGGTCTGAAAAGCAAACGCTGGTGTCTCCCATTACACAGAGTTCAACTATAGTATTTCAAGCAGATGGCTGTAGGAGTTTGGATCATTTTCTTGTTTATATCTTTCGTTTGCTTGGGTTTTTTTTTTAAATTTGGACCAAGCACAAAATTACAACTACATAAGGGATTTTCAGTTGTGTATTTGCATTCTGTGCTAATAAGAGTGTGTATATTTAGGGCATGTATTAATTGGCATAAATCTCAAAATAAACATAAGAAATTGGGGGGTTTAAATTATGTATATCCTATATTGTGCCATAGCTGGCATTTCTGTGAATTGCAAGTTCCTGTAAAACCTAAGGCACATAAAAAATAGAGGGAAGAAACCCAGAACTTTAGAATAAGTGAGGGCCTTGAGGTGAATAAGATGGTCTAAACTGGTGGGATACCCTTCCTACATGAGACAAAGTTTTCAAAAAGGGAAGTGGGGTTGGGGACTTACAGCAACAGAGATGGCAGCAGCTCCTACTGCTCCAGGGCTGGAGCAATATCCAGCGAGTCCAAGAGCATGTCCTGCTTCCCCATCTCTTTGGAGGGGCCACTCTGAGCTGGAGGCAGGAGGTGCTGCTGACACCCTGTCGATGGCATGGAAGTGGCCTGACAGACATGAGCTATTTTGACAGGTCAAACAGCTGCTCCAACAACATCTTTAAGAGTCCAGGGATCATGGAAAGGAAAACATGCAGGCGCAAGGGAATGACTCTTCTCACTTTGGACATATTAAGAAACCCACATGAGGACTTCTCAGGGAACAGTGTCTCCAACTGCACCCAGGTTAAGAAAAAGTTTGAATATTTTCTTTGAACACACAAAAATTCATTTAAGCACATGCAAATCAGAATGGTGGTGAGTAACATGAAGCACGGGGTCCTGCCCTGAAATCAGGAATCAGTAGTTATTGTGGATAAAAAAGGAAGAGGGACCCAGGAGCAAATTGTGTTCAACTGAGACTATATTTTTTTAAGAGATTCATTTTGTGTCTTAATAGTCAAAGAAGAGATCCTACTTTGTGGACTCTGAACCATGGCACAGACAGCCCTAGGATTGCAAACCTCAATTTAATTTCTACGTGCTTGACTCCCTAAGAATATCCACAAACTTTGGGTGCAAAAAACATATTTCCTTTTAATTATAACTTCAGACTCTTCTTGGAGATTTTTAATTTACCCATTTCACATACCAGTGAATGTGGCTGTGGTTATCAGAGTCCCCTTGTGCGAGTTCTGAAGGTGAAAAAGCCACAAAAGGAAGAAAAACAGTTCTGTCAGCATCAGGGTACAATCAATAGCATCCCAGATTAGACAATCAGAGCCACAGTATATCATTCCCAATTTTTTAAAGAAACATTTTAAATTGAATTCTTAAATAATTTAAAGATATCTACTTCATATGTAAGAAAAAGAGCCATTAAGGAAGCACTTTACAAGAGACCTACAACTTTCATCACCTTCAGCTGAACCCAGTTGAACTGAGCCTAAACTTTCAACATTTGTAAAGACAAATTAAAAAGTCCTTAGCATAAAAACAAAGATTTACAAGATTCCTTTAAAAATATATTAAAATAAACAAGTTATGTCATGTAACTATATATCCACAATTTTAAGTTCACCATGTGCTGTTAAAAATAAAAAGAAAAACGAGAACATTGTTTGAATGTTTGGTGACTGCATCACATTTTGTTTCCCCTTCCATTCAGATTTTCATATACTAACATTACCTGAGTATTTCATCACAAATTAATTTCCAGTTGGACTCAAGTGAATAGATATTAACAGAATCTTTCCTTCCTGTTAATATTAGTTACAATAAAGGCTGAAGTAACACACTCTTGTACTGATACTTTCACTAAAGTGCAAAAAATCCTTTAGATATTAAACTGAATTCAAAAGACAAACAGACCATCAATCACAGACATGGTTAATTTTGAATTTTCTTAATTTTTCTGTAGAAAACCCCAGAGGGCTATATGTTATCCAAACTTAATAAAAAATAGCACAATAAAAGTAGAGTAGTTTTTATTAATTACTTCAAAACTATCCTACAGAATATAACAGGATTCTGTTGCATGAATGCATTTTCTTCTGAAAATTTTAAAATTTCTAGGAGAGAGCAACACTTGTTCCAAATTCAGAAGGCAATCCTTCTAAATGTCATCCCCATTATAATGATTTCATGCAAAAAACCCAATTTCAGCAGAACTTCTTTGAAAGAAAACTGTATAAGAATTGGTTTCCTGTAGCATAACTCATCATCTGACACACAATCAATCAACCCATGAAAACAAAGGAATTAAGAAGGAAACTGGGAATGTTTGTACCACCTAAGAACAAACACTAGGAGTATAAAAACCTGTATTGAAGGATGTGTACGTTAGTGGTTTTAATATATCAAACATTCATTTTTTGGTATTTCCTGTGAATAATTACAGGGAAAATTCATAATAAAATCATATATTTACCATAAAGTCCTCTCAGAAAGCAAGACACCCAATGTTCACACCAACTGTTAGTAATTACACACCTCTTTCACATGCACGGGGAAGCTCATGTGGCCATCACGGGTTTTAGAGTCCCTTTAAGTGCACTGTCAATCAGCTGCAGATTGCACAGCCAACTGCAATCATGAATTTACAGCAATTAGATTTCCCAAGTAATTAAACACAAAGATTTAGAACTCTTTCAGGTAGAATTTGTATTTCTTCTCAATGTCTGCAAAAGTATTATTGAAAACGATATTGAACTTAGATTTGTCAGTAGCATTTATTTCTGACTAATAGGCATGAAAGGTGTTAAATAAATAATTTTTTTTTTTTAAGCATTGTTTTTTAATTCCTTCTGCAAGGAAAATTCTGGAAGCAACCCAACACAGAGAGTGCAGCTGGAACCAGTCCATGCTTTCATTTAGTACAAGAAAAATTATTTAAGTGTTGGGAGTTTTTTTTCAGATAAACATCAGGACAAACTGGCCGGTGGGATTCATTTGGAAGTCATTAATCACCACTACAGACACTACTTCGTTTGATGGAAAGAAAGCATTTTAAACAAGCAACGATCCTACCTGATCATTACATTGGTGTTAACAACCACCAAACCGAGCACCTGGCCAGTCCAGGAAAAGCGTCTGAACACACACAGATACTCAGCTTTTTACCCCACCTGTAACATTTCTGCTGCAGGCCTGCACGGTGTTTCATTATTCACTGACATCTTGAGCATCCCAATTCCTGCAGCACAACGTGTCACCGATGAGCTGCTTATAAATCTGCTTTTTGCAAAAATGACCAGCAATAAACAAAATAAAGAGTTCATACACACACACACACAAAAGGATAATCCCTCCTTAGGCTAAGAATTTATATCTTCCCCTCAACTATGCCTTCATTTTCCTTTCTTGGCTTACACGTGTCATGACTTGAGTTGCCACTAAAACTTTCGGAGAAGTAACAGTTGCAAACACTGTGAGGGATTAAAAGTCTCCTTATATATTATGAAGACAAAAATTCTGTAACTCTTAAACATGTGCATTCATACCAGCACTCCTCCAGTGCCCAGCATGCAGCCGAGTGTGAGAGCACATGGGCAGCCCATTTTCTAACTCGTTACACTGCAGCCAGCACTGGCAGGCGCACTGTGCTGAAGAGGGATGAGCAGTTAATATCATCTGCTTTGATGCAGATGGTTACATTTGGGCTGCTTGGTCACCTCACAATATTACAACCACTAAAAGAAAGTGATAAAGAAATACCAAGGAACAGGCTCTGCCCTGGTGCACCCAAAACACCTTACTCTGCTCCACAGGTCTTAAACTAAACAAGCCTCAGCTGCTTCTTAAACCTCTCCCAGCTTGCCCAGTCTCGGTCTTCAAGTTGCCTCTGCTCTGTGTTCTCTTGGCTGGGGCGTCTCAGCCACCTCAGAAACCTGTCAACAGCAGCCTGGGAGGATTCTGTGGTCCAGCCCTGGCAGGAGGCTGACACCTCTCCCTGTCTCTTCACTATCTGCATCGGACTAACAGGGAGGTGTGAATGCCTACAGCTCGTGTGTGGCCTGGTTAAAGCTCATTTCCTAACCCTTTCCTCCCCTGATTCCTTTGCCAGTTCAGAGAGCACCATCCACACTCTGCTAAATATACATATATATAAAAAATGAAGCCACGGGAGCCACTGCCACAGCTGGTGAGGGACATCACCGGTTGTTTCCAGCCACAGGACAAGATAACTTCTCACGAAAGGTGAAGAAGGGCATAACCGTCTGTAGAATAAAGCTGTGGATCCTGTGGGGTTGTCAGACTAGAGCAATCAATAAGAATTAATCTGTAGTTTACAGGACTTTAATTGCTCTTTCTGATCGTATCTGACTCCAGTGAAAAGTTCACACAAAGGGTAGCTCGTGTGATTTAAACTATAGTAAACTGCACATCAACATATTTAGGGTAGAAAGCCAGGGTAAACAGTTCCTATTTGCACTCCTTTATTTAAAAAAAAAAAGCCTTAAAAATGTGAAGGAATGCCAGACGACATTGTACAGAAAAAACTGTACATGAAAAAGAGCAGCACATGAGAAAACATTCGATGTAGTTTTTTTTTACTCCATATTTTACATGTATTTAAATTTTCAAAAAATTTCCTTACAGTGAAATTTCTGCATTGCCTGCTAGGAAGGAGAGTTCATCCTTTATTAAACTCTTTACTAACCTGAATATTGCTGGAGGATTTGCACGGAGGGACAATACACAGCCCGATAATAAGTGTTGTAAAGGGAGCAAGAACACTACTCATAACCCAGAACTGCTTCAGGGGTTTTAGCCTGTTTTAGATCAATGTCTATTAGAGCAGTTCTGTTTTTACCAAGACCCACTATGCTCTCAAGTGTTTCCTGACCACTTTCTTTACCACTACAAAAGGGAATTTTAAAATTTAAACATGGAATACAAATTAAATGAACAGTTTATGGGGGTTGGTTTGTTTGTTTTTCTTAACTGGCATCTTTTGGTTGACAGACAAGTTCTGGATGATGCACTACTATCAAATCCAGTTGTTCAAAGATGCTGAATCAGGCCACAAATTCCATGAGATCTTACAGAGAAACAGCCAAGGTGGGCATTTTCTTTACCTTCTATTTTTATCATCTGTTTTATAATTAATGTTAAGGTCCACAAACTCTTGCTAGCCTGCAGCTCTTTTTGTTTGTTTGTTTCCCAAAAAGATATGTAAATTCTTGAGGCTTGCAAGAAAACAAATGAGATAGGAATTGCCCATACTGAGCTAGGCAGAAATAAGAGAAGTGAAGATTGTGCCAATATAAGAAATGAAGATATTATAAACATAGGAAAAAAGTAAACTTTTCTCAATTATAAACAAATCTTGGAGTTTTACTAATCAGTAAAAGAAAACAAAAAATCAGGTTTACTATTTTACATCTCAGTCAGACACATTGAGCTGGGATTTGCACAGTGCTCTCTAGAGGATTCCCTACTTTACTCTGACCAGCCTAACTCCTAGGATATAATGGCAACTAGCAAAAGCAGTAGGAATTCTGTCTTTGATGTCAAGTTTCAAGATTTTCTTTTGGTGTTAAACAATTTAAAGTTAAACAATTCAAGTACTGCTATCATCACAGGTTTCAGACAATTTTAAACAAATAAACGAAAAAAATTAACAAATCCAAACAACAACAGAAAAACGCCACCACAGTCCCCCTTTCCCACCCTTTGCGGGCTTACAAATTATGTGAAAACTTTGGTTGGTTGGTTGTTTTTTGTGGGTTTTTATTTTTTTTTTTTTGGTGTTTTGTTGCTGTTGTGGGTTAGTTTGACAGGGGTTTTTTAGGGTTTCTTGGGTGGTGGTGGGGAGACTGGAAGCGTATTAAAGGATATCTAAATGTGTTGCTTCTAGGTAATGAGTTCGGTAAAAAAATAAAAATATAAAATACCCATCTCCCATGGATATTTTCTTAAAACCCAGGGGACCACATTAATTACTGCTGCAACACATAATCCTTGTGTGTCCACTGCCAAATCTGTTCTCTCACAGGGAGTTGTTGATAGGATCAGGATCTAAGCTAAGCTTCAAATGCACCTACTAATATTACTGCCATTACCATACTACACCAGTCTATCAGTCGAGAACGCGTCTCCTGCGTGAAATGCCCTCTGCTTAAATGAATTTGTCAGAATGAGATGCCTCACTTGGCCCAGTTACAGAATAGTTTCTTTCGGCGGGGATTGAAATCAATCAATTCACCACTGAGCTTTTAGGGGACCCGATCTGCCCTGTGCTCATTATCCATGGAAGTGGTAAAGCAAGTCATTTACTAATGTACTTTCTGGTGCCTGTTTAAAAAGGCTGAAAGGAGAGAAGACACTGGAACCTTGCTAAATTCAGCCTGAGAGAAAGGGTTCAGCACTGGTGAGTGACGGGGAGTTTCTGTAATGCACTGGCTGGGCTGGCAAGCTCTGATACAATTAAACCGAGGAGTAACTGCGGCAAACTGCTGGCATATGCTGAATTTACTCGTGCCCATGTTGCTTAATGGGCCGTCACCGACACTGGTGGGGATTTTCTGTTTGTTTTTAAGGCAGACGATAATAATGCTGGAAAATGAAAGATCCTTGAAAGACGGCTGTCACAAAAATGTGAAATAGCAGAGGAGCTTTTCCATTAGGGTGTCCTGATTTAGGAAGAGAGGATAAAGAACAGCACAGGCAGATTTCTAGACGAATGGTGACAGTAATCTGACCGTCTGGCGGAACCCAATGCAGCTGATTAGGAAGAAAAGGGGAAAATGCGATTAAACCACACTACACGTAACAGTTTCATACTGTACTGTCACCTCTAAAGAGAGCTTTTTATGGGGTCCAACATAGCACATATACAAACACACTTTAACAGCAAGAAGCTAAAACAAGTGAATACAGCAGAAATAAAATGTACTCATTAAAAGTAACTTGAATTAGCGCAGAAGAGCCTCAGATTCAGGTCAAACTGAGCGGACTTCAATAAAAGGATTCAAAGGTACTTAGTAGTTTAAGTACCCTGGTCGATAGCTCAATATTATTTTAGTTTCTTCGCTGAAAAAGCAACATAAAGAAGCTAAGGCCGGCTAGTATGTGCAGAGAATTCAAAACAAAACAAACCACCCCAAACCACCCAAAACTCAAACGCAGCTTTCCACATTTATCCTTAGAAATGCAAATGCCATTGTCCCTGTTAACAGGTGCTAACGAGCGGGGCACCCCGCCGCGCTCAGATGTGTTACGGATGAGCAGATGCCTTTCTGTACTTCTGGGGATAGCCTTAGGAAAAGTGTCACACATTGAAAAAAAAAAGAAAACACAGATCAAACGCTCCTCCTCAAAGCTGCCCGCGAGATTTACGGAATGCAAAACCAGGGACGGGGTTGAGAAGTACCGACTCCATGAGTGAAACGGGCCCCTGCCATTGTGCGGGTTACTCCGCCAGTGGCTGAACTGGGGGAGAGTTTGTGTGCGTACACAACTCGTATTTTCAAGACTCCCTTTCACCCATTCTAGATTCGCCTGTTATTTCCAAACGAGACTTGATGATTCTATCAGGTTGATATAAATTGAGAGTAAATTCAGAGAAGCAGAAGGATAAACAAACCAAGAGGCTTCTTACACTGAATTTTCTGAACTGTTGTCTCCTGTGGGTATTTTACACTCCTTGAGACCGTGTACCTCGAGGTCACCCCAGCGAGGCAGGACAAAGGTCCTTTTATTTCACAGACGGGACATCTACTGGAATAATGCAAAAATTCCAGCAGAACAGGGATAAACATCCTGGCAACTGTACACGTTCAGGTAGGTAGAGACACACACAACCTGTGATGAACAAGTACTTGTGCATGGAGGTGCCTCTGTGTATGAATTGACCTAAGAACCTTTACAAACCTTGTCCTACTGAGTTTCTACTGTTCCTACTGAGTTTGATACTCGACAGAACATCGTGTAATAAAGAACAGTAAAACGACACCTGAGCCATCAGTACCAAGTAAAACAAAGCAGCACAGTCACACCAGCAGGGCTTAGTAAATCACACACATTGCCCCGAGGCTACGCTGTCTTTCAAAGAGTGAAAACTACTGCCTTTGTACGGCCCCACTGATTTGTGTCCTAAGAGAGGCTCGCAGCTTGCTCAGTTCTTTTTTATATGATGCACGCATCAGTATAACGGAGAAAAAATGACCAAAAAGATTTGATGGATCACGGAATTAGCCTTGCAGGTATCCAATGCCAGACTGAGCAGAGGTTTTCCACTCCCTCAGGCTACATTCACCAGCTAGTTCTGTAATTCAGGCAAACTGAAATTCTGCCCAGCAGTGTAAATGAACATTTCATGTACCACCAGAGTAAATTAATGCTGCCCCGCGGCGGGGAAGTAGATTAGAGGACTTCAGAAATCCTGTACATCCCTGTTTCCCATGATTGTACCATTGCTTGGGATTGCTGCTTAGTTCCCAACCTGCCCCAGTGGTATTCAGATATCCTCATTTTTGTGTGTTAACCACCTGAAAATATTTTAATGAGATCAATATTTTTCCCCCAAACTAGTCTGTTATCAATGTGGAGTACACCAATCATCGACATGGTGACAAAATACCCACGCTCATGTAAAAAGGTGCTTTAACTTAATTTCACCCACACTATCTCTTCCAAACATGTAAATGGAACCCCTGTCCCAGATTAGGCTGCAATCTTTCCCCATCTCAGGTTAGTTAAGAGGGCCCAGCTCACAAAGTCTGCTCCCATTACTGCAAACGACCTCAACTCATGGTGCTCAGCAGAGGAACAGATGATTTCAAAGGATACTGAAATAGAAACCCAAGCCAGACGAAGCTGACTCAGATTGGAGAGCCTGGGCCTTACAGCACATCTTCCTCTTTTGTTTTGCTCTTTCCTGTATCAGCCATTGGAAAGTATTGAGTCATCCTCTGCTGTGGGAATTCATTACCCACAGCTTCGTTCTAAAAGGAGTCATAGACAATTCATCTCCTGAC
Source organism: Oxyruncus cristatus (assembly GCA_013399855.1). Classification (NCBI taxonomy): domain Eukaryota; kingdom Metazoa; phylum Chordata; class Aves; order Passeriformes; family Cotingidae; genus Oxyruncus; species Oxyruncus cristatus. The sequence goes on along the minus strand of VXAY01003150.1, from coordinate 1,350,930 downwards.
AGTGAAATAGACATTGCAAAGGAAGGAAAGATACCCCAAGGAAGGTCAAATATTGCTGGGTGTGCGTGATGCACGCAGCTGCTCCTGGGATGCTGCTGCTTTCCTCAGTTACATTCAAGAGAGATGACTAAGTCAAGGGAGAAATTTTCAGTTCAATAGGACAGCAATATAGCTTCTAATGACCTGAGAATTGTGCAGTTAGCAAATTGACATTTTAAAAGGTTATTGATTGTATAATTAATGTAGATAATCAATAAAATTTAGTTAACAGTTATGTAGAGATTAAATCAGGTATGAAATCTGATTTCGAATGCCTGATAAGTGTTTCCACTAAGAATCTAATGACACATTTGAAGAGAGATGTTTTCCTGCAATCCTAAAACATGTAGTGAATTTGAAGAACAACCTCTGCTAGACTCATTTAGTAAGGTGATCTTTCTGCAAACTGTTTTTACCCACTAGTAAATTCCTTAGACACCACCCAAACCAAGTACCAAGTCAGCATCGCAGCATGGATTTGTCATTAATCACATTCATGAGTGACTACCTCTTCTCCAGAAAGGCCAGTTCCCACATTGCTCAGAACACACTCTTTCACTCCTCAGCAAAAAAAGTACTCAGCAGTTGTTAGTTAAAGGTGTTAGGGATATTCCAAAAAAACCGCCTTCTAGTCAGAATATGCTCATTTGAGGGGTGCAGGAAGGAGAAGGGGGAAAAGAAACTTTTTCTTGGAACATACACATCTCAAAGAGGTTTTGTGGGAGAGATTTGTCGTGGCTGGGCTCTGTTTTCCCACCAGAGTAACCACTGGGCAAGGGTTGGAGATTGTAGAGGTGACTCGAGAAGAAAATGTAGCTGGTGGTTACTGGCTATTCTGAACTATATAATTTCTTTGCTGGAGGGTTTGTTTTGAAGTGCCTTAAAGGTCTGTTTCACTTCTGTGGCAGAAAAGGAAACTTCACATTTTGCAGAAGAGAATCTGGATTTCTAATTAGGCTGTAATTGCATTCTTTCCTTCCCCATCTCACCCCGGCTCTCGGTGGGCTGTTCCACAGACCACCCAACTGTGGAAGCTCGCAGACTCAAAGTCCTTCCAACACCTCTCCAGAGGCTTTCTGTGAAATAGCTGAGTTAGTGCCCAAAGTATCAAAGTGCTCATACCCTCAGCTTCCTCTGGTTTCACAGAAAGGTGAATGTGTGCAGCTCTTCCCTGTAAAAAATGAGCAGGAGCACAAGCTGAAAGGCTGAAAGTGAGTTTGGATAAAACAGCCACAGTTGGGTGAAACAGGCAGCCCAAATGTTCTGAGCACTATCTAATCATGAGCTAATCAGAAAGAAAAAAAAAAAAAAAGATTAATTTTTGTTTAAGTTACATGTAGATCTAATTAACCTAAGCAATAGTGGAAACTAAGTGCCACAAGTGGAAATAGGGAAGTTACTTTGTAACTTTTTCTTTCAGTACAACCCAAAAATTTCGCTGAACAAGTTAATCCTTGAAAGCTTGTTCTGTGTTATTTATAAATCAATCATTGGAATAAGGCAATCTCAGCAGAACCAAAACAACCACACCGAAGAGCAGGGACAATGCTCAGTGAGAATTAGATGGATAGAGAATGTGCACTGTCAAGACAGCAAATGAAGGGAGCATATTTAGATTTTTTTCAAAGAGATGCCTTTTTTTTTTTTTTAAATAAAACTAAAACTTTGAAGGCACAAAACCTATTTCATCCATAACAAGCATATAGGTAAGTGTATACATGCACAGAAGTAAAACACGAGGAAAGCAGTAACCTTCAGGTAATAGTTTGCCACAACCTGTCTAGACTGCCCAAAATTGCTTTAAACACTTCAATTATAAAAAAAAAAAAACCAAACACACACACACACAAAACCACAGAATTTTTTTTCTTCTTTTAAATACCAATTTTCCATATGATTTCTCCTTATAAATGTCATGTTTTTCCTTTTGGCAAAGCATTCTGTGAAGGTTTACAGTTATCCTGGTATTATCCAAGTGCAGTGAACTCTGATTCTGACATGTGCTGGTGACCTCATTGACAGTATACAAACTGGTAAGCACCAAAGCACAGTTGCTTCCATCAAGATCAGGCACACTATGGAATTTCTCTTCCTCTTACCTCAAAAGAAGGTCTTAGTGAAGCTACAACAAAACAGAGAGACAAAGAAAATGGGCAGCTTCAGATGCACATAGGATAAAAGAAGCAAGACTGAGGTAAGTCTCATCCCATAAAGGACAAAAAAGACCTGTCCAAAGTCAGCTCAACACAACAATCCAAGAGAAACCCAAAAGACGTGAGGATTCAACACCCAGCATCCTTGTCCTGTGGGCTGCACACAAGGATCCTGGTTAGACCCCTTGGGCAGGTGTGGTTTGGTGCTGGTGTCCTCTCAAGAGCCCCAAGAGGTTGAAAACAGAGCAGCTTTCCCACACCCCATGAGAAAGAGTGAGTGGTTATTTCCAGAGCTCACGAACTGGCTGTTCTCTGGGTACATGTCATTACAGGACTTGAACTTCCTTTGCCTCTGCCCTCCTCAGAAAGTCCCTCTAAAAGTATCAGCAGATCAACACAAAGAAGTGTCTGGTTTCCTGACACGTGTTTACCTTCTCCTGGTTCAAGCCCTGTGGCTCATTCCCAGCACACAACAGGCAGTTTTATGAAGGAGGTGAATTCTGCTTAGTTTTTCTGTAGCTTTACTTCTGCACAGTTCCCAACAGATAGGAACAAAGAGCTTCTTATCACCCAGCAACTCAGATCACAAATACAAATTCATGTCAGTCATATATAGAATTTTGATGTTTCCTTGTGAGTGGTTAAAAAAAAATAAAACTAAACCAAACCCCCTTCCATATGGAGGAAGAAAATGAAGGAAAATACAAGAATACAAGTCATGCTATAAAATAAAAATGCACCTTAACACTCAGTTAATAGTTTTGTACTCTTCTGACTCAGTCAGAGTTGCTGGGTCACCGTTCTCACTAAAGAGAACCAATAATATAAGTTACAATCCAGTGCAAGTAAAACACAAGACATCATTCACTTATCTGGAGCCAAAGCAAAAATATTTCTTTCATCTCTGTTAACACTTGTTTTTATGCTACACCAATTAAAGATAGTTTGGGACATTTTCTCTAATTATTCACCAAAAGTGGTCCTTTATATTTCAGCCAGGATTACCCAGAGAATAATACACTTTTATCCCTTTCTTCAAAACACACTTGTGCCCCAGGAAATTTAACTGCCTCTACCTAATCCCATGAAAGTCCTTTCTGAATCAATTGGGGACTGACCTCATGAATTTTTCATTGTTATTTCTTGGTGGGACTGTCAATCAGAGATGAAAAAGAGGAAAACAAAACACGGAGTGAAGCGGTTTGCTAGAAACATCACCTCAGCCAGTGCCAAAATTACATCAGATGGCATAAAGAAGAATCACTTTGAAGAAGTGGCATGGAAGAAAAATGTCTCTTTGGTGTCCTTTCCTCGCTGTTTTCTAGGATTAATTGCTTATTTCCTTTCAGTGTGGGTTTTTTTTTTTTTCAGGCACACTCAGCATTGCATTCTGTTTCCCAAATAACATCATGGGCACTCCTCACGAGTTTACAACAAAACCCCAGCACCAGCTGTGTTTTAATCCGTTTTCTCCAAGTCATCCTCAAGTCAAACACCACGAGTCCTTCACGCTTGTATGCAGTTACATTCACAGCAGTGGCACAGATAAGGAAGGTGGAGCTCAGATCCCACGAGACATTGGATCACTACTGACAAGTCAAATGGGAGCACAGGGAATGTTCTCCCAGAAGTGGCCAAAGCACAGACACTGCACACCAACCCCCTCACTCAGAGCTTGGTACAAGCAGCCCAGTCCCAGCCACACGAGACCCCACGGGTGCTTTGCAAATGCTGATCTTTCCCTAAAGTCCAAACAACAATGTGGTAAAAAGACAGGCAGAGGGGATGTGGATGTTGGTGGGACATTAATTGGCCCTTTCAGCCGGCCTTAAAATGACTATTTCTCTACCAAGTATGTTCTTTTAAATTAAAAGCTTTGAAAAAGGAAATCTTTCTAGCATAAAGCAGAAAAAAAAGGAATCAAGAGAAGTGCTCCCAGCTGAGAACTGAAAGCATAGTGTGATTCTCACCCCTGAAAATGCAATGAAGCACAAGGCACAGGGCATGCTCAGGTAAACACAGGCAACAGCATCACTTTGAAGGTTCTATTCTCCCCTGACACAGGCAGACAGTGCAGATTCATTCTCATATCTCTCTCTGAGTTTGGTAATTCTTGCCTTACTGTTTGCACAGCTCACTAGTGGAGGCAAACAGGGTGCTGGTACTGGTTTGGTAGCAGCTGGCCTGTGTAGAAAGCAAAGTCTGTCCAAACTGAAAAAACTTGAAATACTGTTTATGTCTGTGTTTATGGTGACAAGAGAACACGTGCAGCTATGAAATCAATAACTCATTGTTCCAGAAACAGTTCCCAGTAAACATTTTGGTGTCCTCAGAGCCCCAATTAACGCATGCAATTTGTTAGCTATCACACATAGGGGCTCAGGATTTTTGTCCCCACACTCCCACACGTTGGTGTCCACACCAGCTGTATCTGCAGCACGACACTGCTGCTCTCTTTTGCTCTAGAGGCAGCAGGTTAACAGGTCTGTCCAGAGACTTGGTAAAAAAGAAATAAGAAATCAGGGGGAGAAAAACGCTTCTCAGAGACAGCCATAGTTTTGCCCTGCAGAATACCTCTCTCCACGTGAGATTAGTCTTGGTTGTACTTTTGCTACTGCCTTCCACCCATGCACGCTAACAGAAGACTCAAAACATTTAGTGATTCTGTGTGTGATAAAGCCATTGTGTGGCAGGTGTGGTCTATACACACCAAAATCCATCCTCATTCAGCATGTGGAACCCCGACTGAAACGAAAAAGCCTGAATGAAACTAAAGGACATTCTCTAAGAGTGCACATAAACGCATGCCTCCATCAATAAACGTTGCAGTGCATTCAACCAACAGCTGTCAAATCTCCCTTGTATTAAAACTCCGCATTCTTTTACCTTGAACAGGCATTCACAGAAAAAAACCCACCAACCAGAAACAGCTTCTGTGCATAAATGTAATTTCTCAGGCATGCCCCAGAATATATATTTTAACATATTCAGAGGATGAAAAAGGAGCCTCAAGGAGCTGCCAAATCACAGCTGGTTCTGAGACAGGTGCTTCCATACCTGATTAAGCAAGAAGGAAAGGATGAAGGCAATTTTAAGGTCCTTAAGGCAGGAAAAAGCAGAAAAGCTCCCAAAAATGAACAGCAATAGAGGGAAGCAAGTACCTGTTAGAAGTGTTTTTAAAACAGGTACAATTTTAACTGCTCATTCTACAGAAGTGTCTCGGGCACAGCTTTCAGAGATTTTGATTTTCAGACCAAGCGTTTTCTACATAACATACATACACATTCCTTGTATATAAAAAAGGTTGGGTTTGCATCTGTGTCAGAGCAATTGGGTGACTTGACACAATAATCACCCTGGAAGAGACCTAAGGGGCCTCAGGAAGCCTCGAACTCCTACTCAAAGCAGGGTCAGTTATGAGGTCAGATCAGGTTGCTCAAGGTTTATACGGTTGGGTCTTGGAAACCCCAAAGGATGGACACTGCATCATCTCTCTAAAAGCAACCTGTTCCACTGCCTAGCTCTCATATATGAAAAAAAGAAAAAAGCAAAAAAAAAAAAGAAAAGGATTTTATCCAATCTGAACCTGTTTTGTTACAATTTATGTCTGTTGTCTTTCATCCCCTCACAGTGAAAAGTCTGGTGCCTCATAAGGAATGGCACACTGTTTTTCCTAGAAGTTTGTGACTGCTTGGTAAAATATGTGGGAGATTTCCTGGAAAGTTCCTACACTGACAAGAGGAGCCATGACTAAACCCCACAGCATTTGTAAAAATTTCACTTTAAACTACATTTGCCTTACAGAAGAACCAACTCCTTCATTGCTTCATGGTAAGTAGAAACACAGTGGAAGAGTGGACAATATTAATTAGCTAAAAAACAGGCAGAGTAAAGAGGTTTCAATTTCAAGGACAAAACAAAACAAAATATGTTGATCATGGAAATTTCAAGATCAAAATTAGGCAGTTTAGCTGGCTGGTTGTGACATAAGCCACAATTTTCCAATCAGTGCCTAAGGCAGAAATGTCAGAGCTGAACTAAATTGCCTAGATTAGGATGTTTAACTTGACATGTTTATTCTTGCTGAAAGCCAAACAAATCTTTCCAACTTTCTAGAGTTTTCTTCATCCATTTCGGTTTTTTGGAAAAGCTAATCAACTATTTTTATAGCAACTCTACAGTAAGAAAGGAGCAAAATTACAAATGTATATGTGCAAATATAGTCATAAAAATGTCCCTAATATACAATGTTTGTATATTATTTTTTATATATGTATAAAAATAATCGGATTTCTTACTATTTGCAACAGTGGTCTTAGCTGGCAAAAGGTTTCATGTTTATCTATAGATAATTCATATTAGTCACCTTTAATAGTCATAGGTAAAGGAATAATTAGAGATGACCCTGAATTCCTCATACAGCTTGGTAAAAGTCAATCCACCATGGTATCAATGAATTCTGGCACAGCTAGACAAGGATCAGACCAGAGGGGGAAGAGACCTGAGGGGAAATGGCTTTCAAAGAGCTGAAGCTGACACAGTGGATATCCATCCTTTGAACACACAGCCATGCAGCCACAGTACAGTGTACAAACATCCCACTAGAGGAGGAAGAGCAAATACCTGTGCAAATGCATTAGGCTCCATCCCCTACCTGCTTCCTGATCATCCCTGATTTATCTTAGTAACAGTCAGTGTCCTACTTTATACTTAGGGCAGAATAAACTGCTTTTTGCCTTCAAAATTTGCCTAGGTTCAATATTAGTAAAGAGAAAGCAGGTATCTGGGG
>VXAY01003150.1:1307634-1343912 GCA_013399855.1 Oxyruncus cristatus | reverse complement strand
AAAAAAAAAAGGAGCCATTATAAAATATTCCACGTTTGTTACAAATGGTGCTTACCCAGGCACATGGCACATTCTAATACATTAATTAGTGAAGTGAAAGTGAGGTTACTCCCGAGAGGAAAGACACTGAAGTTCTTCTCAGGCATAACAACCCCAGCACTAGGAAGACTCTTCTCTCCAGTTCAGTCATGGAGGGTCTGCAGCTCACAGGAGGCTCTGTGGCTGGGGCTCAATTTTTGTGGCTGTCCAGCAGTAAAACATCCCGCCCAGGACCCAAGAATGATGAGGACAGAAGAGATTGAGTGAGAAGAGCTGTCCTCGTGTGTGAATGAGCTAAAGAACCATTGTTCTTCATCTCTTCTCGTGTTTGACTGACAGGGAGTAACCGGATCCCAGCACTGGGGTCTCTTGGAGACTCTGAGGTCTCTTGTACACAGGGATCCCTTAAGTACAGGCGGCAGCCACTGCTATGGGAACAGCTCAGAATGGAGCCCAGCAGCCAGGACCCGATGGAGGCCCAGGGGAGTCACACCCAGATGCTTTGCTGTGGGTTTACATACCCCACTAGGCCACCAGGATTTACAGTTTGGAGATTAGAAAGTGTTTTGGGAGAAATTACAACTGAAAATCAGGTTCTGCTTCCCCGATCTCATCCTAAAGACATGCTTACTGAAGGGGACAAACTATTTCCACCCATGTCTTTGGGCCTCCCCCCCCCCAAGATAAATGCATATAAAAACATATATTCTTTTTTATGTTTGGGAAGTAGAGCTTCACGTTATTTAACTTCTATATTGAACTGCATCCTTGATATTAAACAATGAATTCTGCTACTAAAATCCTCTTTTTAGTAATATTTAAAATACTAACCACTAAATGGCTGTTGTTCAATGTCCTAGACCTGCTCAAGTAAGAAAGATTAAGTGCATCAAACTGGACTGTAAATTACGTGAGTTCTATTTTGAGCTTGACATCATTCATCCTGTTGTTTCAGTTTAATTATATTTAGTCTTCAATCCATCCCCAGAAGCCCCAATATTTCACATTTTGTTAGTCTGTCTGCTTTGCTCTGACTAGTGGCTTACAAAAATAACCACACTTCAAAACATCACTTCAGAAAATTAACCCTAAAGCAGTGTTTCCAACCCTTCAACACTTCTGTGCAGAAGGAAAAATATCCTGAGTGCCCAGTTGACAACAGTAGTTGCTGAAAGCAACAACAGAAAAATAAAGTGAAAACTCAGAAAAACACACATTCAGATTGCAATTCTGAACTGTTTAATAGCCTAGAATCTGAATTTGACAGCAAATACTGTCGTTACTTTATTATAACCTAGATACATATGCTTAAAGCTTTCTATAAAAAAGCCCTCTTTCAGATGGTATTTCCTCTGCCAGGTCTGAGGTATAAGATGATACTTTTCCTTTAGTATTTGCAGCAAAATCAGTTGGAAGTAGCCTTTTAGCTGTAAGGGTATTTTACAGATACTTTTTTTTTTTTTCCTGGGAAGATGTTTTACAAACATGTAAGTTGTCCTCACTGAACAATCTTTTTGCTACTTTAGACATTTTGAGTTAAATTATAAAAACTCCCAAAATTATTCTGCAATTTGGAGGGAAAAAACTTCAATTCTAAAGTTTGAAATTCTTAAGTGGCAATAATTTTCCTTGGATCATGGAATAATGCATCAAGCTTACGTACTTGTGCAGGTATCTTACATAAGGTTGCATCTCTATGGTACAAACAATTACTTTGGTACCTACACTCCTGACAAATCGACTTTCTGCAAGCAGTCCCTAATCTAAGTTATTTTTTATGTAAAAAACCCTTCCAATGGATACACCCAGTTCTGAACAGTATTGCCTAAAATGCTTAATAATACTAATTTTTTACATACAAGAAATTGCCCCAGGACTGGACACTGTATCAGCAGAAGGCTCCAGAAAGTATAAACCTCTCCAAAATCCCATTCTGCTGTGACCAGCCCTGGTGGTTGCTCTGGCTTTACTTCTGGAGCCTTGGCAGGACTTCCCTTCCCTAAAGCAAGGCTTCAGGCCAAGTCCCAACTGCACCTCTTTGGACAGGGCTTGTAATGCCTGGTGGGAAGAAATGATGCTTCAGCATTCCTTACTGGAATGCAGTGTTTATCTAGCAAAAAGGGATCCTACAGATGAGGAGAGAGCCTAAATATGCATTCTTTCCTGAATTCAAATGATCAGCCCAAACATAACATACAAGCTCAACACCCCAGCTTAGCAAAACTGATTGCTGCTGTTTTGTTGTAGTGGCTTTTAAACAAACCACAAGTTTCATATTCTTTCCCAAACCTACCAATAAAAGGATACCACTTCAAATTGTAAAGGACTCAACATACACTAGTGGAAGTGACATTTCTGTTTTGTTTTGCCAGTCTAATATGAAAATTCTTTACACCCCCTCCTGCTAAAATGATGCTCAGCAGCGTTAGGGTTGTAGGACAGGAAGTCTCACTTCAAGTCCCACTTTCACATGTTATGGTATGAATTTTTTCGTTGTTCATTATTTCTTCAAATTATTTGTTTGAAAGTGACAAAGCTGTCTTTGATGTAGGGCAAGAAAACAACTTATCAGAACCATCTATCACATAAAAGTCCCTCAAAGCACCAACAGAAATGACATTGTGTGAGTAAATATATTTTGAAGACAATCAGTAGGAAACAGAATCTGATGATTACATTTTGAATGTGTAAAAATTGGAACTTAACAAATTGAGAGTGCAGCTGAGACCTTAACCTGCTATATTTCCCTCAAATCCCGATTTATCATTGCCTCCTATTGCTGAATTTGGCTCAGCATCTTGCCCCAGGGTGTTGAATGACACCCTCAGGGTCCTGCTGGAAAAGAATAAAAGCTTTTTCCTCAGCTAACCAATAAAGAACAAGTCAACAGCACTCTAGGAACACCTATTAAAGCCTACCAGAGTCTAATAAAAACAGTTACTTAAATATTAAAGCCATTTCACTGCTAGTGGCTGGAACGCAAGAAAGCAGACTTTTCAAATGGTTCAAGTCTTTACCAAAGGTTTAAAAAGAAAATCTGTACTATTTATAGACACAAGCATAGAAACACTGTTCTTGCCAGCCCATTTTATTGCTAACATCAAAGAAAATTCGTGTTTAAACCAATTATTTCTTAAATCCTACAAGTAAAACTGGTGTCTCAGGCCCCTACATCACTGCTACTGTATCCAGCCACTTGAAGGACAGCCAGGCCAAAACAAACCATGGCCAGTCAGAACCATTAGTAACAACCACTGGGTCAGAGTTTATAAACTCCTTCAGGGTGTTAAAAACATCAGAAACACCATTAGTGTTTAGACAGATGTAAAGGCACAAGAGATTACTGCCTTACAAGGCTTAACAGAAAGGGTGCAAGAGGTGTAAAGGCAAACAAAAGGGAATGGGTGCCAATAAGAGCACGTCTCACCACTGAATTCAAGATAAAAATAAACCACTCCTAAAATAAGGAGCACCAAAATTTTAGGATGTTTACTTTCCTTTAAACCGAATTCTAACACTGAGAACTGAAGTCAAGGTTCATTTAATCCTTTCCTCCCCTCCTGTTGTGCACCATTTCCACCCTAAAGACAAGCAGCAGCATATGTTAGTCCAGAGACAGGTTTTGTTGGGAAAGGCTCAGCTTCACTGTAACAACCTGGGTTAGAGAGAAAAGAATGGTCATTGTGCTGGAAATTTTGGCAGCCCCCAGGTAGAAATCTGCCACATCAAACTTCATTTGGGACTGCCTGGGGACGTCTTCGCTGCCTGCTCTCTCCCCTTTCTTTGCTCACCTCTCTCAGAAATACTCACCGCTCAATCAAGGTTTGCAAGTTGATCTTCACATTTTGATTATTCATATGACTGTGTCGTCAAAAGCATTTAAGTGAAGCTGCAACTTTGTTTTGTTCCGGTCTGGGAGATTTTTGCTTTTTATTTTAAAGACAGTTCCACCTCTCACATTTACATGTGTTCATCTAGTTCTTGAAGCCATTTATGGATGCGTTTAAGTAAACTCTTGTTCAGCAAGCCATTTAAACATGGTTTGTCTTTTGCTGATGAACATCGTGTCTCTTCGGATGAAGTCCTTTTCATAACATTACATTAAGGAAATTATTAATACCCATGAATGTACATCTGGGTTATATTTCATAAGTAACTTAGCAGGTCTAGTGCGTGTGAATGTATGATCTGAGTGTCATCAATCAACTGTGCAGTAATCCCTGTCTTTTCTCAACTAACATTCTCCTACAGCCACATCAGCAAGTTTTGCCACATCTAACACTTGGGTTCAACACACTTCCATGGCAGTCATCCTTTCTTATTCAACATACACTGGGTTTCTATAGTAAAATTGGCTACAAACAATCAGTTTTTTATGCATGAAAAAAAAAAAAGCTACAGACAGAGAGAAAAGTGCAAGTTTTGGTGGTGTGCAGGACAGCATCAAGCTGAGCTCAGAATTGCTGAGGGGAGCCCCGGACAGCACACCCCTGCTCTCTGTGTGTTAATGACAGGATTAACACAGGCACAGCCTGCAGGACAAGCACATCAGTAGCGCTGGACAGACACACACTCTGAAGAGGCAGATGCTGGTCTTGACACTACTCAGAGAAATTCCCACCATCCAGCACGAGTACGCACCAGGAATTTTTCCACACAGATGGGAGTGCGCCATCCTCTTTCCAATAACCAGGCTGAGGCACGCAGAGCCAAGAAGGGTTACTGGGATGTGGTGCCAGTTCAAATGAGGGCTGGAGCACAGTCCCAGTCTGCACTGCAGTGGCTTAAGCTTGTGTGAAAAAAACAGATGCATGTTGGCCAAATGGTAATAATCTGAAGTATAGCTTTAAAGTGGTTTGCTACGCTACAAATAATTGAAACTTTCATGTATTCTAAGATGTAAGAAGATATTCAGAGATGTAAGAAACATGCAAATGAAAGCCCAGGAGTATGACAGCAGTGCCCATCTGCCAAAGGCACAGCACTCCTCATGGATCATCCAGTTCCCTTCTGCAGGGAAACCATAATTAGATGGCCAGAGAAAGAGAATGGAACAAAATGAGCTATGACACATCACTGAGAAACAGCAGCTTTGCCCTTTCAGAATCCTGAGCAGCAACTTGTTGGAGCTCAACTGAGAAATAATAAAATAGAGCCATCCCTCTCATTTACTCTCTTATACTAAATTAAGACCAACTACACCATGCAATTCTTCTTACATTTCCCTGTTAATGATCTTTATAGAGACTATTAAAACACTACTGCAAGCTAATATACTGTAGGGTTTCACTATTAAACAAAAGATGTAGATTATTTTTTCTAAAGACCAAAAAGGTCACACTAGTAGTGCAACTGGGTTCCAATCAGAGCTTAAGTTCTCATCATTGGTTTACCTTTCTCCTTAAAGACTTCTGGCTGATAATTTTTTTTTAAAAAATTGATATTAAAGTGTATGAAAATCCAAAGTTCTCAATAAATGTAGACTTACTGCTACTTACAAGGTGGTCTAGCCCCTCTGGTTTCCTAATTGCTACCAGACAGAAATAATTATAACTAGAATAAAAGTTTTATTTAACTTTGCCATCCCTGCAGTGGTTCCCAGATCTTACAGTACCCTGTAAGGCAAAGCAGTACATTCCATTGAGGAAAACAATCACTGAAATCTGGCCCATTGTGTCTTGATATTATACCAGTAGAGCAACTTGTGGATGAAAACTACCAAGCTCATTGCCTTGAACTATTCCTCCTGCTGAAGGAAGAAGGAGGTACCTTACTTCCAGAGCAGCAGGAAATTTTTTTAAGACTGCTTCACATTCTATCATCATGGGTGCAGAGCACATCTCCTGTCAGCAGTATATACTGAGGCCTCACAGACACACCACACCGTGCCTGGCTTTGGTTGTGGAGAAGACACAGGTGCTTTCTTTCCTTCCTGACCATTAGAGTCAAATCCCAGCATTGTGCAGAAAAAGAAATTACTCTTTAGCTTGCAAGGCCCTGTCTTTAAAACAGGAGTTCGAAGTAGCCATTAGTTTCTTCATCTGTTTCTAAGCAGGTACCAAACTGTCCACACAGCCAAGAAGTTTAACCAGCCTAAATACACTTTTGGTCCCACCTGCTCGGGAACCAAAATGTTGCCAGCTCCCAATATCTGCAAGGTCTCACAAAATTAAGTGCTTTCCTTGAAGGAGGGAAGCATTTACGTGACAATCCCAGCCTGTAAAGTAAGGTCTCAGGCTCTCATGGCTGCCAAGTTGTGCTTTGAAAGTTGTAATGGCCCACAGAATAGAAGGCGACTAAAAATGACAATTTCTCATCTCATTTTTAAGTGAGCCTCATGTTTTTTTTGGCACCTGATGATTTTAGTAGTGACAGTGTAAAGTTTAACAGGTTCCAAGTGTGCGAATCACAGCCTTCTGCACACCCTGTCTATTAAATGCTCTAAGATACTCCAATTCTTTTAACAGTAGGATACACATAGAATGAAGAATTACTTCATGACTACTTCAAAATCAGTGTTTAGAACTTGTTCTTCACTTTGCAGAAGAACTGGAAGAAAAATAAATCTGAGCATACTGTCCACTCAAAATATACAGCCCAGCTCAACCTGCCAGCTTCTTTCCCCTGAGTCAGCAGGGAACCCAGGGACACAAAACAGCTTTCCCCTAAAAACTTCAGAGGTTAACTTGCCTAATTTGATATCCTACCAGTTCACACGAATTGAGGACTGAAAGTAGAAGGTTGGCAGGAGATCAACATTTTCTAATTTAAATACTAACATTTCCAGGCTTTTTAACCCTCATTTTTGCAAGCTGATGGATTGGTTAGTTTCTTTTCACTCTGTCAGTGGATCTTTTTAGAACAGTCCTATTTGACATTGAGATAAAGTTTAGGGTGTGCATTAGGCAGTTTGAATGTGTTGCTTAAGAAAGACAAACACAAAATAACTCAAGACTTCAAGAAGAGACTTTGGATAAAAACATGGGGTATGGCTCAAGATTAGTGCTTTGCTGTAAAGGTGAATGCAATGTTTTAACTGAAAAAAAACCCCCAAACTGGGTCTGTTTTGTGCAGTACTTATTTGTCTACAGAGAAAAAAAAAAAATTCATTCAAAAAATATTTTTATGGACTGTCATGCTGTTCTGATCACATAAGAAGTTACACAAAAATAGGGCTGTTCATTAGCACAATCCTAGAGGTGATCTAAATGCGATAAATTATAAGGGGGCACCATACAGTAATTGCACACAAGGTATTCATACGAACATTTCACTAATTTCTTGAGCCACCAATGAAAAAAAACACTAAAAATAAGTGTGTTTCATTTGCAATGGAAAAAGGACAACCCAAACCCAAAGCAAAGCAGCTTTACATTTTCAAAATGAAAAAAAAAACAAAACACCTCACCAAACCTGTTGGAATGGCGTTGATGATATAGAAACAGAGAGCACCAGAAAGCAGTTAGCTACCCAGTCAAGACTACATTTCATGTACTTTTCATTACACGAACCATTATTTTGCAATTTATTTCCTAATAGCCTTTCCTTGAATCCACCCAAACTGAGTGGATGTTTCAATGAGCAAAGAAACAGGAACGGAGACTGAGGAGTTTGGATCACAGCCAGAAAAAGAAAAGGTGCTGCCATATGTTAAATGCATATGTCACATCAGAATTAAATTCCAACTTCCCTAGTGTCTGCAATTTCACTTTTAAAGGGGTGGGATGACAGAAAAAGACATTTTAATGGTAATTTTAAAATATTATTGTAGCAATGGTTTTACAGTGAGCAAATGACATCACTCATTAGGGATGTACAGAAATTTATTTATGTTTGTATAAAAAACCAGTGTCAATGGAAGATCATCAATATAAGCTCAAAGATAAGCCCAACACTCTCTGCCATAGGATAAAAAAAGGATGGTGGGATAGTGAGGAGAACACAGAAAAAAAGAAAGAAAAAGAAAAGGGTGTTAAATTAAAAACCACCACAGCATTCAGCAAAATATTCTGTCTCCAGAAGTGAGGAAAAAAAGTGGAAGTGCCAGAAGCTCCATGTAATATTCTAAAAGCCTTTAATATTTGTTGATGTAAGGAACTTGACAGTGACAAAACAATGGGTTATTGATGGAAAACAGAGGTGTGGGAATGTACTGGGCTGAAAACTGACAAAAAGAGCTCTGGCTATTCCCAGCTGTTTGGACAGCACATAGTCAGCCTGGAAAGGGGAAAAAGCCATGTCAGGGAAAATAGAAAAAAACCCAACCAAACATATGCTTGCTAGCTACTATGTTAAACTCCAAATAATGCCTCTGTGTAATCCTTTCACTAAAAGCAAATTAAGAGGTACAGTAAGCACTTGCTTACTTAAGAAGGACAATTCTGTTGCCATTAACTGTTGAATAAGGGCTTAGTTCGTCCCATTCAAAGAAAAGTCCAATGAAAAAGAAATACTGAGGACTTAATGAGGACATACATTATTGTTCATCTCCCATTCTGCCGCCGTACAAATCCTCCACAGAATCTCAAATCATTAACAAATAGAAAAGGCAAATTACAAGAAGTTCACCCAAAGGTCAGCTGTCTGCGCCCAGCCAAAGATGCAGACCCAGGGAGAAGGTCTTCAATGCCCTGTGAAAGGATGTTGGCTGGCTTTGCATAGCCAGAGTGCTTTGGGAAAAACGCACCAGGTACAAAATCCAAACTTCTAAGAGCAAGCATCAAAATATTTCAGCATTCCATGAAGGAAACGTAGCAACGTTTCATTTTGTGTAAGGCAGTATTAATTATGACGGCATAGTTAAAAGAAAAACATTTTGATGGAGGACACTTTTGTCTTTTCATTTATGGAGAACTTAAAAATGACTCAACAGGGAACTTAACCAAAAAGCAGCGAAATATTGAAGGCTTAAACCCTTCACAAAGTACATCAGAACATGTGGTGCACTGCAGATAATATGGCTGATCTTCCCACAGAATTAAAACTGCTCTAGAAACAATGTACTGTTACTATTACTGCTTCTTTGTAGATTTTTTTTTAAGGGGGAGAGAATTTCACAAATATTCTAAGTCAGCAGTATCCTTCCAGCTATTTAGGACAAAGCTAACCCACACTAACCCATGTTATTCCTCCTGTTCCACGAAAACATGATATGGAATAGTTGTTGGAAGTTGGTTGCAATGAAAAGGTGAACACAACTTGGCTGGTTTTTAGGTTATGTCAGGTGACAATCTAACCCTGACAGGATGGTTGGCCTGGATTTACCTTATCAGGCCCACAAGGACTCATGTGCCTTTGACTTCACCCATGTCTCCCCATCACCTCTTTTCTATTCAATTTACTTGTCCCAGCAGCCTTTTCCAACCCTTACTCATCTCCCCCTTTCTTGCGCTCTTTTAAATACTCGACTTGTTTTTCTCAGTCACACAAAGGAAAATATTTGGTACAAAGCAAGAGAAGACTTGCAAGCACCTAATGAAGAAGGCCAATGGGAAGAGAACTGTAATTATCAGTGACCCTCCAGAGGAGCAGCATTTCTAGAAAGAGCAGTGAATCCATGTTGGCTGAGTAACTTCCCAATACACCAAAATCCCCTGTCCTAGAAGGATCTCGCCTGTGTTTGACATCATTTCCTATAACAGACCAACCAAGCTGCTCTCTTGATTAGCAAATGCAATATAGTGCTTTGCAAGTATGTGCATCTGCCCTTCCCGTGCATCAGAGACTTTCCACTGAAAAAGTAAAACAGAAATCCTACACAGGCACTTAGACAGGGTAACAATGGTGTCAACCTGGATGGAAAGCAGTTTTGAAGTTCTCTTTGCTTTTGCTACAGCCTCTTATCATATCTCTGCTTCACTGCTAAAGAGAAATCATATTTACAAAGCAATGATATAATCAGGTGTTTACATCACAGCATGCAAACAAGAAGTCGTCTAGAATGACATATTTTGTAATATCTATGGAATGAGGTTTTTCTCTACTTATTTATTTTTAAGACTACATTCTATTGACTGAGCCACATCCTGAATTCTAACTCCCAGAGCGTGGAACTTCACCATTAGTTATAATGAATTCACAGCCAAGCTTACTAAGAAGGAAGCTCCCTAGCAGATACTATGCTGGCTCTTGCAGCCATCACTTGAGTTTGTAATTTTGTTACTTAGCAGAACACACATAACACATGTGAATAAGAGCAGTGTATTGCCATTGCAAGTATTTCTATATCGGCCTCATCTAGTGACAGAACACTGTGGCTTTTTGCACAGTTTGCAAGTGCAAAGAACATTCGTGTTCTCTGGGCTTTTCTGATTTGAAAGTATGAAGTATAAAGCTTAAAAGTATAAAGGTTCACCTGCAAGGAAAATAAGACAAAGTAAACTGTAAATGATGCATCAAATTGGTAAACACAAGTTCTGCCGCTGATGACCAGCAGCTGGAACCGCAAAAAACTGATTCCATGAAGCATTGGAGCACCTTACATCAAGAAAGACAATATGAAACTCAGGAAGTTACAGAAACTCCATCATCTGGGACATGGCTTTTTTTGTTCCATATGAAATCCAGAAGGACAATAAGCCATTTCAATCAGTCTCTAAGTCATGTCTTTTAGGTGTGAAGAACAGAACTGAAAGTTATTTTCACTTAATTTTGTACAGCTGCCTGTAGACAAGTGCAGGAATTCTGAAATTGCTGGGAAAAAAATCCGACTGGCTGCTTAGTGCCTCTGGTTTGAGAGCTACAATGTGACTCAAGACTGAAAACAGAAGGAAATGGTGTTTTGTTTCCATAGAATCAATCACTATGGATTGCCTGACAAAATTTTCTGGCACTGGAAAAGAACACAATAAACCAGATCTATTAACAAGCCTGGGAAGCACAGCTGGGGTATGCCATTTGCCTCATGGAGGGAAAAGTTCTCCAAATCCTTTTCCTATAAGGTGTGAGAGGTTCACACCACCGTAGAGATAAAAAAAAAAAAAAAGATTAAGAAAGATGGTTAACAGAATACAAAGAGAAGGCCTGACATTAATTTTTGTAAAACCAAATGGAAAGATGCAGCTGGACCTGCCAGAAGCACCTCCAGTTCCGCTGGTGTGTTAAAGGAGCTTTCCTATGCTTCTCCATAGTCAGCAACATTAGGGTACAGTGGGCATTCCCCACATTGTTCTCCCCTTCCCTGTGTTGCAGGCCGTGCACCCTGAGCTGCAGGAATGTTGGTCCCTGGCCGCTGCTCCCCGTGTTGGGGATGGGCACACTCTGCAAGGTCGGCTAGCTGAGACAGTAAGAGCTGGCAATGAAAGCTACCTTTCCCGGAGAAAACTTACGTGGAAACCAAAGTCAAGTGGTAATTTGCAAACTGATTAGGCCGGTAACAAAATTCAGCTACATAAAGTGCCACTGAAACAGCTGCCTCATGGTTATTTGACCGCACGCCAGTTTGGTGCTGAAGAGAGAAAAAAGGGTAAAGTCTATCCTGCATAATGAAGTCCATCTTCTGAAAAGAAGATGGGAGAGAGAAACACCTTCAAGAAACTGCATCAAAGAACATGTGCAGTTGCTTCCATGCCAAGAGTACTGGAAGAGTTTCAAGGGCTTTGCTAGCTCCACAGCACAGAGGGATACAAGAAAACATGTTACAAACCAGGTGGAATGGTAAGCAGGTGACCCATTCACTGCTTCTTAACAAGTTATCAAACACCACCACGTCTGAGGAACTGACTGCACAAATACTCTTAGACTGGGGGAAACATAAAACAAAAATACACTGGCTTCCATATAAAAAGAAAAGTGCTGCCGTGTGTTTTCCTCTGTTTCAGCTCTGGCTCTTCCCAAGTGCCGATGCCCTGTCATCAAACTCCATATCAAAAGGCCCAACGGACTGTTGATCCTTGCGGACCACTTACCACAGCCTGGCAGGTACGAGCAGTCTGCAGACCAGAGTTTCATAACTCTAGGTCTGGAAGCAGCATGGAATTGCTAATGAAATTAGTTGCAGTAATTTCAAAAAGCCAGAAGGTGAAAAAAAAAACAAACAAAACCAACACATTAAATCCTTGCTAGCTAAATCCCAAGAACAGTATCTTAAAAAAGTGAAAAACAGGAGCACAGAATCATCTAGCAACAGTTAATATCTCTGAGGATCTCCTGCTTTGGAAGACCTCATGGAAAACCCACAAAACTACAGCAAGGTAAGATACATAACTAAGACAAAAGAAAAAGGAGTTACTGGTCAAATAATCCTTATTAACACAATAGGCAACATTCAAAGATGGTGGCAGACTGGGATGTTAAGCCAGTTTCTTTTCCTAGGATATTTTAAAGTAGTATAAATTAAAGGCATGTACAATGGTATAGACATGTAAAGTATTACATGAAAGCATAAAATTATTATTAATCAGCCAAGAATATGTGCATTGCATTAAACTTCCATCACCCTGTAAGCATCCACTCTGTTCCCATTATCCTGTATGCTCTGAAATGTACGATTACATTAATCTTTGCTGCTGTAATTATTCCTGGTTCTAATTAGTAACAGCTGTGACATTCAGACTGGAGTTCTGTAAGCAATAAAATTTTCCCAGGGTTTAATAAGCAGTGGTTTTACAATTTTATGTTGTGCTTGTGAAACTCCTAAGGAAACTTCATGTCTTGGAATACAACCTCTCCTCCATCTCTTTCTACAACATTAAGGCTCCAGCACCTCTGTTTACAGAATGTTTTACAAGTGCTGTTTTCTGTGCAGTCTCTGCTTTCTCCCACCGACTTTCCCAGGTCTTCCTGTAGGTGCAGGGAGCAACCTCCATGTTGTACATCATAGAATGCAAACCCTTTGGACCATGAGGAACAGCTAAAAATGGAAGCTTTCCACTGCATATGCAGATAAACTGAGACTCTATAAACAGTTATCCAAGGTATAACTACAAATATTCATCAAAAAATTATTTCTTTAAATTCAAGTGTTGACTTTGAAGCTCAGATGACAACAGCTTGAATGTAACATGGGTAATTTCATAATTACATGGTGTAAGCAAAACCATTCAGTCAACCAGACTATGCCTGAGTTCCAGCTATCTTTCGTGTGACAACAGATCTACTGAACTCTATTCTGCTCCAAAATACTTGTGCTTTCCTCTGGCAGTTTCTACAGGAAGCCTGAATACTCTCAGTACTAAAAAAAAAAAAAAAAAGAATACAGCACACACTTGTTTGCTTTCTAATTCAAAATAAAAATTCCTTTCATTATATTGATTTCCTTTTCCATTTGGCAGAGGAAATAAATAGATTGGATTTTTTAATTAATTACCTGGAGCTGCTGGGAAAAACTATAATGAACTAGAAAACCCATCAAAACCCCATCATTTGACTGTCAGAAACTATGTTTACAACTACAGAGTGTAGTTGTAATTTATGGAGGAATATACAGGGCAATATAAATATTATATTTATATTTAAAAAATAGGTCAAAAAACATTCATGAAGTATAGCCTAACAAAGGAAAAATATAAATTTGTGTCAGCTTTAATAATTG
This sequence comes from Oxyruncus cristatus, assembly GCA_013399855.1. Classification (NCBI taxonomy): domain Eukaryota; kingdom Metazoa; phylum Chordata; class Aves; order Passeriformes; family Cotingidae; genus Oxyruncus; species Oxyruncus cristatus. The sequence continues at coordinate 1,330,342 of VXAY01003150.1, read as the reverse complement.
CTCCAAAAATACACTAAATATTTCTTGAGAGTCTAAAATGCACAACAATAACTCTGTATCTTTCTTATTAGTTAACTAACTTGAATTGAAACATAATTAATATTTCAATGTGGAGTGGGAGGTAGTGAATTCTCACATATCCATGTCTTACTGATTTTTTGTTTTAACTAGAAAGTCTTGAGATTAAAAAAAAAATAATCAGAAATGTTGAATTTCCTTTATTTAGAAAGCAGGAAGGCTTAATACTAAGATACTAAATAAAATACTAAGCTGTGTGTTGGTACAGTCCGAGATCACTAGGGAGCCCTCTTAAAGAATTCTTTTTAAAAGGAGAGAAAACAGAAAACAATTAAAAACCTCAAAAATAAGTTATCAAACATCCTTCACGCAGAAGATCAGCCCTCTGGAGCTCCCCCATTTCATCTCCCCGGGATCTGCCCGCTCACAAAGGCCAGCAGCACTGCATACATATTCATAGCAGTCCTCTTGCTCTGCATTGGGCAGCTTCATTCAAATTCATTACACTGAAATCAAAGCCAAATTCCCAGATTTTATGCTCATTTAGAGAATAAAAAAAAAGGCTTTAGGAGGCATTCTAAGCAGTTCACAGTTACTGTGCTGATGGGGATTACAAAATAATTCAGATTCGTCATCGTAGATTATATCACATTCAAACATGGATGAAGATGTAAAAGGCCTAAACCTCTCCACTGATCTCACCAGGATTTTCTTAGATCACCCTGCCCTCCCCTCACAACCCATCATATCCTGCAATTATGCCTAAGCCCAGACACAAAAACAGAGGACGTCACTACCCAGCTATCATCTTGGAAAAACCATGAATGAATTAAGTCAAGTATCTGGTTAGTCTACTTCCATACCTGATATCCCACATAACCTTTGTAAACACTGTGACACCAGCACCAAAATCTCCACAGTCACACAGGAGCTGTGGTTGAAGAACTTCTGAGCAATGTGTTGCTCACAGTCATAGCTAAGTGACCCCACTAATGCTCCAGCTAAAAGAGGCAAAACTGATGCTGCAATGCTGGGTCTCATCAGCTACTCCTTATTGTCAAACTCCCCTTCAAAGCGGAAGGGAAGGCAGTGAAAAGCCAACTCATTGTTTATGATCTGCCGCTGATTTTCCAGCTAACATTGCAATGGTTAAAACACTTGGTTTTCAAGCTACTGATGTTGAAAAACTCACTGATTTTACATGCAATAAGTGGCAAAACAGAAATTATACAATGTATTAGTGATGACATAGCCTAACATCCCATATCAGAACATTAGGTTCCCTGGGTTCAGAATTTTCTTTTAATTTAATCTTCTTTCCATGCTTGTACAGCCAAAGAGCTTGTTGAAAACTGCTTTAATGAAATTACCCAGATACAGACTCAGCCTGTAGTACAATTCCATGAAAACAGAAGTTAATAATGGAAACACTGGAAGAAGCTGAACTACCATAAAGAGTATGTAATTACTTTGTGTAGGTAGCAGAAATGCACTTACTGGCTTACATGCTGCAGATCCACACAATAGCTATTAACACCTTAGGATACCCATTTCACATCCCAGTACTACTTTTTTAACTGTTTGCCCTTCATTGCTTTCCCTGGCTTTCCTCCTTATCCCCATAAAAGACAAAACCCACAACAAAACCAACCAGCATCAAGGCATGGATCTGTAGCCCATTTGCAGGGACGTGTTCACCCATCAAAAAGCAGATCCAAACCAGAGACACTCAATTTACGTGACCAACTCAGAGCTCAGATAAACTAAATATCCAGATGTCAGACAAAGGAGCCATGTTCTTTGAGAAACGGCCCAAATTGGATTTCAAAGACTAAACAGTGATTTAATTATTGAAATGTGGATGTGGGTCTGACTAGCTGCAGATAAAGAAGCCAATTCTACGAAAAGTTGTTCAGAAAAATTAAGCCTTTTGCACAAAGTCCTATTTCTCCAGTGCTGATTACTGTAGTTGTGAGACATCACTTTTACTCACCACGTACTAGTTACTTCTCTCAGAGCAAACATTAACTTCTCAGAGAAGTAAATCTTTAGAACCACATATCTTGGGCCTGAAGTATAACCTGAACACTGTTTCAGTTTGGCCACAGGCTGATTCTGAGCAAGAAAGAGGCTGGAGGCCAGAGCTTATTCTGACCAGGTAGTCTAAGCCCCTAGGCTGAGCACCTCTTTTGATACTCCAGGGAAAGTTTTTTTCACTTTCTAGTTTATAAACATTTCAGAGGTGAAACTGAGAACTGCCTTTATATCATATCTTACCAAGGTAAATCAAATACCAAAAATGCATCAGATTTTTAGATTTAAAAATTAAAATTTGAAATTAAACCCAAACAAAACACTTTTAGGTTGAGTTTCTCTTCCATGTTAAATTGTCTCCTCTTCTGTAAAGGTGGCTGGTAAATAATTATCCTCAAAGCCCAAATTCCATATAACATACCACAAAACTTCTGGAATTAATCCATCAGCTACTAGACATTCATTTCAAACTTTGTTTTCATAAATTGCACCTTCCAGATTTACAGAAATGGAACAGAGAAAAAAAAAAATCTTATGTGCTGCAAACATGAAATAAGAAAACAAGATTGTAATTTTTTTCCCGCATGACAACGTGCAACTACAGGTTTGTAATTGTGGAAGCTGGCAAATAGACCCACCAGCGCAAGCCTAAGGTTTGTAATGACATTCTCTCTTGACACTGCCCATACAGAGCTGTACTATATAATGTAAATTTGTGGCTTGATCTTGACTGAAAACAGAGAGATTCAGAGGCAAAAGAACCTACTGAAGTGCCAGCTGGCATTATAGAACTGGGCTTCCTTCTGGTAACAGGCTAAATGAAGAAGATTTGCAAACATCCACCCAGTTGAATCCATCCCACAGTGATTATGATGTCTCATCCTCCACCAGTTTCCTGAAGGAAACATGTTCATTCACCTGGGAGGCTTTGAATTCTAATCCTCCTGAAGTCACAGGATGCACATCAACTCCAAGAGGGCAAGGATTTTACCACTGGTCCTCTGGAATACAGTGTTTGATAGTATTTACTGCATAAAACCTCTAAACTGAAGTATTATTATTAGACAGACAACGTACAGCAGCAGACGTTTGTTTTCAGAAAAACTATAACCAATACAAGCTATGCTGGCTGCACATATTTTTTTAATACTACTGAAATTTAAAAGCTGAGGTAAAACAGACCTCAGTGCTCTGCTCATCCTTGGGTTTTCCAAGCCAGTTGTTGCAGGCAATGTACCTGCAGGGCAGGGGGAATTAAAACATTATAGAGAAGTCAAAATCAGCTCCAATTTCCTAGAGTCAATGGTAAAAAAAAAAAACGGAGAGATGCTCCCCAAGAATTCATCTTTCCTTGACTTACATCTCCTCATCATTCCATGAATCTTGCTTGTTCACTTTTAAATTGATACTTTGGCTAGAAAAAATGCTAGAGAATTTGACAAAACACATCTAGTATAATGTTTTGGGTTTTTTTTCCTAAGACTAACACTAACAATTAATACTAATTGGTTTTGGCTAACTTGGTGGTATTCCCAATGTGTGAAACATGTGGAAAAGAAACCTTGATTTCAAACAGGTTTTTAAGAATTCATCGAAATCCATACAAACCAAAAAAACCCAAATGACTAGTCATTGGTTATAGTAAAGATTAAGATTTTCGTGACAGATTATGGTAGGTAAAAACCCATCAGCCTAGCAGATCAGCTTTCAAAACAATTCTCTTCATCCTAAACCTAACCTTCAATATAATTTATTTCTATTTCACATTTTTTTTTCTGTTTTCTCCAAAACTAGGTTATTATATTGCCAACTGCCCAACAGTGCATTCACAGACACTGCTATTAATCTCTATTTAAGCAGCTGCCTTCTAAGAATGAAAATAATTGATTTTCCCCCCCCTTAACCCTAACCCAGTAAAAAAAAAAAAATTCCCTTGGAATAACTACATAAAACTTTTAGTCAAGATAAAACATACTTAGTAATGCAACTGTGAAGAGTGAAGAGAATGAAGAAAAGTTTCAGCAACCAGAACCTTCTCTCCATCAAAGAACTGCATTGACTGCTCTGAGCCAGGTACTTGGATTTTTTTGGGAGCTGGGGATTTTGGAGGTGGGGAGGGAAAACTATATATTAAAAACCCAACCAAAACAAAATACAACCCAAGAGTAATTCATTACCTTGGCTTTAACTTGCTCTCCCATTTGTGGGTGGCAATTAGCTCTCCATCACAGAAGAAAGTGAATTTGCTCCCCGTCCTCAGGAGAATGCAAATTTCTTCCTCCCGGCAAAGGCCTGACACATTCTATAGCAACGTGCTGCCATACAAATGAGGCACATCGATTACCCTTTGTAAACAGCACTTACTAAATCTTACAGTGTTTGTTCTACCAAAAAAAAAAAAAAGCTTTGGTACCTCTTTAGCTTTACACAACATCATTGAACTGCCTCACCTAAAGCGAAGGCTTCACCTAATAGCTTTTAGCACACCCAGGAGTACGTGGAGACTGAACAATTAGAGGTCATTTACTCCAGGGTTTCTAAGCCTCAGGGTTAGAGATCCCACTAATTATTAGCACCTGACGGGTCAGCTGTCGGTCCTGCCGTGGCTTCAATGCAGAACAAGGGCACCTGGCACCTGCATCCCTTTTTCCTGACAGTCGTGTCTGGTTTGGTGCTGCCATCACAGCTCTGCTAAGTGAGAGCAGCCTGTTGATGCTCTGGTGCAGAATCAGGTAGTGATGGAGTATTTTGAGTCTGCCTCACGTATCTATCCCCTAGCACATTCATTAGACTGCGAAGATGCAAGCGATCTCCTCTGTTAGCAATTTCAGCCTAACAAACACTAAAAGTTTTATGGAAATACTTCACCTCAGGAACTGGGTTTAATGAGAAGCTGAGGCCATTTCCCAGTTCACACGTTGCTCTCATACCCACCCTGCATAAATAAAACTCACCATAAACTGGTCTTCCTGAAATACAAGTTAAAAATTAAAAGCTGAGCTTTGATGCTAAAGGGAGAGGCACATGCCTCACATGGCATACTGCAATTCACTCCACTAGCAGTGATTAATATGTGGAGAAATAAACCCCCGCATATATCTTCTGTAATGGTACAACATGAATGTTTTAGAACTCTACAAAACTAGGTTAAAAGGGTATATAGTAGATAGGCAAACAACATCTGGTCATAGCAGGCACTTTTCTGATCTAAAGCCTAAGAAAAGGGAACAAAAATTAGGCAGAAAATAAAACAAACCACAACAAAACTAAAGAAGAAACAGAAAGCATGAAAATATTGCTGTCATGCTCATTTGAAGCACTGACTAACTGAGAAATTTCAAAGGTGAGATAGTCAAAATCATTAGCAACACTTAGAGTTACCCAATTATTGTAGAAATATTTACTCTATTAACATTAACAATGAATTAAGTGCGGTTACATAATTGAATTACTGTGAAATTAAGTTCCTTTGAAGAAATACAAGAAAGTAAAACTTGCTTTCTAAAATTGGATTTCTTATTGAAAAATGAATTAATTATGAGACACAACCACATCTAGCCATCAAAGCAGTTATTTATATAGTTGCAACGTTGCTATTTATGGAGGGAAAGCATTAAAGGCATTAGCTGTTATTGCTAATAAACTTAAACCGGATTTTTCTATCAGGAACTCATGAATCAAAAGCAGACAAAAAAATCAAAACTATATATACACACAACAGGCATGATTTAAAATTGTCTTGTCATTAAAGAACAACTTTTAAATAAACCACTACTACTACTACAGAAAATGAGCAAGTTTGTCACTGAGTGAAACCCTTTGTCCCTGTACACGAATGTGACGTATTAACAAGCTTCTTGACAGCCCAGTCCTTCCATACTGGCATGATCCAATGTTGACATTTATCTGCTGTGCCTTGAACTCAGCACTGGAGGCCCTACAGGGACAAACAGCACTGATCACCAACTCCAATATTTGCCAAGGCCATAGCTGCTGGAATTATACTGAAATTGGTATATATGGAAAAACTACCCCAAGTTGTACCCTGTTTTATGTACAGCACTAAAAAGTTAAGATTCCCATCAACAGGAGAGTTATGTTGTTTAATTTAACACCTGACAGTTTATTGGTTTCACACATTAAACTTACTGCCTCATTTTATTGTGCTGCCATTGAGACTGAACAGATTAACTCCCTACCTAATTATTATTACCAAATTATACTTGGTATGGGAAGTCACACAGCACCATCAATTATCTGATAATGCAGAATTTCTTAATCAGCAATAAATGCAGCATTTTTTGGACTACACACCCATACAATTTTCAGCTTTTACTGAAATGCTTTTTATATAACACTTGGCATCTATCAGTGAGAAAAAACCCACATCTGCATATTCACTTTTCATGAAAGCTGCAGCTGAGGTACAGCCCAGAATTTACTAACAAAGAGAGCAGCAAAAATTTACAGAGCCGCAGGCTCCCTTCTGTGGCTGCTACTATGGGTTGAGTTGCTCAAAGGTGCTGCTGATGCTCAGCATGGGTGGGATGGTTTCAGTTTTAAAAACCATATGAAAAGAGGTCCCTATACATTGGGAGCATGACAGACCAGACACTGCCAAGAGATCAAACCCTTTATAGTTATATTTGTGCCTCAGAGAGCCAAGTAAGAAGACCTTGGACTCTCCACAACTGCACTGTGCCTTGAGATCCTTAGTATTTTTCATCTTTATAAGAAATTTATGTTTAAACCAAAAAATGCTGGGAAGAATCAGCATTTCTATCTTAAATACTTTGAAGATTTTTGCTTTTGGAAAAATTAAGGTACTGATTAAGCAGCAATCTATTCTATTTCCATTTTTGAAGTTAGCTATAGAAACCTCAAGTGTCCTCTAAAATGGATACACATGACCATGAAAATCACCACTTAAAGCAACTGTGGCTTTCACAGAATTTTTTACAAGCTTTATTTACAAATTGTTTTAATCAGCAGTGGCAGTGTTAACATCTGCACCACAGCAATCTTCATCAGAAAATACCACACTTAATTCTGTCAGTATTCAGAATCTGCTCTCCTAAAAGCTCTTCAGTGTTTAGGTGTCTTGGTGCTCCAATTTAGTGTTCAACTGGCTGTAATTAATCAAGTCGTGATGTAATGAAACCACACGGATATTTCCATTCAGAATGGTCAAACAGTAAGTATATCCGTAGCCAAGGGACCAAAATCTGCCTAGAAATGTTTACAGGACCCACTTAACTTACTGACATTTTAAAATGCCACATGTCCTGCAAGTTTACCTTGGTTTAGGCAATGAATTTTCTTGCACACAAAAGACCATCAAGCCTTGCTGCTCTGACAGCTGAGTACCCACGGTAAGAACAGCAACCTCACAAAGTTGTACTTGCTCGTTTAGAAAAGGTGTTTGCTGAGATTCCAGACGGTTAAAAGTGTTAGAAACGTGGGCACTGGGTTTGCTGATATGGATGAACTCAGCAGGTGTTGGTTTATCACCCCAGAGTGTTACAGCTCACTCAGACCTCACAGCAGCCCAAGGAAGCAGCTGAGAGCACGCACTGGCTGGCACCGCAGCAGCAGGTGACCCACCATCAGAGCACATCTGCCAGCTCCAGAGAAGCACAGTCACGTCTTTGGCTTAAAATCCAGGTATGCACTTTCACACTGCCTAACTTCAAGCTCCTAACTCAAGTGCCTGAATGTCAGTTAGAACCAGAAATGCCTATAGAGCGATCCAGAACTACTAAAATGCTGAAGTAGCTTCTGAAAGCATCATTCTGTTCAGAGGCAAGCAGAACCAAGATTTTTATTTAGGGATTGTAGCTCATTATGTAAAATTAGTTACAAATAGTAGCGAACCAATCCACCTAAAACTAATTCCTAAACCAACCAATGCCAGCTTTTTGCAGAATCGTTTTGCCAGTATGCCAATAGCAGCTTTTTGTTCTGCTTAATTGTACCAGTGTAATTGCAGCCATGAACTATTTTTACGTGTAACCTCATAGTTAGCACAGTGCATACACTTCCCCTCTCCAGCAAAATCAGCTGTATTGGCAAAAGGCAGTTTGGGTAATGATATCCAGTGCTTCTGCATGAACAGACAAGAGGCAGAGTTGAAAACTCCCCTTCCTTTGCCCACTTTCTCTGCAGGAATTCTGTGGCAAGGAACACACACTGAATATCTAAAAAGTGAAATCCTTCTTTCTGCTCCTGGCAGTTTGTTTTTTTTCCGGCAAGGTTGACAAATCTCGGTCTATTACATTTAAGTTTCACAATTACCTGAGGTATTGCAGGGGAAGAGATGAAGAGAGGATTTCTAGACCCCACAGGGAACATTTTCAGGTTTTATGTATTTTGCAGACCTTTTTTATTGTTTTTCCACATTCTAACCTCTGTACAGCTTGACACTGCTGCATAGTTATTCCCAATTTCACATCTTGTAGGAGTTTACTAGCATGCCAGTTTTTCTTTCCAGGTAAGTCACAAGACAGCTTTATCCAGACCTGACAGTGACTCCCAAGATATCATTCCTGCCTCCCAACAGTTCAAGACTTCTCTTGCTACCATTACTCCTTTTTATTTATTTTTTTTTTGGTCAAACTACTGGTACAGTCAGTGAGCAGCAACACAGCCCTGTTACCCCGATGGAGATGAGCAAATGGCTCCAGAGGAATGTAGGATTCCCAAAGTGTAATTGTGCGCATCCCAAAGTGTTTCTTCAATGTCTGCAGCCCTGATGTCTCACTTTCAGTTCTGACTCCAGTTCTACATTGTCTTCAGAGTAAAACCAGCATAAAGAAACGATGAATTAAGTCCTTGGCAGAGCAGCACGAACAGAACGAAAAAGCACCTTCATTGGGATATACAACACAAATATTTCTCTATCACCAAAAGCCACCAGTTCAGCTGTTCCAGGTATGCCAAATACAATCAACACAGTAAATGCTATTGCAAAGGGAAAGCAACCAGTGATCATTTCCTGCTGGAATTATGAGCGGATGCCTCATCGTACTCTTCCTAAAAGAGGGAAAGTCTGATGTAAAGTGACACTACCCCCATCTAGAAGAAAAACAGAAAAAGAGAAAAAACGTAATTAAATTTTTGGCCATTAGCCCAGCTAGTGTTTACTCCAGGGAAGAATTAAAAAAAAGGTGCATGAGATTACACCTGGCCTGAAAAGCAAAAACATCTGCTGAACTCATAAATGATTGGATTAGTTCTGCCCCAGGAAGCCAGCCTGGTATACATACCCTCTACAGACCAGTTTAACTGTGCACAGGAAGAAATAGAAAAAGTTGTGCTGAATTAATTTCCCATTAGAAACAAAAAGAAAAAAGAAAAACATTCTTAAATGCTGAGTGCAGGTCCCTTCCCCAAACTACAGCATAGCTTGCACTTGACAGCACATTTCTCTTCAAAGGACACATTGTAAGGACTGCCCACAGGGATAATTCAGTTCGACAGTTCAAATGTTTCATCCATTTTGTGTTTGTTTTAACCAAATTGGCTGATATACTACTAATTATTTTTCTAAAATTTCCTTAAGCCAGTTCTGTGGAAAAAAACCCTAGACAATCAAAAAAACTCCAACCCCCCAAATCACTGAATTTTTGCTTTGAACTCTACAGTAACTGGGACTGCTTAACAAGGCCTTTTGAATTCGGCAGCCAAATTCAAAAAGATACATTTGGGAACCAAAGAGGCAAAGTGGCCTGGACTAATCACTGGACCTTGCTTCTCTGGTCCCTTGTGTCTGCAAAACTTCACACCAGAACTTGGTAATACAGCTCCTCACTGTTCCCTTTCCTACCCTGCCCTGTCTGAACACAACAAAGCTGTGAGAAAAATCCCAAACCAAACCCCAAAATGGGGCTGTGCAGTCCCAGACCCTGTGCCTTCAGCCAAACAGAGTCCAGACAGCACCGAGTTATGTGACATGATGGATCTTCCCTCTGTGTCTGCACAGCACTGCAGGCTCCCTTCACTTCCCTCCTTTGGGCTCATGGGACTTGGGAGTCAGAAGCTGAAAGAGAGAATCTGGAAACTGCAAATGCAATTTCATGATGTCATGGAGGACACAAGGCAGAGCTGACAGATAATGTGCTACTGCAGTACTGTGCTGCCACTGCTCCTGATCCATCACAGCTTGGGAATTTGGTCTTGTACTGAGGCACTGAGTACATTGGGGCTTATTGCCACATAGGTCAGGATAAGCGCAGAGCTATGAGTGCCTCTATGCAGGCAGGAAGAGCAGCTGCCTTGTCTGGAACAGAGTTTGAACTCTTTCCCAGGTTGCAGTGTTCTCCATTGACACACATCTTCAGGGATTTACTCTCCTCCATCACACTGACTGTCACACTCTTCCCCAAACCCTTCTGCTCCATTCCAAAGACAGCAAAGGGTCACATTTTCCATTACTGTGAGACATTACAATGTACTTTTCAAATTTTTCAGGAATACGAATTCATCTGGTTTCACTCAGGAACGGAATCCCAAAATTATTCCTAGCAGTGGCATACAGGAGAGAAGATAGTCTAAAACTTCTGTGTTCAGGTTTTTTTAGCTATTAAGTAGTCTCACAGGATTTTCCTCTCCCTCAGGTGAGTGTTTTCCCCCAAGTGGGTGGGAGATAACAGTGGTGAGTACCCCAAACACATTTCAGATAGGCAAATATGGTAAGTCAGTATTTTGCCATGCTATACTTGAAGATGAAACGGGCATAGCATTTTGGTTTGAAATGCAGCTTCTTAATCACATTTAACTCCAAAAATTGTAAGATTTAAATAATTTTTCTCTAGCAAACTCAGTTAAATTCCCTGACAGGGTCAGATCTGGATGTTGGGGGCCAGCCTTTTCAATCTAAAAGACCTGTCCTGGTTTCCTTCTTCTGCATGTCAGTTAGGGAAGAAGCCATCTTTAATTGATGCCTCAACTATTAATAGCATTTAAATACACTGGAATTGTTATTTACATTATTTTGAAGAGTGACATTTCCATAAAAACCCAGTAATAATTAAAAATTACATATTCATCACCCTAATGACCACAACTAAAGATAGCACCAACTGTAACTGAGCTTTGAAAACCAAGACAGGAGAAGCCATAGACCAAATAATCTATAGGTGTTGACTTCCTCACCTGCATGTTCTGGGTGAAAACCACATCATGTCATTATGTAAACAATCACTGGACCACTTCCAAGGTCACATCCTTCACAGCTGTGAACAAGCAAAGAGCAAGATGAAAACACACAAAAAACTCCCACGTGGCAAAGCAGAATTTGATTTGCATCAACCAAGATACAAAGGATCACATCTTCAGGCTTGCCAGTAATAATCACAGATCAGCTCATAAACACCAGGTATGATGAAAGTCATTCCAGTCACATACTCATGAACACTGAGTATTTGCAAAGAAAAGAAGTCTCCAGAAAGTCCTGTCACTGACAGAGTTATTTATCCTCTCCATAAGAAAGCAATGTGTTTCTCTTACATGATTAGAATTATTGCAGGCAAACAACAGTACAAAGAAAACTGCAGGTGTTTATGCTTTTTAGGACATTTTTAGTTCCTTCCCCCAACTTGCAATATGACTTTTTCACGTTTTTTTAAAGAAGCCATTCATAGCCCATCCCAGAGGATAAACTTTTCCCTATGAATTCCTTCTGAACTATAAAGGTCATAAAGGATACAGAACACTGGGAAGCATCAGTCTTAGTGCTACAGTCCTAATGCTGCCTCCCAGCTCCAGACCCAGTCGTATTATACGGGAAGGTATATCTTGTCTGACTGTATTTCTTTCCACTCCAGCACATGGGAGATATCAAACCATTTGTCTCCTTCACTGATCCCGTGTTCGTTGTTTAAAGGTCATCTATAAATCCTGAAATTTCTACCAGAGCATGTTTCTAAATAAAGTGCTTCTAAATAAAGTTCTACTTGAGAATAAAGAAGTACTTCAAATATTTTCTGGAGTATGACTTCAAGTTGTCAATCAGTTTCTAGTTCATCTGAGGTAAACAGTCTGTTAGAAATGCACCGGATTTTTGTCTTGCAACATTTAGATCTGCACATTGAGGCTTTCCTTTGGTGACTGCCAGCTAAACCTACTGCCAGCATTGTTACAGTTTCATGACTGAATTTGTGGGGAGAAGGTTCAAAGAACAAAATCCATGTTTTTTTCTGTTACAAACAGGAGCCACTTTCCCCTTACACCTTTGATACCACCTGAGCTAGTTATGCTGCTATTTGCTAGAGAGAAGCAACTGCACTGTGGAGTGACGGGTATGCAAACAGGAAACCCAATAACACCTAGAGAACACTCACATCTACCCTAAAGGAGCAATTTCTCTCTGGCGAAGGTCTTTGTGGCTCATCAGAGCAAGCAGAGCAGAGCAGAACTCCCCTTAACTCTAGAGGAAGCTTTCCTTTCCAAAGAGCACCTATATATCATGTCACTGTGACCTGACACTGTCTGAAAATTACTGTGTTTCTGACAACCCCAGAGGATAAAGCAAAAAACACAACCTGTCACCGAATTCCCTTCCAAAACACCTCACAAGGAGAAGTTAGCCTGGTTTTGAGGAATTGCCTCCATTTCTGCAGACGTGATTTCGTGCCCACAATTATTCGCAGGCGTAAATTATGGGCCCAATCCAATACTTCCTGAGGTCAACAGAGAGAAGTGCTATTGATTTCAGCAGGGGTGAAATACAGCCTACATATCAAAGTGCAGCTCAACAAAAAAAAATAATTCCTGGATAAGTGCTGCTTGGATCTGGAAATAACTGCTGATACAATTCCAAGTCGTCAATGGAAGAGGCAAAATCGAGTTATATCTGAAAGTCAGAATCAATAGCTGTCACTCCACTGGGCTGGCAGGGCTTTATTACTGTTGTGGAAGAAAATGATTTTTAATTAGTCGCATAAATATAATATTTTGCCACTTACCCAATGTCTTCATGACCCCCTGTAAGTAACTTCAGCAAAAGGAGGAAAGAGAGGTTGGGTATTTCACACCTTAATGATGGCGCCTTGGATGCACCTGTTTTAAAGGACATAAAGCAAATTTTGATGGCTCACTTCCAACTAGTTTCACACAAATACAGTAGAGAACTTCAGTTAGCAGGCAGCTCACTATGTCTACCTGCTTGCTGTGAAACAAAGATGGAACTAACGGTTTAGAAGCCGTAAATATTCACACTTTAGTCTGACTTACTTGGAGGAAATAAATTAGCTTAGTGATTTTTCTGTATAACAACTTAATCTTTAGAAAAGCAAATACAGCCACAAGGGTGACGTTTAAGCCAACTAATGGCCTGTATTTATGCTGAATGTGAATATCAAAATATTTAATTTGAAAGTGAATTAACAGAACGTGGAAATTCTTGAAGTCTATCTTGTATGTGCACTAAGTTAAAGCAGAAAAAGGTACTGATGTAGTAATTGAAGAATTCTGGTAAGTTTTCACAGGACTTAGAAAGAAAAACAGGAGATTTGAAGGACAAGTCTACAAGACAAAAATATGTACAAGTGAATAAATGTTATATAAATAATTTTGTAAAACCTTTAATATTTGAGGCCAGATTGTGTAATTGGAGAATTAGTCTTTTCACACTTAGCTGAGTACACTCATCCTCAAGTCTTTCCCCAAGTGCTTGGAATAACCTCAAACTCCCAACGAAGCTTTTAAAACAAGAAATAGAGGCCTGGATGAAAGAAACAAACCAGGCTCCACAGAAGGTACCATTTGTGCCCCCAAAAAGAAAAGGCCAAAACCACTATTTACTTTCCAAAGCTCCAAGCAAGGCCCCCTCATCCCCTACTCTTCAAAGTCAACAGTCAGTAGATAGACAGGAATTATACAACACAGAGATGCAAGGAGCATAGAGGATACTTTGGGGAAAAAGTGGTTAAACAAAGGAACATTTAAAAATTAAAGCGATCTGAGGCAGGTAACCAAGGAGAAGGAACTAATACAACATACTCTGAGCATATTTTCTGCCCTGACACACACACATACACACATAACAACTTAGCATAGCTGTTGCTGTTTCCCTATCAGTACATTCACAGCAAAGCATTAACAGCACATCTGTTTCATTAAAAATAAATGATCATATATAAGGATTATAAAACTTTATACTTCCACGAAAACAACTGTTATTTTTAAAATGCACCTCTTGGTAACAGGAACTCACCACATCCACTGCTTTCCTTTCTACCCCAGGGAGCACATACAGTAATGAAAAACTTGCCAGAATAACAGTCCCTAACAGACCCAGCTTTAGCTTCAAATATATACCAATTTCCAATAAGCACACACTTGTTTGGCTAAGGACATAATTGCTTATCTGATTAAATAATGTAGGTTTGATATTAATTTTAAAAATAAAGAAAGGAGTATTTTTTTCCAGTGCTGGGCCACAGAGAACTCAAAATTACTATTTATTTGATTCCCTAACTTCTGTTGAATGAACTTCACTGAGTGAACTGCATGAACTTAGTGTGAGTTTAAACAGCAGTTTGGTGGAGACTGGATTCCTTATCTCTTTCAGCCCAAGGAAAGGAATTAGGCTCTCCAGCAGCCACAGAAACCTGAGGTTCAGTCCCTTCATCAGGAATGTTTCTTTTAAGATGCTTATCAGAAGACATGACTAAAAGGAAGCTTAGTGAGGAAGAAAAGAACATGACCCAAAAATACACTTCTCTTCTTTTTCCCTTCTACTGAAAAATCCCCACAGGCCACTGAACTCTGGCAGCTCTGAATGCATCCACCACCAGACCTCAGACAGTGCTGAAACAAAGAAAGGCATAAAGACAACTGAGTTCACATTTGTAAGCTTTTCTAGGTATGTACAAATGATTTTACAGTCCACAGTATGGAAAATTAATTCTGGGTTTACAAGTCTCTGCCAAAACCTTTTTGAAGGTAATACAAGCACATTTAGAAGTCTGCATTCCAGATGTTTCAGGTTCCTAAATGCCATTTTCATAAGCAACCTTGGTACTTTAGCACCAAGTCACCTTGATTTTCAGGAGCCTTTTAAGATGTTCTTGAAAGTGTTTCAAATTCACCCCAGATAATCACAGTTGCAATTACTGTCTATTCACTTTTCCTCCGTGTTCAAAAGAATACCCCGAACAAGGACTTGTCTCTTAGACTGGCTTGTGAAATCAATACTAAAACATTTGAAGAGAATTTTAAAATATATTCATTTGCAAATTAGCTGTACTGCGATTTCCTTTAGCGTAGCAAAATAAATGCATTCTTAGAGCATTTCTGTTGCAGCAGTTTGTTGACAATCTAGACCGTAGGAGAGGAAAAAACCCGGCATTGCTAAACAACCACACAAGATACAAGAAAGTGTTTCAGCACCTCAGTTGACACAATACTCCAGTCTAATATTCATTGAGCTGAATTTCAAAGACATGGGGATAAGGCATCTTCGATACAGATCAACCTCTTTAAAACCAAATGGCTCTGTGCAGCAGTAAGAAGAGGAATTCCGTTAAGAGCAGGTGCTAACATGTCCCTCTATTCCACTCCACTAATAAGAGCATTTTCTTTGGCACTGACAACCTGTAATTGAGCTGACAAGCAGTGAAAAGAAGTCAGGTAAGACTAATGTCTCTATTTAACAGCAGTCTCAAAGTAGCAGTGCATCTGAAGTTGGGCAATCTTTTCAGAAGAAGAAAAAGACAGTTATTTTTTAAACATGACAATTAGTCTTACTAAAAATCATTTTAATGAGTGGTAGCAAGAAAAAAGAGTCAAAACCAGGGCAGGATACTGAGTACACTCAGAGTATTTAAAGTAGCAAATGTTTCTCATGGTGAAAATATCTGTAAAAGAAATGAAACAGTAACATACTTTTTCCAACTCTCATCTTATCTTAGTCACCAGTGGAGATCCCACAGAATACTGGCAGGACATCCTCATCTTTAGGATTTAACCTTTTCAGTCAAAACCATACAAATCTGCAATCCCAAAGTATTATGCCTTCTGATTATGTCAAATAGTTACATTTCAGTGTCAATCAGCAGACATGAAGCTGCAAAGTCTGCAACAAAATGATTTATTCCTCTCCACAAACTATATCCTATCTGTAGAACAGCTATGAATATTTCATGATGTACACTTTTCAGAAGTGAATATTTTATTTTTGTTAACTTTTCCTATATCCCACTTTCCAAAAGTCTTTTAAATCTGAACACTCAGATATTTTTAGAATAAGTAAATGCACTGCAATCATCTGAATGCAACGTGAGGTTGTTTGAACCTCCAAACCTTCACATATCTTGATCTGTGAACATTAACTCATAATTCTTACATCTCTTGCACTCAACAGTCAAGGTTTTAGCAGCTTTATTCACATAGACTGATAACTTGGTGCACAAATAACTTATTGTGCAGCAAGTCCCCGTGACATAAATGGATATGTGATATCACAACTGCCTTCATTGCCACCAAATTTATACATGCACGATTCCACATCCACACGCTCTGAGCCATCACTCGTGGATGAGTACACCAGAGGCAGTAAGGCATTAAGGGCATTGGAATGGTTTGGGAAGCAGCACTATTTCATGAAAGCACGTGCTTTGCAGACGTATCCTTGAAGAAAAAAGGCAAATTTGGAAAGCTTCTATGATGAATATGACATGCATGCTCTGTGTGTGTACACACCAAACACATTTCTGTGTAAATAAAGGATATAGAGACGGGTATTTCCGTGTCTAATTAAAACGTCCATTCAAAATGCACTTCACTAACAAAGGGCAGCATAAAAAAATTGAAGAAACTACAGGTGGAAAGGTTGCACATGCAGTCCATTGACAACAAGATGAACTGCCAGGGAAATTACATTTGCTCACATAGTTCTAAGTAGCCAGAACTGTGTTCAAAAAAAGCCCCTGGAACTTGACAATTCCCATGCAATTTGTTTTCTTCCATTTATTATCAAAATAGACAAAATTGCACCAAGAAATTTCTTATTAAAAAAAAAACCAACTCAAAACACCCACTGGCATAAGAAGTGAGAGGAAAAGGACGAAGGGATTTGTCTGTGATGAGACTGCACATTTTCTCATTTTCTCCTGCAAGTATAACTTCTGCTGTCACCAGAAGAAATAATGAGACAAAGTGTTAAACCTATTTCAGCTGTCCAGGTGAGATATGGGGAAGGAAGAAGAAACCATGAAATTACCCAGGAAGAGTCAATAACTGTTATTTGACTTTACAAAGGCAGAAATAAACATCATTCAAGTTGTAATTGAATTAATGTAGCATTTTGAATAAACCCAATTTGCACAGGATCTGCTGTCACAGGAAACTCTGCCCCTCAGTGTTAAACCCAGCCTCCCTCAACTGCATTTTTGAACTGCTGATCAGGCTCCCTGCATGAACAGGCAACAGTCCCTTCCTCATCCCATTGACTTTCCCTCACATTCTTTGGCCACCGAGTAAACATACAGGTAAGCATGTACCAAAAATGTTACGATAGTTTGTAAAGGAAGGACAATCTATATTATTTTTGCGAAAGAGAGAAGAAACAAGCACTGAATAAAGCAGGCTGGCTTAGTAGCAGCAGGACTTGCTAGCTGGATTGACATAGGATTGTCTGACTTGTTAATCAAAAATAAAAAAAGAAGGAACAGCAAGAGAAGTCTGAACGGCAAGGAATGTACACGTAACAAACTGCGAAATGCATGAGCAGTAGATGAAAATATATTAAAAATCATGGCTACTTCATATCTGTAGCACCTGACTTCTGACACAAGCCAGCAAAAACATGACCAGACAAAAGGGACAGCTTTTCACTTGTACAGTGGTCCACTAAATGCCCTGTGACAGAACTGAGAGGCCTCATGAAGACACACCCATTGCTTCTTTCCATCTGCTGCTCTACCATAGCTGACATGGAAGATGAGCTGACACCTCAACCCACACCAGTGGCCTGCTGGGAGTGGTCAGGGCACCCCTCAGCTCTGCCCTCTCAAGACTCCTCAAAAGGAGGCTCACATCAAACTGGAGCTGTGCAAGAGGAGGCCAACTCCAGAACAAAGGACTCGCACAGTGAATAACAGACTGCCAGAGCCCAGGCACTTTGACGGAGGAAAATAAACAGCTCTTCGTCCCAACTTAATACCACTGTAAGTTTTACTCTGGAAATCTCCCATCTTTTCACAGCCTTCATTCTTGTAGGAGAAGCAATTATATACAAAGGAACAAACTATGACTTATTAATGACCTTTTAAAAATACACTCTCTACTTATCAGGAAACACTCAGCAATTGGGATTGGTTAAGCACTGTTCTACCTCACTTTCAGATTGCAGGTTATCATCCTTCCTTCTGCAGGGCCTTGATCCCTTGAGAATGCTTTACAGCCTCGTGGATATCCAAGGATCATCACTTTAACATCTAATTATCATTGTGAGCAGCCACTGTAAACATCAGCAAACTTTGCAAAGGACACTATGCAACACAGCACAGTTCATTAATACTAAGGTTAACTGGTCTTTCAGGAACTCATCATATTTGCTAAAACAACATACAATAGTAGTGCGATAAAGTCCCTCTGCCTCAAAGCTGAAGGACCAAAAAAGCTGGCTTCTTTCAAGGGCAGAGGGGAAGCATCTAGGGCATATTTAGCTATAACTGATAACTTCCACACTTATGTTGTTCAACAGATGTTTAAAATGGATTTACAGTCTATAAAGCTGATTATTCACCAGTACTCTGTGACCAGACTATTTCTCATCAGAACCGTAAAGGGCAGTTTTATAAATAGACAATAGAGACCAAGCAATTGCACCTTTAGGTTTAAGAGGTCCATAATTGAGTGTGCCAAAAAAGGCAAATGACATTCAACTAACACTACATGAATACTGGAATGCACCACAACAGGTCTCTAGAATAATTTAGGAAATGTCCACTGTAATCTTTGTTTTGTGCTGCAGATTAGTGCAGTAGCTACACTGAAGCTTTGAAAGGTCAGAAACTGAAATTAAGACTTAACAACTTACTGGTTTTAATATTGTTTAGAGAAGAAAAAAAAAATGTTTACATTAAGTGGGAACAGGCCTCATTTTTCATTGTAAATCCATATAACAAGAGTCCATTCCCATAAGTTGCTGGAGTGGCTCTGAAGTAATGTCTCCTTTACTGCAATGATGAAAATGGCAAATCCAAGGTTTGCTGTTCACGTTGTGGGATGTTAGTGCAGCTGTTGCTCCTCCTCATGATAGTCATGGTACTCTTAGGAAGAGCAGAGTGAAGCCTTGCTGTTAAGGTATTGGTCAGATCCCAGGTCTAAGGAGCTGAGTCCAAAAGAAAGGGAGACAAATTGCAGGCACACACCACACTTAATTGGTATCCCGGACACAGTTGCATCTGTGTACATTTTATCAGAGCCTGTCTCTCAAATAAGGGACCTGAGATGGGAATTCTCATAAGAATTCATCTAGAAGAAGATCTGGAGTAACTTCACTGGAAGCACTTACTTCATATGACTATTTTAAGACAAATATAAAAGAAATGAGAACTATGCCCAGTGATATATTCAAAATTAGATCCTTGAATGCAAGTGATATCTCAGGAAGCAAAACCACTCTTCATGAATCAGAATACTTGCACTGAGAGCTGAGTTACATTGCCCCTGTTCCATGTAAAATCAACTCTCCTTCACACTTACTATTCCCTGTGGAATTCTGTCTTAAGGCTGCTTAACACGTGACCAGTGAACAGGCTTTGAGATGGAGACTTTGGGGGAAGTTGTTAGGAGCTTTATCAGAAATTTTAACATGGATCAGTCTTTTCACCACCAGAATCTGCAGATTTGTCTAGATTGACAAACTTACAACATTTTTGATAAGGCAAAGCCACTTACCAGCGAGCTTGTTAAATCCCAATGTGGGTTGCTCTCATTTAGAATTAAAGTACTTTGCACTCTTAAAATTAATACAAACCAAAGGGACAGCACTTTAATTTAGACTAATTAAGAGTGAATTTAAAGTGATTTGGATAAATCACTTAAAACCCCTGGATGAATGAATCCTACTCAGAATTGACCCTCACAGAAGCAAGCTCTGAACTACTGGAGAGATCACTCTCTCTCACCCACTTCAGCGTCTGAAATGGGCACTCAGAACTGCTTGCAAACTTTGTCTGTGGAGATTAAGAATATGTATTGGTCTAAAATCAGGGATTACATGTTTCTCATGCTGAAGAAGTCCCAAAGGTAAATGGATTAGGCACTGATGTTTTAAAAGTTGATAACTCATGAATGTTCAAAGCCACAATCAATCACTTAGTTCTGACAGAAAGCTGAAATACTTTGCTTTACGCTACTTTCATGTGTGAGTTTAATTTATTTATCAGTAGTTGGTGAACTCATACAATAAATCAAGCCTACATAATCAACCTAAACTTACAAAACAATGAAAAGTACACAAGCAGAAGGAACAGCAAAAATGGTAATCAAAAAAAAAAAAAAAGAGGGCTTTTATGGCCTGATGACAACTAACCTGACAGTTTGAACAGTCAGTTCTAATTCTTCTAGGACCTGTTAACATTTAGAAAACATCAGTCCCAGGCTTGCACCTGGAAAATAAACTAGTCTTGGTTTAGGAAATTCACTACCTTCCTTATGAAATTAAGGCAGCAAGGAAGTAGAATTTGCAGCCTCACAAGCCAGAAATTAGCTCTGTAAAACAGTAGCATTCAGGGCTTTTTTATACGTTGAACAATTGCCCATGTGAAAATGCTCCAAAATAACAATATAGCAACAGAATTCCTGCCTGCTTCTCTACTGCTTTTTCTCTTCAGTACACAAGCATTGCATCAGCATGAATATGGGTCACAATCAATAAGAACGTCCTTGCAGAGCACAGGGTAAGGCCAGCTCTGTCCTCTTCTAGTTTGGTCCTGCAGCCACTACGAAGACTGACAAAACTCACTTTTCATTTGCCGAGTTCAGAATCAAAACACAAATGCGACTCAAAAACTGAGCTTTTCTACAAATTCTTCTCTGATAGCATTTAACTTCTAAAACCTTCCAGAATTAAGTAAGAATTTAATGCCACTAACATTTAAGTACAGATGTAAGGTAAGTCTGAGTAAGTCTTCAGTGACAGCAGCCTCTTTGTCCTAGTAATACAAAGGCATCAAAACTATTTTAAGGCATCATTAAGGACAAGCCTAATTATGATTTATTAGAAGAGGTGCTTACTTAAGGATGTGATTCTCTCATTCGCTCCCACAGAATAGGGAGTCACATCTCAGTTTTAATGCACTTACGTTGAAATCTCTCCACACAAGATCGTGTGGTGACACACCTGATGCCACCATTAACGACTCATTGCAAGGGGCACGCAGACTTGTACACGAGGGAAGAAGAAATGCAAAAATACAAAGGACTTATTTCTTTGCACTGCAAAACCCTTTCCAGAGGGGAGAGGGATCAACAGTCATCTGTACTCCCAGGGCAGCTGATGCAAGATCAGAAAACTCCACCTGGGGGTCTCTGCTTCTTCCAGATCCTCTGCGATCTAATAGGTACTGTATTTGTGACAAAAGGAAAATGAAAACCAGGATTATCATTCACAAGATGCATCTACAACACATCGGAAACATATGTTTCCTTTTACCCTGATTATGCTTTTTAAAGCCCTTTGTGTTCTCAGTCTTCAAAAACAACGTAAAAGCATAAGTTTGAGACACTTTAACTTTATTGCCAGCACTCAGAAACAGCTAAAGAGATGACAGACTGAAGAAAATTATGAATGGAGTTGTACATCTCTTCAGTTGGTCGAAGGAAGCGCCAAGCTGCGCGGTGTGACAACAGCAGGACGCGTAACGCTGGGAGAAAAATGGAGCGGCACAAATACCGTTTCGCCACAAGTGTGAATGAGCATTAAAATACCATCCCAGGGACACGCTATCGCTGACAGCCCTCTGAAAGGAGGTCACCCGTGAGACCGCGGGGCGATGCAGCCTCCTCGTTAGCGCTATTTAAATACCCCACCGAGCACTCCCTCGTCGCTTCCCCGGGCCATGCTGTGCTGCCGCAGCGAGCTGCCACAGCGCTCCAGCTGGAGCCTCACCGCTCCCTGACCCGACTGGCGGCAGGGCACTGCCAACCCCTGACCCTCCTCCGCGCTTTGGGTACTGCAGACTTCGTTATGTAACATGGGAAAGATAACGAGTGCCAGCAACTAAGCAAGAAGATAAAGCAGGAAGCAAATACACTAGATACCGTTGATAAAGGGCAGGTTAAACAAAGGTGGTTAAATAGGCGGCATCAGGTGCCTCCGCCCCAGGTTTTTTGGAGGCGCTCAGCGCACAGCTGATAAGACTTAACAGGAACGTTCTCGCCCTCGAGGTGCTGCGAGGCGACGGGCGGAGGGAGCAGCAAATTGCCTTGGGAAAGAGGGGCTGGATGGGACCGCCCACGAGGGCGGACATGGTTTAGCACATTCCCCTGCAGTGGGGCAGCGCCGGGCCGGGGGGACGGGTTATTCCCTGCTCATCTCTGGGCACCGCCCCGAAGCCGCCTGGAGAGATGGAGACCCCGGCAGCCGATCCCGCAGGGAACGCCTGCAAGCTGCGGGGAGCGCTGCCGGGCCGTCCCCGCGGCC
>VXAY01003150.1:1190780-1298561 GCA_013399855.1 Oxyruncus cristatus | reverse complement strand
GGGCCAAAGAGGAGCTTGAACTCCCTCTCAAGGAAAGGCTTCTGTTACAAAACACGGGGGCAAACCAGCTCAAAAAAAAAAAAAAGCACATAAAAGAAAGTGGTTACTCCTTTACATGAGCAGATCAAAGAAGGAAAGATTCTGCTTCCTGCTTAAGAGTCCACAAATTCTTGCACAGAAACTAAGCTGGAGAAAATAAACATTTTTTTATTGTACCACAACCCTGTTCAGACTAGCAGTGTTCCCTGCTATGTGCTTGCCAAGATTTTGCCTTACTCAGCTATTTTAAAACCCTTAGAAATATTCCAGGATAATGCTTTCTCCATATAAGTGATTTATAGTATTTATATGCTAATTGAGCAAACTGAGCATGAATGTGAATAATAATAAAATTAAATAGCATTTCCACTATTAAACTATCAACTGTGGGCAGCAATCCATTCTTCACTTAGGACTTACCAGATTTTACCTGGGAAATATTACTTTGGTAATTGAAGGACTTTATTACTACAATAAAATATATTAAGCAATATCTATTAAATCAATAATTTAAAAAAATAATTTAAACTCTGGTTCTAGATATGCGAAAATTATTCCAAGAAGTACATGTAGTGTTTTACTTTGCATTGAGTTTTCATAAGTAATTTAACAAAGTGCTTTTTTAAAGAGTCCAGTAAAGTCAGATTTCCAGTTCTATGTGAAGACTCACTGGCTTCAGGCCTGGTACACTTCAGGAATCACAGAACCTCACAGGAAAATTGGGAGTATGTGTAAGTTGTACAACAGTGATACAAACAGTGTGAGCTCCAGCACCTTGTCTGAGCTGCATCCACTTGAGGAATTCACACATCTCTGGATTCACCACTTTTCCTTTCTCAGTTCTTTTAGGCCTCAGAGAAACCTGAAAAATGAAGGCAATATCACTTGAATGCAACCCACCTCCCATGCACTCCATCCTCACTTCATCAGGCAAAACTCTGCTAATGCCATTGGAAACGCTCCCAACAACTTTAACAAGGTCAGCATCTCACTCCAGCCTATATGTGCTTTAAGACCTGTGTGGTGGCAAATTATTTTTTGATATTTCTGGCATTTTCCCTGCTCTTTCTCTTCCAGAACTACTATTCATGTTCAGTATTGTTCACTTTCCCTGCTTTGTTCCTGCTTTTCGTCATGGAAGCACTTTGGTTTTGTGGTACAGAAAGAGTCTGAAGCTTCAAAGTCTCTAAATCTTTAATGAGCAATTCATTCTAGACACCTTCCTCCTGTAAATTATTTAACAGCTTTAGGATTTGAACATATACACTAAGATGTCATTTTATCAGAGAGTTCTCTAGTATTTACTATTTTTCAAATATTTCTGTCAGTACCATGGCTCCTGTTCAGTGGGGTAAACACGCAGCATATCCAGGTTGAGTCTCCTTCTCAAACTTTAACAAAGAGACAATAAAATAAAAAAAAACAGCAGTAGAAAAAAATGCACTGAACAGCTTACACAGAGCTGCCAGCTGAGGTGTTGGCCCAGCTCCAGCAGGTTTTAGCTCTGATGGCTGTCAGGCTCAGGAGCTCATCCTATAGACGTTGAGCCGGAGGTCACAGCCCAGCCCAGTCAAAGCAGTGTGGCATCTCCTACACTCCCGATGGGCAGCTCTCATTTCATACCCCGCTGGCATCTTGTACAGTGTCTGCCCAGAGGCAGGACAGAACTACAACATATAAAGAGAAAATATGTGAGCACATGACTTGGGCAAGAAATCACAACGCAAATTCTCAGAGTTCGGGAAGCTACCTGAGCTCATTTTAAACAAGCTATAGGTCCCCTTTGGCATTTTAAGAAGGTAAGATGCCTTGAAATTAAAGCTCTGAACATCCACTGCAAGTTCTCCAAACTCCAGTTTTATCAGTTACCAAAAAAATGTTTATAGCTGCCACATGAAAAATGTTAGTGAAATCAACCAAGAGATCTGCATCAGACAAATGCATGGTATCAGTTCTCAGTTTTCAACAGAGATGGCTGTTGAAATATAGTCTAGGTCTCCAAAAAGCCTGATGTTTCATTTCCCCAAAACATCAAGTGTTGTAGTGAGACCAAAGGATGCCACAGCTGAAGCACAACTCTTCATTACGGGCTCCTTCTCCAACTTTGTCACTCTTCTGTTCTGGCAGTACCAGCGCCAGTACTTCACCCACAAGTTCATTGATTGCCTAGTTCATGCTGGAAAAGACAGGCTAAACAAATTGCCCAGATTTTTTTAATTTCCCCCCTACAGTTTCTTTAGTCCGGTGCGAACCACACAAAATATTACAGAAATTTAACAAAAAAGCCCAGAACATCGAGGTATATTTAATAATGGCATAAAAGCCTTGTGCAGAGGGAATAAATACATAGTCCCAGAACAGCAGAAGTTACAGAGACACAGAACCAGTGTAAACAAGCAGAAAACATTTAGGCAGCTTTCCCATACATATCTCAAAGAATAATTATTGCTTCAGAATAACTCCAAATTTACTATCATATTCACAAATAAAACAAACCCCAAAGCTTATGGCTGACTTTAGGCACTTACATTTTAATAAGTGCATGGCACACTGCCATGTTCAAACCTGTCTCTCTAATTATGGTTTTATGCATAAAGCACCCAAAAGTGTATGAGATTGCTGACCCAAGAATTTTGAAAATGTCATCCTTGGTGAGTCCTTTAGTGCATATTAACAGTTAAATGTCTTTTTTGATGTTATAGGAGTTAGAAATTTTCTGTTCTCATTCAAAAAAGTTCTTCACAGAAGCTAAAGAATTCAGTAAAAGAGAAACAAAAACTTATCTCTGCAGTATCCACCTGGCAACCCGACCAGAGACGAAGCAGTAGTCTGAAGGATTTCCTGACTGCAAGTTCTGAGCAGTCACTTCACCAGAAGTCCCCAGCTGGGCTAACTATTTATCCTGGCAATATCTATAAAGCTGCCTGTCCCAAGGGGAGGCTCAGTGCCACCTTAGCAGACCTCAGCAGCAGTGTAATGCCTCCAGAAGACCCTGCTGTGATTTCCCCAGTCCACACACACAGGGGGTAAATGGGGAGGCCAACACAAGCTTTTAGCATCTAGTTCACACAGAAGCCACAATGAACATCTTCACAGGAGCATCTGCCTAAACCACGGGGAGGTGAGGCAAGCTGGGGTACAGACAAGATCTCTTGGGCTCGTCATCACAGGGCAGTTCAGCTGTGAGCAGTGTAATCGAGCAACTGCCCAAGCTGAATGTACACAAACCTGCAGTCTTCATGAATATGAGAATTCTTGACACGGTTGTTTCCCTATACCTTTTCTCACTTCCCTATTTACCCCCAAGACATTTAGGAAAGGAATTCAGGTGTTAACTGTAATACGTTATACATTTACTAGGTACAGATAATTCAAAAAGAGAATGTAATCATGAAAACAGCCAACTTGGACTAGACTTACCCACACTTCCTCTGAGGTGACTTGTCAGAGTTACTCAACTACTTTTACTGCGTGGTTTGGCACCATTCACAGATCCTGCTTCTCTAGAGATGGGGGACACATTAATGCATTTTATCATCAAGTTTAAGTGCCATTTCAAAACATTGGGCAGTGCTCTGAGGGTATCAAAATAAAGCTCCTAGAGTGAAGTAGCTGTTGCTGAAGAGCTTTCAAAACAGGAAGAATTTGCTGCTTCTCTATTTTGGATTTTCAAAGCACAGTACATTGCTTTAGTTCTTGAATGTCAACAAGAGGAAAACCAAAATTATTATATAAAGACTGCAGAGTGGATGCACATGATCATTAGAGTGTTTAGATTTTCAAAGCAGGGTTTTTTTAAAGATGCCAATTTGAGAAACTGAATTCTGCAACCTGTTATTGCACAGAGCACTGAAATGGAACTGGGAGAAACTGAAGCGTGAACAGGGAGGCAGCTGAAGGTGACCTTCAAGAAGCTGGAAGGGACTGAATCACTGGGCAGGGAACCTTGTTATCAGTGCATTTCTTTATCCTGTACTGGGCACATTTTCAACAGGCTACTGAACAAGACCACCACCAGAAAAATATAGTAGAGAAACACAAAATTACCTGGTTAATAACCATATTTTCTAATCAATCACGTGCCAGTGGCAATACTATGGACATAGCTGGCTCTCTCCACCTTGTTGCAGGCAACTGACCTGTTTGTTTCTTAGAGGGGAAGAGGAGATGCAAACACTTCAGTTTGATGCAGAGGCAGAGTCACTTTCTAAGACAAGGGAAAAAGCAGAGACATTATGTAATGATATTGTTTTCTGTTTGTTCTACTTTTCTACAGTGTCATCTGACAGCACAAGTTGTCTGACAGCAATAAAACAAAGCAGAATTTCAGAAAATTAAACACAGGAAGTGCAGACTAATTCATCTATGGATGTTACATGGGGTGAAAAAGATATCCCCTCAGATATCTGCAGCGGTGACCATATCTCATCTCCTAATTTATTTATCATTTCAGTAAGAATTTTCTAAGGAGCAAATGTTTCCCTCACTGTACATTTGATTTTTCTCTGAAGATTCTCATGTGCAAGTGGGATACCTTACAGGGCCATAAAGATACAAAGATATCTTTGAGTTGAAAAATATTACATTACACTATTTAAAAATCTTCTATATCATAAAACAGGAATAATGTTAATCAGCATTAATATTTCTCCCATTTAAAACATATTTCACCTATGAGAAATTCTCTCATCACTTGGCAAGTTTTACAAATCATTTAGGGAGAAAGTGGGAAGACAGAAAAACTGCAGGACTGAGCTCTTCAGGAAGCTGTCTATTCCTTCAGTGATCAATTAAATGGGACCTCAGTCATTGCCACGGTACAAACTACAATACCATTTGCAGAAAGACAAAATAGTATTTATTCCCAGGTTTGAGTCCATCTCACTGCATATTGCTAGAAATACCTCTTTCACCGGGGAAATTTTAGCATTTAATATTTTCCCCTATTATCTCTAAATAAAAGTAGAGTGCTTAGCCCACATCTAATGTGACTTGTGTATGTAAACTTACTGACCACAATTTGTAGATGGATGGAATATATTCTCACTTTCATTTTAGCACAAACCTGGTGAGATGATGAGAATTTACACATAAATTGCATAGTGAATCAGAAGAGAGAAATCAGGATCTCTCTCACGATAAATGACTTGAAGATCCTTGTTGGTCCCTTCCAACTCAGAATATTCTGTTATTCTGTGAAATATAGACATGGTGAACCTGTTTTTATGACACTATTTGCATGTTCATGATGTGCTACCGAGCTCTGTTCACACTCACCTTTCTGTGCTGTGACCAGACTAACAGGAAATATGTACTGAAAGTTTGCCTAATGCTTTAATGATTCCTGGTAGCTATTAAGCCATTAAATAATGTGCTATCATTGAGGAAATTGGAGAGCAAATTTGGCTCTCCCTCATGCAATGGAGAGGGGGGTTCTAGGAGGTAAACTAGTTCAACTAACAAACTAGACCCAAAAGAACCACAGTTACGTATTTCTGTAAGAAGGATTGCTGTGGTACTGTATCAGTATACATTATATACAGTACATTATATAAAAGCAAGGCTGGTTCTGGAATATTCTTCAAATGCTTAAAAACATGCAAACAAATGTGTTTGAACTTATCCTCTCAAAGGATAGCAGGCTAGTGAGGCAGACTATTTTTGATGGAACACGGGCTCATGTGTAAGTATTAGGGAAAGAGGTCCAAAATGGGTAGTCAGCCATTCACAGGCTTCAGGTTTCTTCTTTTCTCCTTGACAAGCTACGCAGGGCTGCTGCTTTCAGATTAGCACAGCTATTTTGTTTCCATGACTTTGCAAAAGCTTTCTTGTTTTCCACTGTGGGAACAGAAGCAAGGAACTGTACTTGCCATTTGTTTGCAGATTTTTGCATAGCAAGTCCTTTCTGCATTATTTCAGCTGTTACTCAAGATTAATCACTGTTAAACCCGATGAACTTTTAGGGAAATTTCCCCTAGTCTAATGCAATGAAGATGGGCAAAACTGACAGCCTCAAGATGCTGCTATTCTGACTAAGTGCTCACAAAGCAGTTAAGGAATTGAGTTACCATTAAAACCAATAAACCACAAACTTGGAAAACAAGCTTTCTCCTAGTAAAAGACATTTGTTGCTACTGTGCCAACAGCACCATCCTACTTAGGCATTTAATTACTGTGACTTTCAGCTCCATGGGATGGCTACTGGAGTAGTAAGTCTTAAGGCCATAAGTAACCTACAGAGACAACAGAACATTCAGCATTACCCAGTTACAAGTCACAGCGATGCAAGCTTTCACTGTGAGCAGCAGAGCCACTGTAGTTTACTTTGCCATAACTGCCTCAGAGCTTTAACTCTGCTTTGGCAGAGATCTCACTCCCTGGTGGCTTCTCTGCGCAGTAACATGCAAACTCACACTGTGCTGTTCCCCTCCCTCAGGGCACTTCGTTGGGATTCTTTACCCAAACACCATCTAGTTTGAAGAAACTTGTTTGACCATAATTTTTACTGTTGCCCGAGAGAAATTTGACTGAAGTTAACCAACATACAGACTCATAGAGGTAATTTGAGTGATAGAAGACAGACACTGTCAAGCATAATGGGAATTCATTAGTCTTTTTTTCTCAAGAAGCCAGGCTAAAAACAGTGAAAGCAGGACAATTCCTTTAGTGTCATGGACAACAATATCCAACATGCACTATTTCATTTTCTCTTGATTTTGCTCTCAACAAAATGTCATCAGTTTGACTCCATCAGTCAGTTCCACAACAAAATGAGCCCCAATTCTCCAGACAGTCACTGTATAAAGCAAAGTCTCGTCCTTTCCAAGACACCACTTAGTGTTAATTACTATTAATATATACTCCTCTCTAATTATTTGTCAGATTAGAAGATTGTCTACATCTATATGTAGAATATTGCTAGCTTTATCATCACTTCCTTGACACAGTTGTTATTCAGGCCCATGAAATATACATTTATGCACATTTATGCAGCTTGCAATTTGTGTTGCTGAAACCAGTGCCTCTGTATTTATCTGAATATAAGGACACTGCCTGAAAATAAATGTTCTTTTAATAGAGCTGCTCAAGTGAGTCTCGTGCTCTGACATTTTGCCTTTGCACAGGCACTTCCCTCTGTGCCAATGAACATGGTATGCGGGAGATTCCTCACACCCACAACTTGCTCTGCTCCTCAAGAAGGGAGTCCTGGAAAAGCCATCTGCTATCCATGTGTTAACTGTATGGTCAGTATTCCATGCTCACCTGCACCCGATGCTCTCTGTGTCACTCCTTTTGGGTTTTCAGGGAAGAGATTGGAACCAGAGGCATTCTGGGCTCAGGCCTTGCCCTCCCCCAGAGCCTGTACCAAACTGCTGCTGGTTTGGTGAAGGGGCTGAGCACATCCATGGCGCCGTGTCACCAGTTCCGAAGGAAAACAAGGCCAGGAACCCCCTGACTCCGGCTGTTGCTCTTAATCTCTGAGCCACACAGAACTGTGCAAAAAGCAGCAAAAGCTGTCAGCTCTTTTCTGAAACTAACTTTCAGAGAGCCTTAGTTGAAACAAAAGCACGGAGCCACCCCTCTCATGGTGCTGAACTGTGCTGACACCACTCCTCATGCTGGGACTCCGAGTCCATCTAAGATTGGGCTAATTGTTCCTTGGTTTTTAAAAGCCAAACCCTAACCCAAACCCCATCCCAGCTGAACAGTATCTACACAGAAACTATGATGTAAGGCATAAACTTGTTACCCTGGCTTATTCCACACTGAAGGAACACAAGTAATTGAGCTGCAACCTAGCAGATTCTACCTTTTTCCCCTTAAATCCTAACCCTTGCAGTAGACTTAACTACCCACATACCTTCCCAGAATTCTACGTAGACCCGGAACTCTCCCCTAAATTTAGGGGAGAGCAAAATCCAGTTAAACTGAAATTCCTAAAAAACGCTTTGGCAGAAAAATTTCAAAGTGTAAGGTAGGGCCTATCGTGCCACCATCTACTTGCCCTCGCACAAAAGTCTGTACACGATCTATCCAGCACCGTGTCATGCATCTATGCTCTGAAACTGCAACTACAACAGCAGAAAACCAGCTACTACCAGAGGTAAAGTTATGTGTAAGTTACAGGTGTATGCTGGTACAGACAGACTAATAGTGTTTGAGATACAAAGAATGCAATGCAGACTGCAAATTTTCAGTCATTTTCTGAAAGCGTATTCTGAGCTCCAGCTTTAAACCCAAGCAAAGACATTACCCACGATACATTTTCATGAAAGAGCGTACACAAACAAAACATTCTGACATCTTCCCTGCAAAAATGCTCTCTGTGTGATGCACAGTCATTCCAAAGATAAAACTCCCATTCAGAGTTTCCAGTCTGTAAAAATGTATTTTTCTTGGCTAAAACAATCCTCAAGCTTTGTAAGCGAAAGTTAACTTGCATGATTCTAAAGAATAGGATGGATACAGTTAATTTAACTTAAAAAGAAATTGAAAATAGCATCAAGCTTACCAATCACTGGAAACCCAGAGAATAAAATACATATATATTATATTAATAACATATGCCCTCAGTTTTAACATAATCCTCTTTTGTCACCATCCTCTGCAATATTGTCAAACAGACACCGTCTGTGTTACCAGCAGGGAAAACGCTATTTGCAAGTTTTCACAGCCCATTAATGGACCCGCTCTGCTCTTGACCTTGACACTTCAGGCCATCCTAAACTTGGCTCATGTCAGTTCTGGATTACACTTGAAATGGCATTCAGTTAAATGAAACCTCACCTGTGTTGTCTTTCAGGTGACTGTGCTTCAGCGCATCAAGATGTATCAGATCTTCCCTCTCTGCTTTCCACAAGTGAGCACCTCCAAGAAAAAGGGTTGTCTGAAGGAAGGGCTAATTAAGAGCCCAAACTGCCCACGCAGCTCTTTCGAAGGAGCTTGGCTCCCTTGGGAATCTTTGCATAAGGGAACTGAGCTGTGCTCCACACCTTCACAAGACTGACAAGGCTACAGCGGAGAGGTGTGAGCCTGCACTACCTTATTGGGTCACCATAACAATTTCAGCAGTTTCCCATTGTCTGGTCAGAAGGCAGTTGGTGCCTACAGAGGAGGGACAGTCCATGACACTATCTCTCTGCGGTGCCTACCTGTCAGCACACGCCAAAGGACAGCTGGAAACCAGGTTAAGCAACTGCAATGGGGCAGATTCACTGGGAGGTCCCAGCAGGACAACTTCCAGCAATGCAAGGTACACAATGAAACAACGGGAAGCTGTACTAGCACAGCCCAGCCCTCTGCTTGCTGTAAATGACACAGACAGCAGAGATGTTTACCTCTAAGCACAGCACGTGTTATTCTGTTACCTGGAGGCGCACTGTCGTGTCTGTCAAATACTACAGCATAAATTTTAAACAAAAGGTGTCAAGGGTACAAAGGGGTTTGGTGCAAGCCCTACTGCTATTTCTGCCTTTCATACCTTTGCAGGGCTGTGCCAGGGAGACGTGTGGCAAACCAGAAAGCCAAGAGAACGGAAGAGAGGAGTTTAATGTATTGCTTACAGGGCATTTTGTGAACTAACAGGAAAATGCCCTCTCTCCCCAAACATTAGTTGTTATTTTTACCTGGTAGCATAGCTATTAATATCCTGTCCCTGACTTAGGTTCTCTCACCTTTAGATTTTTTTTTAAGACCATAATCAATACTTGGCAGCATTTTAGAATAGGACATGCAGTTTACAAAATAATTTTCTTTACTCATCTCTGCAATGATTTCTGAACTCCTTTTTAAAGCATGTCTTCTATACAGAGTGCATGTGCAAATGAAAAGCAAGACCAGCAACAAGCTCCACAAGCCTATTTCTGAGCTACCGCAAACAAACGCAAGAATTGAATTGATAGAGTAACTCAGTATTTTCATCCACTTACTTGATTCTCAGCTGGGAGGAAGCAAAAGATTTCCAAGTGCCACAAGTGCCTGAGCTTGATCTGGAGGATTGTTTTGTGCTGTGCAAGTTTGAATGTTATGTTAGCTGTCATTAACAGCGTGAATTTTTGCCCTCAAGAATTAGCATGCAAGGGAACAATCTTAGGATTGTGCTGGCCTTGCAGTCGGGAGGTAGGCAGATGGGACGCAGTTACGTAGTAAATTGAATGGAAGACAGTAATTCTTCATTACAAATTTAGTTGCTTCTGTCAGTTTAAATCACAACTCACAGTGCACCTTCCCAGCAGCTCATCAGGGGCACAGTGAGTGAGCGCTCCTCACCCTGAGAGAAACACACGGTTATACTCTGAGTTCGTCATGGGCAGTTTCTTACCTGGGTGATGGTTCTACACAAACAGCATTGCTGAACTCGTGGTACTGCTCAGAATATTATTTCATTAACTCACCATCCACAAAGGAGCACTAGCTCAGGGAAATATATTCAGCAACCTGGAATAGTGGTGAGAAAACAGTACCAGGCACTGTGTGCATCACCAGAAGTGACACCATCTCATGGGACATTTCTGCACCTTTACCTTGGCTCGTTAACGCTCCTCATTCTTATTTCTTCCTAGAGCAATAGGTGTGTCTCAGCTGCAGCAGGAGAACCTCAGGAAAGCAAATACAACAGCTCTGACTTGGAATGATTTTACTGCAGCTCCTCTAAAAATTATTTTTCAACTTATTCAGCCTTCTGAAGGGTGGTTAAATGGGCACTTACTGCCTTGTGCATGGACTGGAAAATATCCACTGTACAGAGACGATTTGATTCTTTCACCACGTTGTTAGATATGGACATGGCCACTGCAATGGAAAGGTTGCCATGGAGATGAGGAGGAAGAAGATGGCAGTAAAATTCTGCCAAGTGACCTGGAAGAACCCAAGGAGAATTTGTCTCTTGCTTTGCATGTATGAGATCACTGTCCTCTCCTCTCATGTTACACTGTGTTTTCAGTGAGCATATCTACACAGCCATGCTGACACAAGCGTAGATGAGGATGCAGTTCTACCGAGCCCAGTTTCCCAAATTCTTAGCCCTGCAAGTCACCTGGATGTCCACAAGCTTCATCAAGATCAGAACTTACACCGAATCTCTTCAGGCCTGGAACTCAAGTGGAGGTAAACCTAGATGGAGGCACTGGTCAACCCCTCCTGACTGCAGAGCCAAACTTACATACCTGCAGGACTACAGTCAAAGATGACAACTAGGTCTATGGGAGCTCAGCTGTGAGATACACAGCAGACTAACATTTTTACTGCTCAGAGGTCAAACATATTGCATAAATGAATTGTTCAGAAGCCATAAACAGGGGTAAATCCAAAATCCAGTTTAACCAACCAGAAAGTTACCCTACTCTTGCCTTCATTAGGACTGGAATTTAGCTAATAATATGATTATTCCCTGCTATGCTTCAGACTGCCACTGGATCACTCTGATGTGTGAAGTCGTCTGAGATCCACAGACATCTGTCTATAGAAATTCAGCATGAAGTAGTCTCTTTTCTTCTCTATCCCTAATGAAATCGAAGCATTTAGAGGACTGTCTCACACATACATTTGCTGAAATGTTTCTGCTAAGTCCAAGCTTCTACTACGGCTTTGTCAGGTTCTGCTTCAAATTCTTTATCCACCATCACCAAAAACTCAACTCTCCTTCTCTTAGTTCCATTTTCCAGGATGGTGTCAAAGACATTGATTCCCAGAGCCTGTTTTATGCTAAATTTAGCTAACATGAATGCAGCTATGACAGATTTGAGATATCCTGGGTTACAATAGTTTAATGCCTCAATTACTTCTTTGTCTGACCAGTTCCACATACACTGAAACTGTCAGGTTCACTATGGAGATATAAGCAAAAGCTCTGCCAAAAATGTGACAGGTTGATTATTTACACATTTTTAGAAGTGCCTTGTCATGAGACCTCAGTTTGAAGGTCTCAGACCTCGACTCTAAGCCCAGAGGGATCCCCTGTTGGCTTTGCTTCTCAACAAAACAAACACAAATGCTTCATATTCACAGAAGCAGCTCTATTTCAATATATTCAGGTTTGCTTTAGCTGAACTGTGGTATTACTTTCAAATGGCAACTGCAAGCTGTCCCTGCACTAAGCATATGGAAGAGAACACAATCTGTTTTGATGAGAACTCTCTTTTCCCCCAGTGACCTGCCCTTGTTTACAATCATTGCACTGCTGTGCCCTGGTGCCACTTAAATACTGCACAGGGGGCCTGCAAACACATCCCCTTACAGGTGTGTTCTCCTCACCTGTGATCTCCAGGAGTCTGGTCAGCTGAACACAGGCACAGTCAGTACCTGGGTGCAAGACTGGGAGACAACTTCAGTTTGCAGTGAGAGTTAAAGCTGGGAATCTGGCCTGCAAGGATTTCTGGAATTCTTGCACAGAACAGCTGGCTGGTGCCTCACGGGGCACCATCGAGATCTCAGTGCCACAAGTGACTGTGTGGCAGTATGTACTGCCAGGAAACCAAGTCTCTGCTGGTCTGTGATCCAACAAATACTCTGTCCCTTTGGAGGGAAGCATAATTTGGCATTGAAACAGAAGGATAGCACTAGTTACTAAATCACAACACTAACATCCTGCGTTTTCTTTCTCTGCTTCTGAACCAGACTGAAATATGCTTTGTTTGCAAGAGCTGATGAAATCGTGGCTCCAGATGTGAGCAATGAGCTGCTGCTGTATCTGAAAAGTAAACTTCCACTAGAAAATGCTTATTTTTGGATATTGCAACAAGGAGACATATATTTGGTGTGAATTTACATCATGATCAAACTGAAGAATTACCCAGGGGATCATAGCTGCGCTCACATCAACAGCAGGTTTCCCTGACTTAAATAGACAGAATGCCAGTGTTTGTTTAGCAATGGTGTACAGCAAGACCATACTGAGTCAGTGTGTTCAGATTTTAAACTACCTGCTTTACCCTGCTCTCTGAACACCTTTGAACTGCACCTGATTTCCAGGGTGTTTGTCCTCCTGTTTAAATTAAGAAAAGCCCATTTTAAGATGATGGTCAAAGATAAAACTACTTGCCAGCAGTCTTATAGGACCTGTAAGGGTTCACAACAGCAGCAAACTGAAGGCAAATCTCTCAAGTCTTTGACAGGCAACCAACCACCACCATATTTTTTACCATTATATTCAAAGCCTTGTAGAACCAAGTAGTCACACATTCATTTTGGTTTCTGGATTCTCACATATGAACAAAAGTTTTTTCATCACATTTTATTTGAAACGTGTGATAAAACCCAATTTAAAATGTATTTACTTTTAGATTTGGCAAAGATGATATGGCATTTTTTCAAAGTTTGCTGATGATAAAAGAGAGCAGACATATAGTTTCACAAAAGAAAATTTAGTCCAAATCAAGTAACTCAAGCAGAAAAATAATTTATGAGCTTATCCTCCCCTAATGAGAAAAGAAAAAGATGGAAGCACACATTTTTGGCAGCATAACAACATTAGCTGGAGAACATTAAATAATTAGTTGGCAGTGGTGAGCCTTCGATTCAACTTCTTTACTGTGAATGAGTTTTGCATTGCAAAGCAGATTTGCAAAATTTAACAGTGTTTTCACATTATAAATTTTTTTTCTTATGTTAGGTATCTCGAAATTAGCTGGGCCTGCTGGACTTGAACACTGCTGCACACTGGCAAAATAAAAGGGGAGATTTTCAAATACACAAATGGAAGTTAAACATCCAGCTCCTGACTTTCAGGATGACTTTCAATGGGAACCAACTATTTAACTACCATTTAGGTAGGAAAAAGAAAATTGAAAGCACAGCTAAGAGATACAAGAGTGTCCAGGTTGCAGGACCACTGAAACACAGCTCCTCCAAACCCCTCCTCAGCTTCTTGCCCCAGGCTCTTACTTTTGCTGCAGCATGACACCACATATGTTTTCCTGACAAAACGTTCAACTAAAAAAACCCTCCACTATAACAAGACCATGGTTCCGATTATTCCGAGTGATTTGTGTTAGAAAGCAGCTTCACCTTCATGGACGTGCCAACACAACTGCAAGGAAAACTGTCCCCAGCAGGGAAGGGGAACAAGCAGATGGACCACGCTGAAAAATCAGCTCTTTAGCCTGTCCCAAGAAGCAGCACACAAAAACACAGCTTTACTTCTGCACAGCTGCTTCCAGCCCAGGGGAATGGGCAGCTCCAGAAACATTTCTCGCAGAGCAGACAGAAGTGTGTGCAGAATGGTCAAACACAACTTTCCAGCCTGAAAACTGGAGAGCTGGAGAACTTCAGATACTCATGCAAGAAAAAGAAGTCCCCGTTCCCTTCAGTCTACAGCTCATTCCCCTTCATTACTGTGAAGGTCACAGAAACCCTTATGAGAAGACAATGTTCAAAGCTGAATTTGCAACTCCCCTTCAGAACATCATGCTTGATACAGCCAAATTTATGCTTTTTTGGACTTATCTGGGTCTACTTATATTTTCATTTCAGAACCATGTGGTTTTTTTGTGGTGACTTTAAAAGGCCTGCTTTTCATTCTACATTATGGTGATAGTTCTTCACATTTTGACACAAAAAAGCAAAAATCTTTCCAAAAGTACTATTATTAAAAACCCTTACGAGTAATACAGCTGATCCCATAGCTTCACTGAGACTTATGAAGAAAGCCAGCCTTCCAACTGAGATTTGGAAGCAAGCCTATAAATAGTCTAAGTACTTATTAATTCAGTTTCTCCCCCTCTCCCTCCCTGGAAGTCCATCCTATGAAGTTGCCAACTTGTCCTTCTCCAGACCAGGCATGATGTCTTTCAAATATTTCTGATTACTTCTCACTCTTGGATACCTAAACCACACCCCAGTTCATCTTCCTGCTCAGGACTTCTCCTTAAAACACAGTGTCTGACCTAAAGGATCAGTGTGCTGAGAGCTGATGACACTGCATTGCTTTGGACAAAAGCCAGTCCTGTTCTGAAGTGTTCTGTGTTGAGAAAACAAAGATTTCCAATATGCTCACTTATCACAGACCATGAAGCAACTTTTGGTTGCATCAAGATATCCCTCTGTCTTGGTTCCAGAAGAGGGGCTAAAATGCAAAAGGTTTTCATCTGCCAAATGTCAACTGAATTATGAAAACCAAAAATCCTTGCTGAAAGCAGTCCAGCACTAGATTCACAGAATCTGCCATTTATTTGGGTCTTGTACTCTTTCATATCATGAAGAGAATAAACTCAAAGCATGAGTACGGCAATTAGATGCTTTGGTGAAAATACTCACAAACTGATAAACAAGTGATTTACCTCAGTTTCGTAGGATTCCCCAAGTCCCCAAAATAATGCAAACAAAATTCCAACGACAAAAAGGCAAATTAACTACGATTTGGCTCATTTAAGTCTATCATTCATCTGCTAGGTGTCTGTAATATTTTTCCCATTGGTCTTGTGAGTTTAATGGCTTCACTTATGCAAGATAGAAGAGATGAAAGTTATTTTGAGCACACCACGTGGAGACTTCAGAGATCATACCTGGATTTCTGCATCCTTTGTGCTTATTCTACTACTACTTAGTCAGAGGCAGCATGTCCTCTGGAATAAAACATTAAAAAGAGCTCAAGAACAGGCAACTGCAGTGCCTCCACACTGGCTTGCTTTCTCTTATCAGTGTTAGAACTTATGGCTGGGTGCAAGTACCTTGTGTGAGGGCACAAGATAAAAACCTGAGGACAGAAGATGCTGGCATGAATTAACTTACACTTAGGCAGCTCTAATTTAAAGGCTCTTTGAGCCTGAGATGCATAACCCTTTTTGAATGAAACAAACTCATCTAGGTGAGTCCAGGAAACCAGTCCAAGTTTGGAAACACAACTACAGCATCCACAGAAGGCCTTTCTGAAGTTAGCAGAAATCTATTCCTGTCGAAGGGAAAAGTAAGAGGCAGATTATTGTGGTTCACTAAAATACCTGTAAATCTATTTCTCTTCAGCATTGAGAGTAAGGCAAATAAAGATCGTGCATCTCGTTTGTTTTAAAAAAAAAGTAAGAATCAGTAATTTAGCCCTCTACAGGAGGAGCTTTCTTCACCCCCTCCAAGACTTTCTGTTGGCATTAGCCTCAATCAATGCAGTGCAGTCACCTGTTTTATGAATTATATAGTTCCCAGCAGGAAAAAATGAGAAAGGGAAAACTTTCTCAGAAAAAAAAAAAAGGGGGGAGGATAAAAACTGGCTTTTTCAGTAACAGTGATGAAGTTTGTAATAAAGACCAGCTGCCACTGAATTATTTTGTTATCCAACAGATCAATTGAATCCACCTTACATTACACACACCTTGTTATTTATACCCATTGCCTATCAGTACATTGCTCATTTCTACAGGGATGGCAAAGTGATTTAACAGGCAGGTTGCTGTCTGTGGCACAGCTGCACAGCCAGGAATGGAAGGGCTGACTCTCTTGGGACTCTTAAACAACCCAGCCCCCAAAGTACTTAGTAGCCTGGAAGGTCAGACAGACACCATGCAATAACATCAGAACAGTTTTCCCAGTGTTACAGGAGCAGTCGTATGTGTGCAGCAACGAGGAGGGAGAGCTAAAAACCACTGAGGTGTTTCTTCAGGAGGCTTTTAATGTGCTACTGAAAAAGCCAAGGTGATACTGTGCAGGGGAAGGCTTGGCACGAGGGCATCAAATGGATAAAGGTTTGCTTTTGCAGGTTAGGATAGGAGAATCAGGCCTATGGAAGGATGCAAGCAAAAATATTACAAGGTTGTGTTTCAATGGTGTTACAGTTTCATGTATAACTAAGAGGAAGCGTAGTGTCTATACAGCAACAGGAAAACTTGCACAAAATGTGTCACTGCTGCAAACCAGCAATTTAGACTGAAGATACAGCAAAAACAATCTGAGAGAGTCAGTCTGAGCTAATTGCTGTGATGCACTAAAGCTGAGCCAGCTGTGTTATTTGTTAACTACAGGATGCAAGAGCTGACTGATTATTCAGACTGTTTGCACAAATACGATGAACTATTTTAAAATAAAAATTAAAAAAGACAGCGTTACTACTATGCAAATCCAAGAACAAGGAAACCTGGCCCCTTTTACATATGCAAGATATTTTCCCCATGCTACCCAAAAGCAAAAGGAAGCCAGTAGAAAAAGGGGAATCAAGGAAACTGCTTGTCTCCAATACCAAGTACCTATGACACAAGTGACTCTTTAGAGGGCTGTCAGCACTTAAAGTCACCAGTTACATCAATTTACATGGACTCTTGCTGGGACAGTAAATTGGAGCAGTTGCAACACAAGAAAGCCAGGTTTTGAGGCAACCTCCCAGTAGAACAAGTAACCTAATTAGTTTGAAGATGAAGCCTGGTAGATTTATGAATGGTGTAGGCCACAAGTTCCCATAACAAGGACCTGGATTTAAATCACACAAGAATCCCTGTTTGGTCCTGCATTGCCAAGCATGTGGGGACTAATTTCTCATGCGCCTGTATGTGCCATGGTTGCTACTCAGCCCTTCCACAGAAGTCACAGCACAGTTATAACACAGGTTTACACCAGATGAGTGGCAAACCCCTTCTGGAGTGCCGGGCAAAGGATATTTTTGAATTGAACAAATTGCTTACCTTTCCAATGCTCTAAGCTTTTCCTAGGTAGTCTGCTATCACCATTCCCAGGCCACTTTTAAACTATAAAAGGCCTGCAAATCACACTGTTTCTTGATAGTCATACTACACCTACACACTGAGGTTCAGTTTCTGCCAGTTTATAAATCCTTGGGAGTTGTATATTATGATCTATATAAACAGCAGTGCCACAGACAGTACAACAAGGTGTTAGACAGTTTCACCTCACAAGCAACATCACTGACTTACTGGAATTTCCCAGGTTTGTCAAAAACTCTCCTTAATTATCAACCTGTATAAAAAATATCAACAATGAAACTTTACTAAGCATGTGACAAAAAAAATTGCAAATTCTTCTCTTCTGCACTTGTATCAGGGTTCTTACCGGGGACTTTCTCTTTCAACTCCTATAGCCACTTCCAAATATTTATCAGTCATGTGAAAAAAAACCAAACAAACAAACTAAAAGAGGAAACAAAAAACCCACTAACATCTTTATACACTGATATATTCAAGCTCTATCTAGGCTATCTAAAGCCTGGGTCTTGGCTTTGTTGCTTTTTGTTAGAATTCCCAGTCTGAATCCTGCTTGTATATTGACTAGCAGTGTTAAACAACTTCCGTGTGTCTTATGCCCTTATCTCTGGAGGGCAGGGACACATCAGACAGGTAACTCAGCACATCGATTCAGTAGGAAGTACAGTAGATAGTTCACTTGATGTGTTAATTCTAAAACTTTCTGTTAAGTGCCAAATACTTCTTAAGGAGTGCGGGTCAAGATTTTCTGATTATGTCAACCTAATTAGTAATCAGAAACTACTAACACAGTATGAACCCTCAGTCATAATAAGCTCCACTAACTGCTACAATACAACCCTAAGAACTTCAGCTTGGTAATTTATATGTACATCTCTTTACACTTAGTCACCCTAAGTAAGAAATAGTTCTCATAATATTTCACATACTGAGGGGAAAAAAATGAGAAAGCTCAAATATACTTATTTTCCTGTCCTACAGAACTGAAGGTGTTATTTATGAATGTGAATTTATATGGTACTTCTGTTCTGTAAGTGTTGTGACACATTCATGTTTTACTGGTGGTGACCCTACCTTGCTGCATATAATTTTGACTGTAAGATATTACCATCGTCTTCAACATTCAAAGTGCTTTCTTAGGCAGTATTTGGTTTTTCATCATGATACAGACCTCCTGTTCACATTATGAGATATTTGATTGCCTTTAAACAAGGAAATAATCAGCATAAATTAATGTTTTAGGCATTCATGTAATTTTACCTTCATTAATTCCATCTGACTTCCCAGTAACCTGGAAAGGTTTAAGTGGGGGTCCACAGAGGAGTGGAAATGCTGCTTAGAGAACAATGACTGGAATTACTTTAGCTGGTATGCAATTCCCATAACACCACACCCCTGATCCTGCACTCAAATTCTTATGACTAGAAAAACAGTGGGGAAACCATGTTACTGTACAAAAAAAAAAGCTGCTTTTGATAGAAGTGGGTAAAGTTTCATCATGAAAAGACATATTTGCACCTGGACAAATTCACCATTTTGCCCAGAGGGAGAAGTACAGTCATTTACACCCTAAGGAGGAGTGTTGGCTGGCAGAAAGAGCAAACTGTACACTGGATCAAGTTTTCACATAGTTGCAAAACTATCAGTTTTCATATTAAGTGAAAACTAGTAGTTTTCTACAGCTCTGTTTTCAATATTCGCGATCACCATCAGTCCAGGGACCAGAAATCCCAAGGTCAAGAATGAGCCCCCAGTTTCAGAGTCAAAAGTTCAGAATGACCTTTTACAAAAATAGGCACCTTTTCACTGGTCCCTCTGGGTCTCCTGGAGTTACACGCTTTTCCACCAGGAACCACTTGGTAACGCCTCAAATTAATAGGCTAAATTACAGCTCTGTTAAATAAAATCAGATATTACAGGGGAAATGCTTTTCTTCCCACTAGCAACCCTAAATCTTCAAAAACCAAACCAAGAGGAAGCTTAATCAGGAATTAGTTTGACTACACCACTTTCCTGACTTAGTTTACAGAAAATTAATTTGCATCTATTAGTTGTAACCTAAAACAGTCTGCATTAATTGGGGCCTGCTTAGAAGGCAATGGACATTCCAAAGGTGCACACCTGTGGCCTACACAAAGAGGTCCTGGGCATAGAACACACAGAATTGTTTGGGTTGGAAGAGACCTTACAGATCATCCAGTTCCCACCTCCTTGCCATGGGCAGGGACACTTTCCACTAGACCAGGTTGTTCATGATTAACACTCCTCAGTGTTAAGATAATATTCATCATAATCCTAACTCCCCCAACACAATTCCATAGGATACTACAGCTGACAGTGAGGTTTTAAGTCATTGCATAATTGTGGTCACCTCATCAGTCCTTTCTGTAGAAACACAGCATCTCTAAACCTACTTAGGCATAATAAGCCATTTTGAGAACACTACTGCTAGATTATTCCCTCCTCTGGGGTGAGAATTCATTTTTCCTTATCCAAAGCTCTGCTGACTAACATCCCAGTTTTTTTCCTTGGTCTTTGCCTTATTTTCAGCTAAGAGAATGAATTAGCTGGATTAAGTGTAACTCTAGTGGAAGGTACCCCTGCCCATGGCAAGGGGGTTGGGACTAGATGGATTTAAGGTCCCTTCCAACCTAAACCATTCTCTCATTCTCTTATATATAGCCCACCTATTATTTTTCAGGGTCACTCTGCTGACGTTCTGCTCTTACCCTGCCTTTAGCAGAGGCTACCAGGCTGCTTGTTCAGTCCCAAGAATGCTGTTTAGTCTGTCAGCTCAGGATGTTTGTACATGTTACTGTTAGATTTTTTTTTCTTGTACGCTGACTTCAGTTTTCTTGTAGAAAACAGATGTACCTAGTGAGCTAATCCTGCTTTCTCCATCCATTACCTCTTTTAACATCAGAAATCTACAACTCAAAGGAAAAACTGTATAAACACACATAAGGAAATAAACATCTAGTAAACAGATGCAAAGTCAAATCAGAAGGAGACATAAGCAGTTTTTGTTCCTTGTTAACAGTGTAAACTCAACCCTTTACCATCTTACTTTTATGACTGGATGAGCAAAGAGGGGTGACACCGAGTGCAGGAAGAGGCCCAGGAATTGCTGCAGCTTTATCCCATCTCCCTTCAAAGCTGCATTTGGACACGAGGCTGAGGAGTAACCAGGTACAAAAACAATTCCTTTGCTTGTTTTCCAGAACATGCAAACTAGATAGATTGGATATAATCCAGTAAGGTGCATATAATATGTAACTCTGAATACGGATTACAGTTCAAAGCCTTATTCATCCCAGGGAGTCAAAGAAGCAGCTCAAAGCCATACTAAGTCCCTGTTTCTTCCAGATGCTGTCTCTTTGCCTGAATCCTTCTTTGGGAAGGGACTTACAGTGCAGAATCCCAGTGTTATTTCCTCTTCAGGAACAGGAAGCTTAGCAGATACTGCCACTACATGTTGTCAACTCTCCATTTGAATAATGAGAGGTCTTTCCACACCTAGGGAGGAATAAAGCTTGAAGTTTCATCAAGATTTATCTTTCTCAAGGTATTTGGGAAGGAGGGGGTGGTAGTGTCTTTTGGCTTTTCCAGTAAGCCAGAAGTCTCATACTTTTACTTATCTTCCAGCATCTTTCCATGTCTGCCATCTCAAAAAATCCCATCCCTCCCAAGTTAATTCTGAACACCTTTTCATGGAGGGGCACAAAGGTGAGATAAGTGACAGCCCAAGTAAAAAGCTCAGCTCCCGAGCATTACCAGAATGCTGTCCCACAGATACATCCCATCATATCTGAGGACCACACGAGTGTCCCTGCCCTGCCACAAGGAAGCAATTTTTTACCCTGCGAAAGAAGGTGATGGGAAGAAAGTATAGTTGTGGCTGACCTGAGCTCTGGGGAAATGTTAGCTCAAA
This sequence comes from Oxyruncus cristatus, assembly GCA_013399855.1. Lineage (NCBI taxonomy): Eukaryota > Metazoa > Chordata > Aves > Passeriformes > Cotingidae > Oxyruncus > Oxyruncus cristatus. The sequence continues at coordinate 1,276,955 of VXAY01003150.1, read as the reverse complement.
CTGGTTCACCCCCTGTGTGGTCAAGGCATTTCAGTGTGTGTGGTTTTAACAGCTCTGAGCTGCTGTTGCAATACTCCATTTACATCCAAGCTATAAAGTTTTGGCAAGAGTCCCCTCAGTTTGTAACAGTTAAGGACTAGAGCAGATATTCTTCTAATGGGGAAAGGTCAATATTCTTTATATTGGTGGGTTTGAGTTTTTTTTTTTGGTATTGCAGAGAAAGCACTTTAAATCTTTCTCTGTGGCCTGAATGAGTTAGGGAATAGTATCAGACCACCCCACAAGCATAGCTGAATGGCTGTCATTTTTCAGTATTTTCCCTCAGCTAGTCTCTTAGGAAAATGTGTGAATGATAATAGATTGTTCTTGTTTCAAGTAATTGAAAGCATATTCCCAAGTCTTTAAACACATCCAGCACAAATCCAGCTGGAGCTCCCCAAATCAACTTGCCAGTCCTTCAGTCCCTGTGAAGGCCAGAAACAATTACAGTGGCAACATAAGGTAACATAACTCTGTCCAGCAGAAATACTTCCCTGGAGTGGAGATTCTTTTGGAGATGTTGAGGAGCTACAGACAGCACAAAGTCTTATGTGCCCCTGAAAAGTACTCCTACTATTACCTTCTCAAAGAATCTAGCACAGTTAAATTTGGATAGAAGTTTTGCAAAGCTGTTCTTGGAGAGCTTTATTCCCTTAGGTGAGAATTATAGACAAAGGGGCCACTTGGTCCATTTAAAAACACTGTTATTCATTTAACTTGCTACTATGAAAACAATACCAAACAAAACCACCACAGCACCTTCTCACCCCTTCTAATTACTTTAAATCTACAAAATCCTTTCCCTGGTAGAGAACAACTGTATGCAACAGGAATGCACTAGGCTGAACCAGCCCAGAAGGATATACCCTTGTGAAGACCATATATTCTTTACGAAACACCTTGGCATACAACGGTGTCATTCCTCAGAGAGCGACAAAAATAAAATGCTTGCAGAAAAGCAACGTGTGGCATAAGACCAGGAAAAATTCAGATCAGCAACATAGTAAGTTATATTATTAAGTTAAAGTGAAAAAAACCAATACAACTGATTAAAGAGACATATATACGAAGGGGGATGCAGGAAAGAAAAGTTCTTGAAGTGGTTGGTTCTGAGGGTGAAGGGCTGGGGTGGGGGGAAGTAGGTAGGATGAGGTTTAGTTCATCTTTTCCATGAACTCCCCTGGAACAAGCCCCACGCAGCTGCCAAGCACAGGGTGATGAATTCCACTACAGAGAACCTAATCCCTACTAAACACACAGAAGACATCATTTAGGCCTGAGCTATCACAGGCCACCAGATCATGGCATCCCTTTCACATGCTGATCAGGCACTCTGAAATGCCTTCTTCCCTGCTCTCACTACTATATAAGACTATTTTGCACTGATCATTAAAAGCTTTCTTATATCCAACCTAACAGCCAGCAAATAGTTCATTTGGTAGCAGCAGGTCTTGCACCTCAATGCTTCACCCATAGTACTTACCCTTCTAAGTTTTTTCTTCTGTAAAACCATCATGCTCTGGCAGGATACACACACTTCTTTCCACGATCACTTTTTATAGCCACCTCTTTTATAGGTGTGATAAAGCAGAGCTGTGAATGGACCCCAAGTTAAGTTAGCCTGAGATTTACACATACAAAAAAAAAAAAAAGAGGTTCTTTATGCTTCCATTTGGCATCCTGGAACTGTGATATTTTTTTAAATAGGCAACAGTGATCATTTTTGAGATCCATACATGGAGTCTTCTCTCCTGTCCAACTGACAAAGCAACACTCCTGGCCTAGAGCCAAAATCCTCATTAGTATTTTGTAACTGATTGAATATGCATTTTGCACTGTTATTTAATCTTACTTTGCTGGTCCTTAAGATATTTGCTGCCACACTTGCACATTGGATATCCATTTTCAGAAGTCTGGAATGGATGACCAAGTCTCAGGACAGCTTTGCATTTTGTTTGCATTCCAGACAATTTCAACATGTACATCCTCAGTCCATCCCAAGTGTCTGCTGCAGAAGGAGGATTAGGAAAAGCTACCAACTTCCAAACAGCCACAGATAAAGGAAGAAACACTCCCTTTGTAGAGGTCTACCCAGAATTAGCAGTAGTTTTCACCATGTGGAGCTTGTCTTTGAAAGCTTCTAGTTCTCTTCACACAATTCCATAAGTGACAAGTCTCTCTGCATTAGCGAGCCCAGTCTTAAGAGCATCCTTTGAAACATCCCATCTACAAAATCAGAAGCTCCTCTGCTCCAATACATCTGCCACAGTTCAAGACACCATTTTGTCTGCATCAATTTGCTCACCAGAACTAGATTCCTGTGCTGGCATTTCCTGCCTTTTACAGAGGCTGGGCAGGAAGATTAGGATGTTCTGAGTCAGCACAAAGCACAGTGGCTGGCAACAGCACATACAAGATGAGGAGTGTTTGTCTTGAGAAGTACATTTTATTTCAGTTTAAGTGCATTATCAAATTCAAGGGCTTTCTTTTGTGAAAGAGGTCATTGTTAAGCCTCACATGCTTTTAGGTTGCATCTATGTCAGACTACACTGCTGCATTAATGCCAAGCCATAATCAATTAGCACTTTAAATACACCTTCATTTTATATACATGCTTGTTGACCAGGGCAAGCTTAAACAGGACCCCTCGAGCAGAAGGTGTAGTAAAGCAGATAAACAAAAAACATCCTCAAAAATTCAACTGAGCTCAGCCCTGTCAAGGTGCTTCTACAGGAGGGTAGAAGTGAAAGATCAATAACAGACAATTCCAGTTAGAGGCATAATTTCAGATGTGCCAGGGATACACACACATAGGTTGCCTGTGTTGGTTCCAGAGGGCTGATCACCTCTAAGCCTGGCTGACCTGGAAGCTACAGAGTAGAGCAAGGCAGGTCAATTCACATTAACATTTACTGAAAAAAAATTTATCACAGATGTGCTGATTTAATGCAAGTTTTGAAGTAGTTCTGAAGAGCCAAAAGAATCAAATCAGAGACACCAAGCTGGGCCCCATATTAAAGGCTGCAAAGGTTTAGTTCCAGAACACACACTCAGGGGGAAGAAAGAGACCTCACAAATCACCAAACAAAACCCATGTATACATCTGCAGAACGATTTGTGAGGAAGTTCTGTGGACAGACTTCATATCAAGCACAACACATTGTAAGAAAAAATCAGTATCTAACAGTGAGTGTTTCAAGGACTTGGTTATAACTGCATTTGCAGTTAACTCTGAACATTTTAAGGAATTATTGCCCTTCATTTTTATTTTTATCAGCGGCAGTTTGTGCTATCTGGCACTTTAAATGGACATGAGTTTTCTGGTCACTAGTTACTGAATCTCAGTTGACAGGCAGTATCAGTTAGCTCTGCAGAGGTAGCAGTGTTCAAATCCAACTGCACAAACACATGCTACTAGTTTAAGTCATCCATGAATTCCTCCCAAAAGACCATACTACGGGTACAATACAGATACACTCTTTTCAGCTGCTATAAAATGGCACGAGATGAAATGACTCACTGGGATCTCCTAATGAATTGCTTGTTTTTAATCAAAACTCTCCAGGCACTGGTATGTATCAATAGAAAAATTCAAAGGTTAAAAACAGTGTACAGTTTAGCACAGAAGGCAACATTTGAAGAGAAGCACATCATTTTAATTTGCTTTGAAGTTTAAAGCAATCCAAACAAAAGAGTTAACTATATAAATACAGAGTAAATGCACATAGTTTACAGCCAACTACATGTATGCAAGAATAATAGCAAACCTCACATGAGCATCAAACTGTCATCTGTGAGTGTTTAGCTATGACTCTGAGGGCATAGTTATGTTCACATATGCAGGATAGGCAGACTCTTAAATAGAAGAACTGAAAAAACATAACTCAGTCTTACCAAACAAAGTTGAAAAAAGTACATTTACCTAGGCACACTTCAGCATTCTGCTTGTTTCCAAATTTGAACAGTTTAAACAGGAAGCAACATTTGTAAAGGGTCTCCAATGTTTTGTCTCTGGAAGCATTCTTTTACAATGCTACAGTCTGAGGAATGTTACAGAGGTCATAGGAAAAACAGAATAACAAACTGTCATTAACAAACAAACAATCAGATGCCATTAACATCTCAATCAGCAAGGGAATATACGGAGTGCATTATGTAAACAGAACTAGATCGGTTCAGTGTTAATATACCAAGTGGACAGGTGACGTTTCAGTTACAATCAGAACAACCAAGAACTCCACTGCTCCCTCCTGTAAACCTACTTCCAACAACACAGAGGGGCAGATCAGAAACGCAGACAGAAACAGGCTGGGCTCAGCCCCCCGCAAGACACCGCGGCTCAGCTGCTTCCACACAGCACTGCGGGAACCGAACGGACAGGAGGGGCTCAGGAATGTGCCCGCATTCACGGGAATCAAGTTTTCCACGGCTTCTCCTCGCCGTGCGCCCAGCGCGGCTCAGCTGCCACCTGCGGGCCGCGCCGGGGAACTGCAGCTTCCCACACCCAACCAGCGGGCTTAACATTTAGGTCTGACCCAGGCGAGGGAAACAGCGGGAAACTAATTACTGAGTTTCAGGCAAATCCCAGACCTCTGTCTCTAGCACAGACAAGTGTGACAAATACACGACACTCAAATTCAAATCAAGATGACCAAGCTACTGGAAGTTTAAATGCACTCCTTTCAGCTCCGTATTTCAAGATATTATTGAACGTAGCATCTTTTTATTCCCTTTAAGTTTTTATAATAAATATGAAGAAAACTATATAAATAACGTGCAGATCTTTGGGAAATATTTCAGAGGTAACTTGGTAGGTACTGGTAATTTAAAAATAAAAAATCCCAAGAAATTTTGGGGTTATGTTTGGTTATGTAAAGCATGCCAAAAAGATCACCCCTGAAGTTTAAAACAAAGCTGGAACATCCATTAAAGAAGTGGATTAATAAGCTGATTGTCTACTTTGAGCTGCCGCCTCCCATATTCAATTGTCCTTGTTAATGTGTCCATATCAACCCCAGGGGCTCTGCTCTCCCCCAGAGAAGGCACACACACAGTACCCAGGGAACTCATGGGAGACAAACACAGAACCAAGGGACAATATATCCAAACAGAGGAGAGTAACTCTCATGAAGAATCTAAGTTTTGGCTGTGACTGAACAATCCAGGTAGCCTGGAGAGTGACCCACTTTCCACATAACAAAAGTTACACTAAGTCACTACTCCTGAACAACGGCACCACAGCAAGGCTTAGGTCAGAGTCATCAATACTCCAGGTCTAGAGAGACCACCAGAAAAAGCCCACTTTAGAACACATTTAAGCACTCCTTTCACTTCTTCGGGACAATCAAGTCACCGTGGTCACATCTCAGACCATGCCATGTCTTTAACATTTTCCAAGAAGGGAAGTCAATTTTGCATTGCAAGGTTGCTGTACATAGTATGGGTGGCTTTTAGAGGATGAGCAATTAATACAGAGAATTACCTGAAATACTCAAGGACTTTGACACTGTGTGGAGAACATAACAAGGGTCAAAATAAAGAAAAGCAAATGAGAAAAACCCAGACTGATTGTTCTGCAAGCTTTGAGCTTCTACATAGAGCCTACAGAACCACTGCAACAGAGATGCCATGGATCTACAGCATAAACTCCTGCACAGCTTACACAGAAATCAAACCACATGCTTTGCTTCAAACCCAACTGCATGTTTCAAACACAGTTTGGCTACAGATAATCAGTAAGAGGAAGAAAATTCTTAAGCCCTAAGAAGGCCACAAAGTGCATAAGAAATCATTCATAAAATAAAGCCATTGCACACAATGCACAGTTCAAGTGTACTGAAGTACCACACTGGAAGAGTTGATAGCACAGTTCTGTCCATGCCAGTGTAGCAGCATTTGAGTAGAAAGCTATTGCCCCCAATTTATAATGATCATCTTCCTCTTAAGGATAATGGATGCAGAGTGCAGAGATATCTAGAAAGCCATAAAAGTTCTTGTAACACTAAACTTCTTAGCACTCCAGTTTTATGACTCTGGAAAACTCTGTAAATTATGACAATAAACCAGCTAAGCCTCACTGCTGAATGAAAGGCATTGTTTTGCCATTGGCTTACAGAATAAAAACAATGCCTGAATATTCAGACAATGGAGAGGACAAGGGTACTCTGTCAGCTGCAGTTCAGGACACAGGCTCAAGCTGACAGATGTGATACAGCAATTATCAAGAGGAATGCTTTCAAGAAAATCTCAACTGCAGTTTTCTGCATCCTTCTGCACAGAGCCTGTCTGCACTGAAAAGATCTATCACAGCTTCAACTGGTTTCTGTTTTCCGGTCACCTTAACCACAGTGATATGTGCTCTCCCTCAGTATTTCCATAAAAATACAGGTAATCCAGGTCAGGATTTGCCAGACATTTAATACAGCTTGTGCTTAGGCAGCATGAAGCTACCTGAGTCAAACTTGTCTTCATAAACAGGAGGTTGGACTAGTTGATACTTCTGATCACATTACAAATCCTTAAAAAGGCTATGAAGTAGCATTCACCAACTTCTTCCTTAGCTGTGTGAGTGACCTGAACAGGTTGGCAAGGAAAACTGATGATATAGGACAATGTTACATAGGTCTCTCTAACTTAAGAAAAGTTTCAGAAAAGAAAAAGGACGATGCAGCAGAACTAGAAATCCACATACATCCAATATTAAGAGACTGATAACCTGAAGAGTTCAATAATCAGATCCTCTCTTGCTAACCTACAACACTGCTCAAAATGTAAGGGGGGAAAAAACCCCAGCCATAAGCAAAAAAAGACTACAAAAAGTATCACCTTTTGTAGTGAAGAATTAACTCTGTTCTGGGTCCCTGCACCATATTTTGTCTTGAGGTAGCAACATGGAAAAATTTACACACTACTACCTCGGTCTCTTTATGAATCTTCAGGTATAGAAATCTACAAAAGTACTGTCTTGTCCATTCTTCCAACAGGTTATTGTCAAGTAAAACAGAACAATCACTAAGAGAAGTGAATAAGGCTGCCCAAGAACATCTTATTTTCCCTCCCTCAACCATCAGGTCTTTGAAAATGACTCCATGGCTTTGTTTAGCTTCACAGATGAAAAGGAAGTAATAATTTTGAATTAAGAGATGTATGAAGGCATTCCCTAAGGGGCAGTTCCCATTTGTCACACTGCCAAGAGACCACACAATAAGGCAGCAAAATTATTCATAGTCACCCACAATCAACCTTCTGTTTTGTCTACAACTGCTTGTTCCTGATATAGCGTTCCTTTCGCCCACCACATTGGCATTGACATTCAGTGGTCCACTCCAGTCTTTCCATCGTCCACCTTCTTCCAGCAAGCCTTGTCACACTGCTATCCATCGAGCAAGTAGACTACAACTTCATAGGTTGACATCATGATAGCTGTGTTTGGGATCTGTCTGATCAGGTGCGTGGTCAAGCCTCGGTACAGGGATCCGTACCCTTCCTCTCGCACGAGCAAAGACAGTGTCTGGAAGAAGGATCTGTATTTTGTTCCCTCTTCTCTTAGTCTTGTTCGTACAACCTCTGTACAAAGAAAACCACATGTGGTTACATTCACCACTTTGCATTATTTTTGCCAGAAATCAATCAGTGACTTGTTACATGAAAATACCCTGCCTCAGGTTCTCAATCTCAGAACCCCTCTTAAAAAAAAAAAAGAGTAGCAAACCAAGTATGCCTAAGGAGGAAAAAAAAGTTACATTTTCAGCAGCATTAGATACCTGACTGAACAAGGCAAATTGATTTTCTTAGCTAAAGTCCACAAAAGGACTGTTGTTTGGGCTTACATTTTAGCTTAGAAGTTGACACTGGTTTAGTATTCAGTCGATTAGCAAACTTCATGTATACATAATTATTCTGCAGGAAAATTAAGTGCAACTGAAACACAAACTAGACAGCCTGTTTTCCTAGAAGGGAGACAGGAACTTGCTGGAAAATTATGGAAAATTGAAAAAGGATCTCCTTAAGTACTTTGGACCACACCCTGGTAAAGGTTTGGCAAAATATTTCCTAAGAGAAGGCCATGCTAGATACCCACTTTAAAGCACTTCTATTTCTGGACACCACACTCATGGTGACCTGCTGAATCTGATGTGAAAAGCTTTAGACAAAGAAATATTTCTTGAGCAAGTGAACCAAAGCTGGCTACAAATATCACTGAAAAGACTCCCTCTGGTGGATCTGACCCAGGTTCTCAACTCCACATGCCCCACTTACCATGGGGATATGCTATTGATGTTGCACAGGTTTTGGAAGTGGCAGCAGCCATCATCATTCCAACAAAGTCCGATGCTTCTTTTGCTGACTCATCCTCATTGTCCATGGGAGAAGCAGTCTTATACTCCAGCAGTTTTTTCTTAATACTCTCATAAATAACAAAATGAATAACAGTCTCAGATATGCCTGCGTAGGATGCCGACATTCCTCTGTAAAAGCCTTTAACACCATCTGATCGATAAACTTTTCGGACACACTCAAAAGCACTCATTCGCTTTTCTCCACGATTCCTGAAAAGAGAAAACAAGTCAGGTATCAACTGGTGCAACTTGGGACTGGACAACAGTTAAACAATTTCTTTGAGTGATGAGAAGACTTGAGAAATATCCAACACTGATGCTGAGGAGCTCCGAATCAGATACAGTTAAGAACACACAGAACTTGAAAGTCACCAAGACCTTCAACACTAAACATAGGTAAAGCATTACATGGAATCCAAGCCAAACTTCATATGGTGACTAAAGGAAAAATATTGTGTAGACAGGTTGAACAACTCTAAGGCCCCCTAACTCTGCAATAAAGGATTAAACTGCTCAAAAACAGACTCCCAAATGGGCTATCAGTGTCAGTGACTCATGAGAAAAATGACCATTTTCTTTTGCATAATGGATTTCCCCTAAATGTTGCCTGAAATAAAGAGCTCCATAGCATGGTAATTACAGTGGATAAGAGTTTGAACAGCAGGCCCCACAGCATTACAGCTCTCAGCAAACAACTAGCACATCAACCAGTGCAACACTGGTAGCTGTTATTTGACTCAATGAAGCCACTGCTGATGTTGAGGAAAATGCTCATTACATGTGACTGTATCAAGCAGTATTTGGCAAATAAAGTTTTATTCCCATTTTGAGCTTGCTTATTGAATTGAGTTGTGCATATTGAAATTCTTAGCATGTGTATTTGGGCTTGTGTGGCCAGGGTTTGGCAGCAGGGGCGATACAAGGGTGGCTTCTGTAGGAAGCTGCCAGAAGCTTCCCCCATGTCCAGCAGAGCCAATGCCAGTTGGTTCTAGGATGGACCCACCACTGGCCAAGGCCAGCAAATCAGGAATGATAGTAATGCGTCTGGGACAACATTTAAGAAGGAAAAAGTTATTGTGCAGATGTAATTGTGGCCAGAGAAGAGCAGAGTGAGAATATGTGAGAGGAACAACTATCCAGACTCTAAGGTCAGTGAAGAAGGATGGGGAGGAGGTGGGAAACCCATGCTGGAGCAAGGTCCTGGTAGGACTTGTGACCCTGTGGGGAACCTATGCTGGAGCAGGTTGTGCCTGAAGGGTTGTGCTCCACAGAGGAGTGCAGATTGCTGTAGCAGTTCATGGAGAACTGTTGCCCATAGGACAGACTCATGCTGGGGAAGTTCCTGGAGGACTGTCTCCCATGGGAGGGACCCCACACTGGAGCATGAGGAGACTTCTTCCTGAACAGCACTAAGAATAATGCGTGATGAACTGACTATAACCCCCAGTCCCCATCCCCTGTGCTGCTGAGGGGGAAGACAGAGCTCAGGAAGGAGGGAGCAGTGGGGTGAAGGTGTTAAGATTTTACTTCTCATGATCCTGCTCTCATTTTTTTATAATAAATTCAATTACTATCCCCCAAGTCAAGCCTGTTTTGCCTGTGACAGTTATTCAGTGAGTGATGTCTCTCAGTCTTTAGCTCAACTAATGAGCCTTTGGTTATATTTTCTTGTCCCCTGTGCACTTGTGGAGTGACAGAGCAGCTTTGGTGGGTGTCTGGCATCCAGCCAGGGTCAACCCACCACACACACTGTGCACAGATACACAAAACCACTACAACACTGCACAAGACGTGCTTCCCCACAGTCCCGAGAGCAGGCCCTGGGAACATGGATTGTGCCAGCAGAGGTCTGAGTGAGACAGTCACAAAATAAACCAGCAAATAACCTTTAAGAAATTATGCTAACTCATGGACACTGTCAGAATGAGACAGACCCTGGCAGCAACTATTATATAAGCATCACTGGACGGCAGAATTCAAGTTCCTGATGGTTTGAGCCTGCGATGTTAAAGGCAATGAGACAAGGTATAATTATGAGAAAGACTGAGCACATAGAGCTGTAAGTTGGATTTTGAGTAAGCCGGGTGGAGGACACTGCAGAGAACTGGGAAGCAGCTGGTGAGAAGAGCAGCTGGAGCTGCAGCTTCAGGGACGCCCCCAGTTCCCATGTGTGCCTACACACCTGGACAGGCACACTGACAGACTACTGAAAGTGTTTGCTCTTCTGACACCTGAGATGCACAACACTGTCTTGACGGCCAAAGCAATGTCACTTTGAGAACAGAACATATGCCTTCTCCAGCTCTTACTGGGATCGTTTTTGAGAACTTAACAGAAACAAGATCAGGCCAGGATAATCCCACAGACCAAGTGTTTTTATGCCTCTGTTAACAACTGAATTAGAAGAGCTGAGAATGCAGTACATGCTTGACTAGCCCAGTTAATTGCAGTGTTATACAAAGTAGATCCTTCTTTAGGTCTTGACATGAACAATGTGCTTGATATAACCGCACACAAGAAATCCATAGTTTCCCCTAATTTCTTTAAAGCCCTGTAGTTTAAGAAGTTTAAATGACTATTCAGTAAAAAACAAGCAGGGGCACAAGATGACAGGTTGCACATGGCACCAAAATCCACTTATTTTAATGAGACTTAACCTTGTAATAAATTCCAAATTTTCCTGCCAGTCTACTATACAGCTTCAAGCATACCTCAGAATGGAGACTAAAATAGTAAAAAATGAGAGTATAACATGTAGAGAGATCAGCATCAGCTTTCCAAATCTGAAGTGTTGAATGTTTAAAAATTAATTCTATTTTGGGATGCAGAACATCACAACACTTTGGTATAACCTTATCCCAGCAGTGATATTTCCCACTGTCACCATACCTGGCATCAAGTTGTAATCGTGTCTTTACCAACCAAATGGGATTAGTTGTTGTGATCGCAGTAAAACCTACAAAAATGTAAAAAGCACAAAGTTAGATGTGATAATACCACAAGAACAACAGCTGCATCTAAGCTTAAAACGCACAGAGTAAGGTACAGTGGATGCAAAAACTCAGACTACACTGACTTGGCAGAAGTACCCACTGTAGCCCTCTACTGACATTTTATGAATCCATACAGCCAATAAACACTTAGGTTATTTTTAAATTTTACATTAATATTGAGTATGTTTAAATCTTAGCAAGAAACACCCCGTATATAATATGCCAAATTAAGTACATTTCTCTCCCTATCTAATATCAACCCTGTTTTGACACCACAGAACAGCAATGCCAGTTAGACTAGTATCACAGCCAATTTGGCAAAAATGTCAGTAAGAATGCATTGCAGAGACAGTTATAGCAATTTGAGATGGTAGAAAATATTGTGTCAATTTACTTTGTTACCTGAAATACAATCAGAGTTTGAAAGCATGCAGACTGAATAAATACTACTTTAGGTGCAGTCAAAAGGCATATGTTACTGTAAATTAAGAGACCTTTTAATACTGAACTATAAAGAGCAGTTAAATTTGAGTGCTAATATTTTATTTAGTATTCAAAGCAGAGATTGTTGGCTGGCTTAGGAATACTTTTTTACAAGCATATGAGTGTTTAAATTGTTAAAGTAAATACTATGACTTCTAGCTATTCAGACAGCAACTATTCAGACTTGCATAAGGGCCAAGGGTTAAAGTTTTGATTTTCAGTTCACTAAAGAAAAAGAAAGAGAAAATGAAACAAAATAAAAAAAAAGGAAGTAAGAATCACTCTTACTTCTGCACAACTGTGGAGAGAGATAGAGAGCAGAGTGAAAGGCAGCTCTGAAAAAAAGTAAAATAAAACAAATCATCGAGTTGTAATACCACACATGCACCATTAATGAGGTGTCATGTCTGCAGGAGAGAGTAGGAAGAGGGAAAAGCTGGAACATGGCCAGGCAAGAGATGACAAATTTAGACACTTGCTTTCTAAGTGACACACATGGCTGGTATATCACTACAGAGACATTCTGCCCTGCTCCAGGGGGATGGACAGGAGTCGTGGGAAAGCAGAGTTACCTTACTCAGTGCACATCTGGTGCACCAAACTTCTCCAAGGAACAGGCTATTGATAAGCTTGTTTAGGGAGATCATTAGCAGCTTACAGAAAGGTATTTAGCAGAACTGATTGCATACATGTTACTCCTGGGCAATCACAATATACTGGACATGGCACACAAAGGTCTGCAATACTCAGAAATGCCAGGGGATCTTAACTGTTACAAGGTTTGTTCTGTTGCCACCCCCAAATCTTAAACATCTCATTAGGATTTTCAGTTACAGTTCTAAAGACAAATTAGGTTTGGTAGCTACTAAGATTCAGTTGGTTTTCTACACCAAGAGAACAAAACACATTGGAGGCTTCCGCTTAATCTTCTGTTAAAACAGATTTTTAAACTGATTCAAACTTCTTAACCAAGTAACTTTCTGTGGCAGATAAAGGTTTGGAGTTGCTTTCTTTTTTTTTTTTTAAACACACTACTCTTTTTGTTTATGTCTTGGTACATATATACCCTTCATATGACTGAGTGAAATCCTAAGGAGACAAATGTTTTTTATCTCTACTTTAGGAAGGGAAATAATTATGTAAAGACTCAAAGCACTGGGGAACTACTCTGCCATAACAAGGCATGGGATATTTTTAAAAACACATCACATCTGCAAAGTCAGCTCCGTAGCTCAACTAGCCAGAGCCTGTCTGACCGGTCATTTAAGGTCATAGAAACTCCAGAGATTCCAACAGCACTTGAGCCCCAGATCACCTATGCTGAAAGGAAACATTGTTTTTATTTCTTTACACTATCACTTATAAAGTTTTAATTTTTTCTGACTTCCAATCAGAACCTTTCCATATCTAGAGCGGGGTAAAGGGCACTAGGAATGCACAGGACTGCAATAAAGGCTTTGAAATAAGGTGGGGAAAAATTACTGACTTTCCCTACTAACACATTTTCCAGGAAAGACTTCTCTAAAAACCCAAATTAGTTCTTAAGTCTCACCTAGTTCTTGATTACAAACCAAAAAGAAATCTTTCGCATTCCTGTTGATATTGCATGCTTGGAATTTTGTTACTGCTAGACTGGATGTTACAGACTTATCTGCTCAGCCTTTTCTCCTTCCTATTCAACCCCCCAAAAAAGGGTCTCTGCAGATCCTAGATCTGGGACAGGAAATGCACAGTGAGATCAGCGGCAGTGTCTGGGTGACAGCAGTGACTAGTCACCCACAGCAGCAGCCTGACACTTCTAAGCAGGCTGGGAAGAACACATTGGAAATTTCCAGTGAAGGGTGGTTGGCACAGGATGCAGCCCCTACTCTGTCCCAAACTGCACTCCCCAGGTATTGTTTAAGTGCAGCACTCCCAACAGTAGGATCAGACACTAAGCAACATGGTCATTTTTTTTTCCCCCCTAGGGCTGTCAAAAGCCTAAATTGACAGTTCAAACCAAAGCTCTCAAATCAAAGGGTCCTCAGTAATTCAGGTTTCAAGACGAAATGTCTACAGGTCAATTCTTACAGCTAATGTACTAAATATAGTCAGTGGAAGAAAAAAAGAATTAAGAGTTGAGTGATGCTGACACCAAGAAGAGCCCTCCAAAACATGAAAACCACACCATTTGGGATCTTTGATAACTCTTCATTTTTAACTAAAATCTCCAGTAAAAATATTTGTTAAAAAATAAAGATTGGGGGCTTTCAACAACTACCATGAAGTTCCACCAATTGTTTCTTTTTTTAGAACTCTAAGTGAAGTTTATAATGCTTTACAATGCTTATCAGTGTGTTGTACCCTCAAGAGAGATTCCAGATTCAACAAGTAGAGATAAATTTGGCAATACTACAGACTCCTGTAGTTGTTTTCCTACAAAATTGTACCCCACTTTCAGACAAAGAATTATCTCAATCTACTTTTTCAGCTATACCAGCTACTGACAGGTAAGATCCCAGGTATTCCTATTATGCATTTCATTTCCAAGGATAGGGGTTTTGCTTTTTTCTCTATAAGCCAATGTAATTGATAAGACACATGTGAACATGGAATGCCAAATGAAAAATCCAAAGAAGTCAAATAAAAACAAACCAAAAGAGTAAACAGAAAGAGACAGAAAGGAGATTATATACATATTGAAAGGAAAAAGAAAAGAGGTCTTTGAAATAATACGACAACACAGAATATCAGCTGCAGCACTTAACAGGCAGCTCTGGGACACTGGAAAAAAACCACCCAAAACCAAAATGCCTTGTTTAACCCATTAGGGGCTTCCAATTAGCCAGAGCTAAGTACAGTAGCAGCTACCAGTGAAAGGTATTTTCTACCTTTCCCTGAATTGCCGAGGAAAAAAATAAATTAAAAAAAAAATTACTCTTATCGATAAGAGTTAAGAAAAAGTGATGTCTTTGCACAACACACATCATGTGAGTTAAAGATAATGCAAGTGAATTCCCCCTGTTTTGTATATTCAACAGATATTACAAACCCACTGCGTGGTTCTTACACTAGAGGCTGCAAGAGACGCTCAGTTCAGTACTCACGAGGTTTTAGTTAGTCCATATTTCTGCAGGAAGTGACCTGCGGGTGGGGAGCATGAGATGACACGATCTCACTCTTTTCACGGGAGAAATGTACAGTAAATGCCTAAAATAGACACAGGCTTTTCTGTATCATAACAACAAGCAGTGACCTCATCAGACACAAGTGTACAAATCGAATCCCATCGGAAGGATTTGTGAATTAGTTATTGTGAGATCTAACTGTTTGCAGGTAAAAGTTTAGGAAAAAAAAAGAAAGAAAAATAATCAAAACAGGCCACAGATATTAAAGTAGTTGTTCAAAATGCACTGAGTACTGAAATTTCTGCTCATTTGCAGCAGTTCAATTTTACATGTCAAAATACTTACCTATATAGCAAATTTACAAGTGAACCCTCCTCCTTCCCCACTCCCTTGAAAATATTATTCACAAAAGCTAGCCTAGTCTTAGGACTGAAAAAAACAAGCTAGATGCCTTATGAAATCCAACTTTCTAAGACCAATGAACTAAATATGCATTTTATTTGGTATGAATTAACCGCATACATAGTACTTAAAACTTACAAAAGTATTGTATCTCCGTAAATAATAAAGTGGTCCCAATTATTTTTTAATAAATAAAAAAATCTGCATTTGGGCTGGTTTGCCAGTGAAGTTCTAGAAAGAACAGCAACAGCAATACAAGACAGAGTAGTTTTGCAGCAGATTTGCAACCACATTGTCTGATTGAGGCTATGAATCACAAAAAAGAGCAAATAAGAAAGCCATACAGGAATCAAGTATCTCATTCAGTTCTCCACAGTTTTTCTTCTCTGTGGCAAAAGAGGCCAAGTACAATGAGAAGGCAGAGCTTATAGTGAATCTGAGAATTTAGCCTAACTTGGAAGTGTACAGAGGTCAACTACCTTAACACAAGCAAACACTCATTCTTGTAGTAAGCTCAGATATATTCACTGCCCTAATCTGCAAAAAGAGAACCATGTGGTATGCTGAGGAGTTGGCAAAAAGGATTGCTGAGACTTCATGTCAATACACAGATATTTCAGGTATGAGAGTCATGTGAGTTATATGCTGGAAGCTGGCACACAGCAAGGAAGCAACATTTCTAATTGCATAAGGCATCAGTTACTAATATGTAGATAATTCAATCCTCTTGCGATTAGACAAACTTAGTATATTTATGCTTTTAAGATTTTTCTATTTTTATCTTGAGAAGGAACAATCAGGCCTAAAACCAAACAAAAACGCTTCAAATACCACACCTCAGCCTTTCAGTCCCCAGAACACCATTAGCATAAGACAATCCTTATTTAACAGGGACATCAGTCTAGTCTGAGGTATTTATTAGCATATGATACAAATAAACAGAATTTAAAGTTGACTAAAGTTCACTATTTGCAGTACTTTCATAAAACAATAAGTTACAGTTGTTTTTTTTAAATTGTATGTCTGCACCATTACCATATTTTGCAACCTACAG
Source organism: Oxyruncus cristatus (assembly GCA_013399855.1). Taxonomy (NCBI): domain Eukaryota; kingdom Metazoa; phylum Chordata; class Aves; order Passeriformes; family Cotingidae; genus Oxyruncus; species Oxyruncus cristatus. The sequence continues at coordinate 1,260,538 of VXAY01003150.1, read as the reverse complement.
GAAAAGCTCTGTAAGTGCAAATCCTTCTTCATGCTCATGAAGTATGAGAAAAGCCTTTATGAAACAAAGGTCGTGTCCAAAAAAAACCCCCCCCCAAAAACCACCACCCTCATTTAAGACTGATTTAATCAATTTCTTACTGAAACCAATGGCAGCTGAAAAAAAAAAGCCAATACTGATTATTTTTTGCTAATTATTACAAGTCTTTATTCACCTGGCCAATTTTGAAGTCTTAGGTTCAAAGCAAATATTGCTGTGATCTTCTGTGTTAACCTGTCAACCAATTAAGAGCTCACATTCAATCTTGCCCCAGTTACTTTGCCATTTCTTTAGGCTGATTTGCATCATACAGCAATACAAACCTTGCAGGTAAAACTGTTAATAGCTGGTATAAGTGCATTTTCTGAAATATATTAGAATTACAAAAACAAGGTTAGCACGTTCCCAAGATAGCACCGTTAATTTCAACTGCAGTCCTTTTCATATATCAGAATAACACCAGAGTATTTAGAAGCTGTGTGTCAAAGAACCTTTTTTTAAAGGTCTTCCAGAGAATTTCTGTGGTGTACAGTGCCAAGACCTGTACCGTGAACCTGCACTGAGCATTCTGTTTTGTTGACTATGTAGTTTAGAAATACAACTGCAGAACTTGGTGAGTGTGAGAAGTATTAAGTAAATCCAATATTAGAACTTTTATACAAGAGTAAAAAAGGTGAAGAGCAATTAAGGCTCAAAGGCATTTTACCCCAGTTTCCTGCAGCTGTACATACACATGCTTAACATCAACCTGCTGGAAAGGAAGCAAGTTACTTAACAGATACAGAACTCCATGACAAACTACAGCCCAAGTCTGCAAACACTCAGGAAAAGGCACTACAGCACATCTCCATAAGTGTTCTTTTCACTATAGAATGAGGGCAGTAACTTGCAAAGGTGAGGAACACTCTGAACCTTCATTTGTCTGCAGCACTGCATGAGTTACACAAGTTGTCTTCAACTGAGGACAGACTTGTTTACATCACCCACACTTCCCCCTGCCCCCAAATCTAAAGACATATACTGGTCTCTTGACAAGGAGCCCAAGACAGCCCAATTTTTCTTGGCACAATTATCTGGTTAGGATGAACTCTACATTAAATGCCTTTCCAATTCATCCCCTGTGCTGTTCACCTACAAACAAAACACTTCTGGATGATAGAGAGAATTCCTTTCATCATCATCTTACTTGGGGAAAACATAACAGATCACCTTACATTTAAAAACCTCCATCACATTTCATGTGCCAGAGATGAACAGTGTAATTTAAATATAAAGCTAATGTCACATTTTATATGCCTTATAGAATTTCTTTGTACCAGATCATCAGCATTAAATACAAAACTAATACTATTTATTATTCTGAGATGACCTTTGTCAGTCCATTCCAGATTGCCAATACATTCTATAGACTGGTTGTAAGTTTGACAGGAATTAGAAATTTCAACAATAAAATGGTCAGAATTCATCTATGAAGTGCCTATGGCCTATACATAAAAAAAATCTCCTGAAAAATTGGTTCTGTGCAGAAAAAACCCAGGCAACGTGTTACCAGCCCAAGTTTTGATCTTCCCCAGCACAAGTCCATGCCCATAACTCAGCTCAGTTGCCTTTAACTCCCCTTGTTAATGATCCCAAAGCACAGAGCATACAAATCAAGCAACAAATATCGGTAGCTGCTCAAATACACCAAAGTTACACTGCAGATAAATTTCTATTATATCTTTGGAGATGAAAATATATGAAAGCTATGAAAAATCTGCTCTATGTCTCTTCAATGGTAGAGCAAACTTCACATAAACTGGTATATGAACAGAGGAGTTGGGAGTGTTACATATAACTTCCACAAATACCTGCAGGCATATTTCAGAAGGACAAAAATAAGTCATATACACAAAGCTGTAACAGAAAGTGGTGGTAAAAAAAGCAGATTGAGAAGAATTAAACCTGGAGTCAGTGCAAACAATGTTTATAGCTTACAGAGCAACAAGTGACTGTTTTCAAAGCTTTCTTTTTTCATTCCACAAATTAACAACTGAAAAAGCAGGCATGCAGGTTTTCTAGAAAAGACTATTCACACACACTGTTATTTATCACTCAGTGCAGTTTCATGCATATATTCTCCAGATAGCTTGTTTAATGAGAGGCCAAGGCAGGTAACCACTAAAAGAAAACATTATTCGATTACTGAACATGTTCTGGTTTGTTTTGTTGGGCTTTTTTTTCCACATTTGTCACTTCTCATTTGCAGATATGACTGTAGAATGAAGCTAAAAAGTTAGAGATCCTTACCTGCCACACCAGCTGAAATCATGTGTACCTGGGTGGAATCTGGATTGAAAATACTGTTCAGCTTTTCCTTGCAGTTTGAGTAAGCAGCAAAATATATGGCTCTAAAATCAGAACAAAATCCAAGTTGTTATATGTGTCACTATCTTTAATAAGCAGGGCCATTAACTTCACTAATCTAAGTGATCTTGGGTAAAAATCTACTTCCTCAGTAACAAACTACTCAAGGATTAACTCCTGCAACATGGGACTATTCTAGGAACAGAAAAGAAAAACAGAGGATCACACATTTAAACTTTTTCTTCCACAACAGCTCCAATTACCAATTAGAGAGGGGAAGGATGGCTAAGTAGAAATATGCCAGTGCTTTGTGACACTGGGAAGTAAAACACTGCTGAACTGAAAACTCAAGTTTCAGTATTCTGCAACATTTTAATATCAGAACAAATTTGTACTGATGGACCTAAACTCATTCCAATAGCGCGACAATTTCAAGAGAATGAACAAGTATGCAGCTTTTTAAAACCATCCCGCTAAACAGCATTCTTAATATTTTTATAGCATTTAGGATGTAAATATTCCTAACTTATTGTTATAAATATTTATACATTGAATGCTAGAACAGCTGTGAAGCTGGTATCTACATTTTGGTCCTTTATTTCTGGATTTAGAATGGACACTTTTTTCCCCGAATACACTCACAAAAAAATGTTGTAAACTTGTATTACACTGAAGTCTGTGAGCTGTTATCAAAACAAAGTTAGACAAAATCAGCACACCAATTCAATATATTATGAAAAATATGAAAATTTGAAGTAGTAATGAAGTAATTGAAAATACAAAAACTTGTTCACTCATTAAAGCTAAAAAGTTCATTTTAAACACATCTAAACCACACATTTCAGGGTGTTACTCAGTTTCTTTAAGCACCCCTCTACAAGAGAAAAAGTGAACGTGCAACTTTTCATGGACGGAACATTAACCTCATTAGCTGTGCAAACATGTTTTTCTTCATTACAGAAAAGATAAAGTGCTGGCTTCATGGGTGTCATTTCTCAAATGGAACCTGAACTCCGGTAAGTGCACTGGATGCATTATGAAACATGCTTCTCTACAGCTTATTTAAACAAAGAGCTGATGTTAAATCCACTTAGCTAATGCTTAATTGAAATGAAGTACTAGAGGAAGACCAAGGTAGCCAGAGGGAAATAAGGATGTGCTTATAAATGACTTCAAGTTGACATTTTTGGTATGGGGGGGGGGGAAAACAAGCGAAGCATTTCACTTGGGGGAAGAAAAGGGAATTAGAAGCTTTAACATAAAATTATTGAAAAGTAGTACGATTTTTTTTTTGCAATTGAGAATATTTTTCATCAAGGATAGTAATTTATAAAATGGAACCTATTCCTGGATAAAAACTGCTATTAAAGTGATATTAATGTTGAACACTTGATAGAACAGACTGGTCCGCCAAGAAAAGTATAGGCTCCTCAGATTAGGAAGAGCTGATACCCTGCAAGTGTAAAGAAAAAGAAAGGATAATGGATTTACTTCAGCTTCTCCAAAGAGCAGTGGTAAGTTAGTGATCAGAAAATACCTCAGGTATTTCCCAAACCCTTTAAAAAAAAAATCTAATAAAATCAGGACACTCCACTGTCTGCATTATGTTTTTCTCTTATGCAGAGGATCTACAGAACACTGCCTCATCTTTCAGCGCTCAAGTTCAGTTTAATAATGTTTTCCAGGAACATTCAAACACCTTAAAACCAGAAAAGTAAAGATTCTCTCTAGGCGACCGTGCAGGAGACAGGAATGTTTTCTCTTCAGGCAAAGCAAGTAAATAAAAGCAGAGTACTAAGTCAAGGGAATAATAAAGCCTTTGTGGAATATATTCCCTCTGCATAAAGAATCTTCTCTTAGAAGAATAAAAATGAGCCAGAAAACAACTACAGCCTCAACCAGGATTAGGTAGTTATATTACTTTTACACAGCTTTGTTTCTGCACTCTTCCTTATGTATTCTCCTATTTTTGGACTGAACTTTGGCTAACACTTTATGTAAGGAGAAATTCAAACTCTGGCATCATCTGCTCCTTGCTCCGACTGGTAGCATCAGCCTGGAGGTGGAGTATTTGTGCTGATGCAGAGCAACAGAGAACAACAATACCACTGCCCAGGAGCTGAGAATTACATCCTCCCCTTCTGCACTCTCTGACACTGTCCCAGTACCCTCTGGAGCCCAGCCCACTGCTGGATCTGCTTGCTCTGGGACAGCTGTTAAATGTATCATCCTACCCAGCCTTGCCCCTTTTGAAGTTTCAGAACAGGCTCCCTAAAGCACGGGAGCACCAGCCTATACTTCACCAGAACTCAGGAAGAAAGACCCAGTGTTTTGAGGCTGCAGTCATGTAATTGCTTCCTGATGATGATGGATTAACTGAAAGCTACGTCTACCTTTGTGTTTCCCAAGGTACAAACTTCTAGTTTACATGTGCAATTCCTTCAGCATTTTTCTTTTTAATTGGACAAAACTCTGCATAAGGGATAGTGACATTATTGTAGCACAAGGAATAGTAAAAGCTGAGACAGCTGGAGCTCTGAAGTACAAGTAGCTCAGTTTCTCAGACAATACAATTATCCCAGAAACAAAAGAGTTACTTGCTATTAAGTATTTCCAACTGCAGATGCTGAACTCACTTCAAATAAATCCCTTAGTTTATTTAATGTAAATGTTTGTATTTACCTGGAAGGAGCAACGCCTACTAAATTAGGACCCAGCCCTCTGAACAGAGAACGAGGGCCTTCATTTTGCAAGATCATCCTAGAAAACAAAAGAGACAATATTGTAACATTCAGATCAAAATTAAGGAATGCACTGACAAACAAATACATCATTTTAACCTTTACTCTGAAAAACTTCTATAATAACTGGCAATACAGTGCTGACCACAAAAAGTTAGTTATTTCCTAGAATCAGAATAAAAAGTTTTATTATTGCTTGACATGCCATAGAAATCCAGAAACTAAATGCAGAAGTAAGACTGATGTCAACACAGATTTACCTCAAATATAGGAACACATACATGCATGGAGTTGTCTGTCATCAGGAAGCTAAATAAAGTGTCCTCTAATCAGGGAGAAAATACCAAGAACTGAAGTGTCCACATTCCTGAAGGTTTTAGATTGTTCATGAGGCAAAAATACTTTATTCTATGCTACATTCCTTTCACCACCCTTTAGGTCCATAGGTTTAACTTTTTGGAGTGGAAGGGTCAGAGGGCAAAGGGCAAGAGAGGAGGAGAAGAGAGACTTAAGAAGGCTTGGTTTCACTGAGTCATGCCCCATCTGAGAGCTCCTCAGGAAGAAGTAAGCTCTCATAAGCTCTACTGCTTATGATGTCCAGCCAGGGACACCTTTGGCAGTCTATTATCTCCTCTTCTCAAAAAGAAACAAACCTCAACATGGCTTTGCACATGCTACCCAGCTTTGATTCTACAAGATTCGCAACAGTACACTAAGTTACACATCAGAAGTTGGTATCTGAAAGGTTGCTTTCCTCTATATCCTGCCTTTCTCATACCCTTAAGTTATTTAAATCCACTAGGTATTCAACTAGGAGCCTTAGCTTTATTCTTTAATATATGGTGACTAGTTTGGCTACAGTAAAAAGGAACTGAACACTCCAACATATGAAGTGGCCATTCCTCGAGGCTGGCAGGGATTCCCTGTTCAGTTCTGAACTGCTGCCTTTGTGCTCCTACCCAAGCACTGCTGCTAACCTCTGGAGCCAGGAGTTTTTTGCCTTTTGACTCTTTCCTTCCAGAAAGGACAATCCTCACCTCTCCATGCAAGGTAACTCACTGATATTAACTGAGACAGGAGTGTAACCCATGCAAAAAGTCACAGGCTCAGTACAGTCCTAACACAGCTTGGGAGAGACTGCTTGGGTGGCAGCAGGGTGTGATGTCCCATCTTTGCGGAATTTACAGAGAAACAGGGATACAAGCAGTGAGTTGAGACCTCAAGTGAAGCATTACTAGTACTTCAGTGTTTGCAATACTGATCCCACAGAGTTGTGGATTTTAGAAAGTCTTGAAAACCATTACGCAGCAAGGTATATAACAGCACTGGTAAGAGAACATTCATGAATATTCAATTTAGGGAAGTCAATCTGTCCAACAACCCAGATGTTAATCACATTGGTGTTTTACAAAGTATGGTAGGACATGGGAGGAGAAACATGGACTACCTGCATCCCATTACTGCAAATTGCTCTAGCAATTACTTTAGAACCATATTTACAGTTAAGAATTAACTACTTCCCCAGATGGTGCAAAACAGTGGTTATTGATTTACAAACATTGACCAATACACAGAAATAGTTCTACTGTATATTTCTTCTTCAAAGAGATGTAGGTTAATGACAAGTCAATTACTCAATAAAGCACCCTACCCTTGTATAAATAGCCTTTTTTTTTGAATATACTATCAGAACAAACAAGCAAAAGCCATCTATAGCACTAAAGGAGATTGTAAGCCTATTCTGATTTCCAGTAGCTGATTCACTACTGTTCTGCTGCTAAATCCAACTGAAAGTTTACATTTGCTTTCAAAAAGGAAAAATGAAACAGTGGTTCTCAAGTGGCTACCAGTACTATTTAGGATATGTGTCCAGTAACATCTTAGCTTTGTGTCCATAACAGTTAAGACATCATTTTACTGTGTGGGTAGTATTGCTCCACAGCAATAATTGGAATTTTGAAAACAAACTCAAAGACACACTGGAAATACAAATTACTTAGACCTGCCTGGTATCCTGAAAGTATTTGTTAACAACTGCAGTGCTGAATCCAATTAACATGATCTGTGTCCACTTAAAACACTACGGAAAAATCACTACCACTGTATCCTGTGGTACACATGTAGCACATATCTATTCAAAGCAGAAGGAATGTGTGTCTTGAGAGAAACTTAGGAGTGAAATGCACCAGGTCTATTTGTTTCTTCTGGATCTAAAGTCCCAAAATTTGTCAGAGTAGCAAAGTTTTAGAGAGATTGTAATCGACAGGATTATCATGGAGGTAGTTATTGATGCTCTTCCACATTCAGACACAGCTGGAGGAGTTCCAGAGTCTGCACTGAAAATAAGACAAACTTTTTGCATTAACGAGCAGATCCCAGAGTCTGCACTTGTTTAATGAACAAGTGCAACAAAGGGCAAATCCATGGTTGGAAGAGCAGGACAAGTGCTCCATACGGCCTCAGCTGACCTATTTATGTCACATGGAGAAGCCTGCACTGGGAGGCCAGCGAGATTTCCATTATCAAGACCTCAGGTTTAAATTGTGCAAGGTTAATTATGAGAATCTGTAACATGACACAGATATTTAAGAATAAGAGAATTTGTTTTTGTTGCCAGAGAATGGAGTCAACTGTACAGTTATTCCAAGTTTGTTTCTTGACAGAGATGCCTTTGAAGTCACCTCTGCTGATGCTTAAGATGCAGAAGTGATTCTACAGCAGACAGTTGACTGAAATTCTGACAATTTGCCTGATTCTCCCTGCTTTTAGACTGAGTATTGTGAGCCTTGGAGCACTGCACCGAATTTGCTGAAACAACCAAACTGACAACTATGAGCCAAAAAATATCAAGTGACAGTAAGGGCATGAGAGTGACAGAGGAATCCAGTTTTATTTCCCCACTAAACAGCCCTAGTACCTTAACCAGGAATAATTCTGTCCTGCACTTATGTATTTTTATTGTCACAGTCCACTGCCATGTCATTTGGGACTTTTTTCATATTTAGTGTATTTAAAGAACTTGAAACAGACTTTGCACCTCAGTTGTTTGATAATCACCTATGACCGAAAAGAAAACACATCTAAGCAAAGAACAAAAGGAGCAAAAGAGACATTCTTGTATGACAGAAGAACAGCACGTGTAAGAAGACAATTGGTAAAACCAAACTAACAAAACAAAGAAGTCCTACCAACAAAGTTCATCATGGACTACCTCTGCCTCACCCTGAATTCACCCCCTTGGAATACCCAAGTTATTTTTGGCTTTAGGGATGCTTTTAAAGCATAGCAAGCTTCTAGCAGAGGAACATAAGAAGCAAACATCTATTCCATCTGCTATTTATTCAGATACACTTCTAAACAGAAGATAAATTCATAACCAAACACTCAGAAAGCAGCTGGAGGGTTCAACTTCCATCAAGAGAAGCAAATAAGGATGAAACTCTTCTTGCTTGTCACAATCCAAGCCTCTCCTTCCCACATGTTTGTTCACCTATGAAACTCACAAAAAGGCTCTGAATCAAAACTGTCATGCTAAGAACGATATTCCATTCAAGGAATTATTTGGGTACAACCTCCATATAAGCAAATCCTATCCTCTAAGCAGATAAGGCCTAAATCCTACACTCACTGCCAGCAGGGGCTCTCCCCAAACTATTTCTCAGTAATTAATTGGGAATAGAAGATAGAATTTGGCAAGACTCAATCAACTTTCTAATGCAAGAAACAGCAGAAAGTCCTTCCTGGAGGAAATTCCCCTCATTCCCAGATACTGAAAGTACCCCCCCCTGCCCTTAACTGGCTAGCCTGAGTCCCCCAGAGTGAAGTGAACCCTGCCTGTGGTCTGTACAAGTAGTTTAACTACAGCCTTTAACTTTTCTGCTGAGTCCTGGACTACATAAGCACCACAAGGAGAGGAAAGGCAGTCAGTCACCTCCCAGTGAGGCATCATGCAAACAAGACATCCCACACCTTTGCAGAAGCTGGGTGTACCTATTTATTAGTTCTAAGAAAACGTTACTAGTCACACATCCACCAGAAGATATTCAAAAGCTGAAAGTGTACGGATTGGTGGAAGTTGAAAGAAACTAAGAAGCTGAGTCAATTTTCATTGCCTCCATATTCAGTAACTTCCACGATCTGGATAACGCTTTCAGGTTGAGAGTCTGGCAGTAAGTGTTACAGTGCTCCAAATCACTTTTGGGGATGCAGTTTGGAGCTGTGTTGTACAAGGTATATGTGCTCTGGCTAATTTGCAATACAAGCCCAAGCATGAAGGACATTCAGAAAACTTTAAGTTTCACATTCCAATTAAGAGGCAAAATATGGAAAGTCATCTCATGGTAACATGACAGACAGTACTCTGAGTCGTCCATACAGATTTGTCCAAAACACTTCTCTCCTCCCCAAAATGAGCCCAAACCCAGTGACATGTACACTCACTTCAAACAATGGAGAGGTCCAGGAGAAACTCTGGTTACTCTGTTGACACCAGCACCATTCACAGTGTTGAGATGAACTTCAGAGATGTAGAGAGTCACAGAGGAGGACTGCAATCGTGTCTTCACAACTTCCAGTGGACATGTCAGAATTGCACCAACAGTACCACCACATCTGCAAAAATAAGCAGGCTCATCACATTTGTAATTGCAAAGAAACTGAGGGATACATAGAATTAGCATTGTAATATAGTCAAACTGCAAAAGGTGAAGAACCAACCAGAACATGTATGACAGTGCTGCAGTTATTTGCCCTTGAAGGCAAGCAAACTGTTAAGTCGGTTTGTTAACTCCACAAGTTGGCATGAAAAATTAAACAGACAAAAAGTGGTAAAGGAGTACAGTCTTCAGTACATGCTGTTCAAATCAGCTCTGGAAAGCAGCTCAGTAGTTGAAATGTTTAACTTCTTATGGTAAATTTTAACTATTTTTTTTAATGTTTAGTGCACTCCTGACCACAAACAAGGTGCCAAAAATCCTTAAGGGTAGAAAAGATTTATGCACTATGCACACAGGGCTACATGTAAAACCTGGTAAAAATCTGTGCCATGGCAATTGAATAACATCTTCAAAATCCCACTTGTGTTTTGGGCATTGTATCATGAAAGCAGTGATTTCCTGAGTTCTGCCAGTACAGCAAGGTAGACTAAGATACTACAGAGTAGAACCTGGGAAGACAAAAGAGCTCAAGGGCCCGAGCAGGTGAAGACTTGCAGGTTTTTGCCTCAGTCTGTTCCTGTGAGCAAGTCCAGACGAGCCGTGCATGACTTGTGCTGACAGTGCAGTTCCTGCCATGCTGCTGGAGCAGAACACAGCCAAGAACACACTGCCTTTGCACAGCCCTGCTCAGAGGATTCTTCTACTGCTGATTCATTGCTCACTCATTAACATCTGCATTCCTCTCTGTTCAAATACACCGTCTGAGGGAAAAATATCAAATCCACAAATTCTGATTTCCAAGACAGCCCCAACTGCCTTGACATTACTATTACACAAGAGCCCCCAACACTTTCCTTGAACCTTTTCAGAGATCCTTTTCTTACCATTGCTAAACACCCTTCTTAAAACTATGACCAGGACACTAGTTTTAAATATATACATTTATATATATTTATATATGTATTTCTAAGTATTTATGTTTATATATATATTTATCCTTTAAAAAGCAAATCCATCCCAACAAATAAACCTAGATTTCAATTGAGGTATCAATGCTAACAACAATTCAGTTTGAAATCCACTCACACATAAACACACTTTGTACTACATTCAAAGAGCCCAGCATTTGCTTCCCTGATGCAATTATTAGAGAAGGTGTTTAATTCTGACGACATAATAACCACCTATTTCTTTTCTACATAAGAAACTCCAATACCCCCAAAAGCTTTAAAAAAGCTGTAAGCCTGTTCAACAATCTTTTTTAAATCATGTTTTCCAAAATGCAAGGGAGAGTTCAGTCCAAATTAGGAGTAACAGCTAAGACTCAAGATTTCCTATAAGTTTTCATAGGTGGGTAGATTGATGACTCTTCTACCACAGAATACAAAAATACAGCACTGAATTCTAAGAAAATAATCCTTTTGTATGGATTGAACTGACAGTACAGCTGCAAAGTAGGATAGTATTTCATGATCACTTCATGCTCCATTTAAACCTAGTGACCTAGAGGTGTCCTATTACTAAGCCTAAAGGCATCTTGCCCATCTCTAACTCCAACATTAGTCTGAAGTCTACTCTCTTCCAAGGTTTAATTGAAGATAGACATCAAATTTCTTTGTCAGTCTGGAAAAAAGTGTTCTGGCAGGAGGATGACCCAGTCTTTCAGTGCATGCTGCACTCAATTACAGACTGGCACACATCTTGGAGTAGCGTGCTTGGAGCGAGCAATTCACTTGCTTCTAATTGTATTTTAAAATTACAGTTGCAGAAAGACAGGATGGATGTGCTAAGATTTATTTTCACCAGTGCTGGACAGAGCAGGAGCTTGTAACATGTGAAGGTTCACAACATGAACACCACATGAGAACCACAGGTAGGCCAGCCCTCAAAACAACTTGACATGAAGATGCTTAAGTTCCAAAGCTCTGAGCAGACAGCAAGTTGCTGTATTTCCTGCAGTTCAAAGCAGACACCACTCTAAGGCAATGTGGGAAGCTGACTTTAGAGTTTACTTCCTTTCTTGCAACCCCTCCATTTCCAAACCCCTGGAGCTTACTCTCCTGAAAGTCTTTCTGCACTTGATTTTGGACAAGTTACAGGAGAACTTGATTTTGAGCAACAGTTATCACAAGAGAAAGCACATAGTACGATTTATATTACCAAGATAAATACCACGCAAGTGGGGAAGAAAGTAGGACAAAAAACCCCCATGGCCTACAGTCTTCAACAGAGCTTGGAATCTGGAGCCCTTAATGCTCCTCAGCTACCTCCCAGCAGAATACATGCCCTGCACTCTCCCCTGCACCACACCCAAATCACAAGGGATGCCTGACTGCAGCAGCACTTCTGCCAGACATTGACTGTGGATGGGTCAAACACACCTCACTCCACAGTGGATTATGAGATTACTGGGGAAGATGGCAGATCCACAGCTACTCAGTGTTCGCTCTTTTTAAGTCTGCCTACAGCAAGCACTGCTCAGTGACAGCCAGTGGATATTTACCCGCATCATCAGGAAGCAGCACATCACCTACCTCACTTTAAGGGCCTTTACCTGCATTACATTCTGCCATTCAAGTAATTTCAAATTATCAACACCCTTGGCAGCTTCTTGCTGTTGTGTTTTCTTTGTTTGGGTTAATGATTAAAGAGGATTCAACTGAGCCCAAGAATATTTTCAGTGTTTTCTACTAACTACTGACAGTTTGAATTAAACTTCTTCTCTGTCTCCATCTTCAAGATCTCAACCTGCTACTTAGAGTTGAAGAAAGCAGAGAAGTTTTATAGTGCATGGTTCGGTATCACTCAAATCTTAGAAAGATTGCCAATTTCTACTTCTGTCAAAGTCTAATACTCTACTTTCTCAGCCCTCAAAAAGTCCCATATAACAGAGATAACATCTGGAACTGAAAGAGTGAAAGAAAGGGCCTTGATATGTTGAGGAATCAGACCTTCTCAATGGTCACAAGACCCACTGAGTTTAACCAACCACTAAATGAAGGCATAATCTAGTAACTACTGACTTGTCTAGCTCACTTGACCTTTAAGATAAACACTGCAAAGCTTGACAAAAACATGTTTATGAGGAACTGTCAGTAAATAGAGCTTGTGGGTAAATAAAGAGAGAGACAATTCAAGAACTATGAACTCTGTACAAATAAGCAACTTGTAAGCAGCAATATCAGCTGCTCTGTCACCAGCAGCAATGACAGCATGTTTTACTTAGACATGTATTTCCAGCCTTGCTTATTTAACACACTGCTAGAAATACTGTCAGAGAGACAGCTACCTTTTTGTGCTCCAAGTCCTGGCAGGCCATTAGCAGCCAGCCAGCAGCTCCAGCTTACAACTGTTCTATAAATTGCCAGCAGACTGCTGCCACCTCTCCTGCTACCCTCCTCACCAGCTCAAATTAAGGGGAGGATTTTTAGTTCGTGGTTTAACACAAATTATAGGCTAGCCCAGTTTGGAAAAACTACAAGAGTTAGAAAATTATTAGATTTCTTCTCCTCATAACACAGGCGGGATTTTGTAAACTACCTCAGACATTTTTACTGCCTAAAACCACTCTGGGCTTCAGTATCTCCAGTCATGCACCAGGCTCTAACAACTATGACTTGTGTGTAAATTGTTCTCCAAGATTAGATGGGTTTCACCTGGTAGAGTAAGTGAGCAAATACACTCCTGCTGACAGAGTGTAAATGGCAAGTGAAAAATGGCAAGACCTGAGACACTTCAGTGTCTGAACTTTTACAGCACTTTCTGATGAGTGCTGTTCAGATGACCACTTGCTCTTATCTATCCTAGATGTGACATTTGCCTCTAATCAATGTTAACTACAAACCTTTTCAGCTTCACTAAGTGAGTATAAAAACACCTGCAAAGCTGGCTTTAATCAGAAACACCTGATCATAAAAGGGTATGAGAATCCACCTGTAGGGTCCAAGTAAACTGAAGGGTTGAAAAACCAAAGATCAGTAGGTAAATCCATAAAAATAAGCACACTGGTTAAAAAAAAAGAAAACTAAAATCCCACCACTATTAACACTGCCAAGTTAGAGAATTAAGTCATCAACTTGATCCTTCCTGTACACTTTAAGAGACATGGTACTCAGTGAAACAGGTACATGTACATCATGAGACACAGTTATTATCTAACCTGCAGGATCATGACAAACTTAAAAGAGACAGCAAAACTAAGAACAGTTGTACACTTGGCACCTCTTGGACAGAAGAACGCAGGGAGATGACAATGCTCACCTGAACTGTAGCTAATTCCAGACAGCACCCAAGGAAAAAAAAGCCCCAAGTACCCCACTCAGAATACATTTAATTTGTACATTTAGAAGTATTAGAAGTCCATCACCTCACCAGACTAACAGAAACAAACCTGGATCTACTGGGCTTTAAGCTCTGCTGGCAGCTCAAAACAGACAGTTCTGACGACCATTTTCCCAAGACAGACCTGCATTATTTGTGTGACACTGCAAGGAAAGAAAAATGCACATGGCTCAAAAACCTAAACCCACTTGGCACTCAAATCCCAGGTTCTATTTCCAGAGATGGCTGCACAAGAAAGCCTTCTCTTATTCAGAGTTGAAGGTATCTGCTAAGAAGTCACTGCCTTTGTCCAGAGCAGTTAAGTATCTTCTACTGTTACCTTTTACACCTACAAGTAAGAGCAGAGAGCTCCAGCATGCATGAGAGTCTCCAACCCAGCTAATGGACTGCTATAAGTGCTCTAAAGCAGATTAATATCCCCAATGTCAGCATCAGCTGACCTAAAACTGAAACAGTCAGTGCAAGAATTTTACCATGAATGAATGATGTATTTTATAAAAATAAAAGACAAGGCTGCATGATGTTGATCTCAGATTCACCTTTCACAGTATTTGTAACCACAGCTTCAAAGACTTGAAGATAACCCCTGACCCTGTTATCTCAGGTCTACATTCATTCATGTATTTTACTAGCTATTTATCTTTCCTCTATGAAAATGAAAGTTCAACACATATACTGGCTGTCAAAAGAAAAGCAAGAAACCTGAGCTCAACATTCTGTCAAAAAAACCCCCGAAGTATCCAAGCCTCTTGCAAAAAGAACTCCTTCCTATCTCTTCATCACTGCAAATTCAGGTCCCAAATCTGTCAGTGATTTCAAGGAACTGTCTTACGACCAGAGTAACTTTCACATCAACAAAGCTGCAAATTTGGAGTAGTCTTCTGACAACATGTAAGGGCTTTAGCAAGTATAGCTTTCAGAAAAAGCAAGAACATACGCCATTAAACCTGAATTTTCACTTTTTTCCTGTTATTATACTGTTCAATTTACGGATTATAAGCATTTCCATCTTCAGAATTAATATATTGTCTAGGAGTACTGCCTGCCAGAAACCCTTAAGACCCTTATTCACCAATTACGTTTCTTTACTAACAAAAAAAAAAGTAAGTTAAGCTCACATCCTTAAGCTAAAAATACTAATCAAACTTGCTATTTCTAATTAACAGTGTAAAAATAAAATCCCCCTGATGTGCTGCCACATAGAAACCTACAAGTGAAAACAGGAAAAACAGCACCAGGGGATCAAGCATCACTGGGTTCCGCTATCCAAAACTAACATCAACATGAACAGTTCCGTTTCTATTAGGAGCCAGGGGAAATAAACATTTACAATAACATTTGTGTTAAGTAAAAACCGCTCAAAGCATCTGCATCTAGAAAGAAATATGAGAAACATACCAGTGGCACAGTGTCTCAAATACCGACCACAACATTCATGCAATTTGATAACTCCATGGAGCAAAGCCCAAGCTTTAAACACTGTCTTATTCCACACAGAAGTGTATCTGAATATAAAAATAACCTCAAGTTTGGATAGGAATGTACTAACTTTCTCCTCACTTGTTCTGGAAGACCTTCAGGGTTACACACCAGGAATGTATTTTAGGGCAGAGAAGAGCTAAGTGCTTGACAACTTAGTTATGACTCAAGCAGCTATTTTCTGAAAGGGCATAAAAGAGCCCCCATCATCACAATACCCACTACAGATGATTATCATCTTTTTAATCAGAAAGCCCCAAGTCTTTCACCTTTACTTCATAATTTTAACAGTGCCTGATTCCTGAGAAATCAAAGATTTATCTTAAATACATTTTCTGCACCTCCATCAGAATGATTTCAGTGACAAACCAATTTGAGACAGTTCTATAATCAAGACAAATAAAGAGACTCTCCTGCCTACGCTCCCTCACACACTAAACTAGGAAACAGCCAGCTTTCTGCAGGAAACACAGGAGTGAAGAAGAGAAACAAACCTGACACTATCCAGCTGTGAACTCAGAAAAGCAGTTGAACCCACCTCCAAACCCCAAATGGTTCCTCTTTTTGCTGAGGAAACACTCAGGCAAGTCCACTGCTCTGATGGAAGTTTGTATGATACAGAATTGCTGTCATAAGCTTTCTGGAAACTAAGAAAAAATCATGAAAACCTGAACATTATTTTTGTAGCAAATATCTGAATTTTTATTCAGTATGCTGATTATGACTACCAGCAGGTACATCCAAAACATATAATTCTTCCTTATAAAGCAAACCATTAAGGGCTTCTACTACTCTTTTTTTTAAGGAGTCAGTACTCTCCAGCACATGGGATGACTCATGGGGAGAGCTCTGTGCAGGACCAGGAGTTGGACTTGATGATCCTTATGGGTCCCTTCCAACTTGGCATATTCTGTGATTCTGTGAACTAGAAGAGCATGTAACTATCAGTTACTTGAAGCAAAATGCTAATCTACAGCCTACATTTCAAATCACAAAGCTCTGTAATTTAAGGATGTAGAATGCTCAATGGATTTCTTCTTGGTTTGGAATAAAAGCACCTGAGTTTACACTACCAACACGCTGTCTACAGTCACAACAGTTGCTGTTAGACCAGGTGATGGAAGAACAGAAGGCATGCATGAGGAAAAAAAAAATCTAGAGCCTAGGCAGCTATAGAGAAATCCCAGGATGGCCCCATCTATGTTACTAAACCAGCACCGTCATCTGTTACAGTTTCATTTCAGAAAGCAGAAACTAAAAAATGAACTTGGACACTACAAAAAAAAAAAGCCAGCAGATGAGATATTCGTGTTGTTTTCATGGAGACACCAATGCAACTAAAAGGAAAACAAAGTTTCCTTGCTTTTTAAGTTTCACTGAAGGCTAAAGATCAAGCAGGTGATCTGTAGCACACCAAATTTGCAAAGTCATGAGATGACCCTGAAAACTTTTCTACTGCTAAATGAGACCAAATATAAACTGTTAGCTTGACTGGACTATGGCTACAGGAAACATGTGGCTGGCACATGCACATAAGGAAACTGCACTCAGCCTTTTCCTCACAGAGTAACCCTTGACCCAGCTGGCCAGCAGCTCACCAGACCAGAGCTCTCTGCAGAAAATAGGAATGAACCAGCTGAGCTGAGCAATCTTCATCCGGTCTTGAGTTTCAGGTTTGTAAACCTGCTGGTGACACTACAAGTCTGCCCAGTAATCCCCCCTGTGCAGAGCTATCAAGTGAGCACCACTCAGAGTCACAGAATAATTGATTGGAAGGGACCTCTGGAGATCATCCAGTCCAAACCCCCTGCCAAGGCAGGATCACCTGGAACAGGTGACACAGGAACACATCCAGGTGGGGTTTAAATGTTTCCAGACAGGGAGAGTCAACAGCCTCCCTGGGCAGCCTGTTCCAGTGCTCTGCCACCCTCAACATAAAAAAGTTCTTCCTCATGTTAAGGAGGAACACTTGTGTTTTAGTTTAGGGTCATTGCTCCTCACCCTGTCACTGGGCACCACAGAAAAGAGTCTGGCACTGTCCTCTTGACACCCCTGTGACATATATGCATTAATGAGACCCCCTCTCAGTCATCTCTTCTCTAAACTAATCAGGTCCAGCTCCCACAGTCTCTCCTCATAAGAGAGATGCTCCAGACCCCTAATTACATCTGTGGCCTCCATTGGACCGTCTCCAGCAGATCCTTGTCTTTCCTGAACTCCTATTGCTTTTTTAAGTACTTAAAAGGATGTGAAGTCTTAAGAAAAGAGTTATACACTACTATGTTTGCCTCCTGCTGCGTAACCACTCTCCTCCCAAACAGAGTGCCAGAAATCAAGGGGGTGAAAAAGCCCCCCCACAAGCAACAGACCACGTGCATAACATGCACAAACCTGCGAAGTGTGCCAGAAGCAGGGAAAGTGCCCACAAGTAATTCAACTCACCCAGACATGGTAAAAGTAAATACATTATTGCTCCACCTCAAACAGCCCAGTCCAGAGGTATTGAGCTAATTTTTGTCAATCAAGAGCACAAATGGAAAGCACGGCTCCAAGCTCTCCCATGGGATACAAAGCACGTTCTCAGCATGTCACTCCCACTTCCACACAGCCAGGCTCACCCCCCAAACACACTTTTACAGTCAAGCCAATTAGGATCCCCAGCTTTCCGTTTTAAGCCAGGTGCCCTTCCCACCCTGTCCCGGGAAGGGCCACATGCTGTGTGACCAAATCCCGTGCGCTTCGAAGCTTAAAAAGACAAACACCTGCGAAGGTAAAAGAATTACCTCAAACCTAAGTAAAGCTACAAGGGACACACCTCTACTTCTAGCTGCATTCTTCCCTCCCACTGCTTCTGCCTTCCTGGGTGGAACACTGCAGGGCCGTGTCAAGCAGCACACCCCGGAGCGCTGGAACGCGTTCCAGGGACGCAGCGGCCCTTGGACACGAGCGGGACCGGCCGGGCACTCCCAGCCCGCCGAGCCACCGGGCGTGCCCGGGCAGCCTCCGGGACACAGAGCCCATCAGAGCGGGCTTCTCCACGAAGACACCGGATAAGGGACAAACCCCGGGGAACGGCGCTGGTTTTAAGGGACACCTCAACCCCAGAACTCCACCCGTGACAGAACACAACCCCCAGGCCCGGGCGCTCCCAGGACCGGGCCCGAACGCGCACGGCAGGCCAGGAAGGGCCTCAGGGCAGCGGACGGGGAGCGGAGCGCGGCCTCCCCCGGCCCCGCGGGCACAGGGAGCGGGGCAGCCCCTCCCGGAACACCCGCGGGCTCCAGGCAGCGGGTCCCGCCCCAGGCAGGGGTGGCGCCCCCACTCCCAGGCCGGGAGGCCACGCGCGCTGGGCCGGACCAGCGGCCCACGGACAGGGACGAGAAAGCCGGAGGATCCCTGCCCGTGGCTTGTTTCACTTACCCGCCGGCGAAAAGATGCACCAGGGTGTCTCTCTGGCTCATCCTCGTCGCCTGCGCCCGGAAAGCAGGAAGGAGGTGCCGGGCGCTTCCGCCCCGCGCTCACCGCGCCGCGGCCGGCGGGGCTGCGCTTAAATATGGGCCGGGCGGCTCCGCCTCCCGCTCCCAGCTCCGCACACACACGGGCCGGGCGGCTCCGCCCCCCGCGCCCGGCGCGGCCCCGCACACACACACGGGCCGCGGCGGCCGCTCCCTGTGCGGGGGGGCCGGGCCGGGATCCGCCTCCCGCTCCTCCCGCCGCGGCCGTTGCGGCACCGAACGTGTATGACATGAATATGCACAAATGCGATTATGCATAAACATGACCGCGCATAACATGAATATGCATAAGTATGAATATGCAACGAGCCCCTTGGGCCAAACAGACACGGCTATTGGCTGCGGGGCGTGACGTCACCGCAGGAGCGGGAGCTGCCTCATGAATATGCAACAGCCCCCGAAGTAAACAGAACCGGCCGTTGGCTGCGGGGGTGTGACGTCACGGCACGCGCTGCCTCATAAGCCGGGCGTAGAACGGCGTCCTGTTCCGTTTCTCCGTCACGCCGTCGGGTTGTGGCGCAGATAGAGCGGGACCGGCTCTGCCGTGTCCCTGCCTCCCCCTGCCTTTTTCCTTTCCTTCTAATGGGCGTTATAAGTGTGTATAAGTATCTAAAGCGGGGGTGCCAAGAGGAGAGAGCCAGGCTCTGCTCGGTGGTGCCAACCAACAGAACGACAGGCAACGGGCAGAAGCTGGTGCCCAGGAATTTTTTTACCTGAACACGAGGAAAAACTTCACTGCTTTACTGGGAC
Source organism: Oxyruncus cristatus (assembly GCA_013399855.1). NCBI lineage: Eukaryota > Metazoa > Chordata > Aves > Passeriformes > Cotingidae > Oxyruncus > Oxyruncus cristatus. The sequence goes on along the minus strand of VXAY01003150.1, from coordinate 1,240,672 downwards.
AGATCGCCCGGAGAGGTAGTGGAGTGTTCTCTCTCTGGAGAGATTCCAGAACCGCCTGGACACGGTCCTGTGCCGTGTGCTCTGGGATGACCCTGCTGGAGGTGGGAGCAGATGCTCCCCTGTGGTCCCTTCCCACCTGACCCATCCTGTTACCTGCAGCTCCCTGAGCAACTTCCATCTTCTTTTTCCTCAAAAATACACTGATGAGGGAAAATAAATGAGGCTACACAGGCGAATACTTAACATCATGTGTAAAATTGTTGTCAGGGTTAATATTTCGAAAATCCAAGCACCTAGTAGCAGATAAGTGACTAAAATGTTCATGAATATCCACACAATAAATACAAAAATCTTCACAAATGTAAGCAGCTGTCTCATAATAGCACAGCAATTTTTGATTCGTGTATTAATAAAAGAGGTATGCATTTTGAAAGTTATTTATTAAACCGAAAATTCTCCTCTGAGCAGGTGAGCTGATGTGGAAGAAAAATAAGCTGGAAATGTGAAGTGAGATTTTACAAGACAGGTGGGGATTTAAGGAGGAGGTTGGATGGGAGAAGTGTGAGATGTGGAGGTGCTGGAGGAGAAAGTCATTACATTGAACTGGGACAAGTAAAAGTAGGACAATGATTTTGCAGTTGCTGTTCTGCATTGCTTCTCCTCACAGCATGAAGTTGAAACTAATGATCAAATGACTGGTAATTGTTCCAAAACAGAAAGACAGGCAAGACTTTCATGAGCCTGTAGTATATGTACATGAGGCATGTTAAACTTAACATCCAAAAAGTGAGAAAGGATCATGTGCTGCTTGACACAAGTTGTCATGCAGAAAGGGGTAAAGATATCCAGGTTAATTAAAACAGACAAAGTATTTTGAGGGTACTGGAAAACTCCACCAGTGACTTTATTAAATGCTACATGAAAGACGGTCATATAAGAAGTACTTAACGTGAGGTCACAAGTTCAAGCTTTTTTCCAATTCCCTCAGCAGTAGCTTAAGAGGGAACAGAAGATGGGTTTTCTGCAGGCCATGTGATGCCATCCAGTGAGCACATGTCCCAGAAAACTCAAAAGAAGATTAAACACCAAATAAAGGCTCTGTTTCATTCTGTCTCTGTGTAGGTGAACACCTAATCTGGGAGCTTTTAGCTTCATCTGGCACTTATGGCTTCCACTGTGAGAAATGAAAAAATGTAATGTGATTATTTTTATGAATAGTTACTGAACAGCTAGAATAAGTAGTGCTATTGAAACATTTTGTTTACGTAATTAGATACTCTGTAATCTTTTTAAATTGTATCTTTCTCTAGGAACTTCAGTTTTTCCACTGAAATACTTTACAGGCCTCAACTGATATATTTTCAATTTTTATTAGGAGTCTGACACACTTTGATTCAAAATCATTTTGCAGTATTTCTTGAGAGCTGACTTTATGCTACTTCTATTCTCCTTGCTAGGCTGGAGTCTCTGACTGGACTGCATATCCCATAATGTTTGATGGATAAGGATTCTTACAGTGTATTTCCCCTTTCATACATAGGGAAGAAGTAAGTGTGGAGAGGAAACACCTCATGGAATCACTCTTCAGAGCCCAGAACATAAATAAAAGCATCCAAATTGCATGAGGTCCCATTTTCAAAAGATTTTATTCATCCCAATCTTTGTAAGATTCTATTTTCCCCTCAAAATTTTATTGCAAAACCTGACTAACTCAATCTTCTGTCTTTTTCACTCCTTGATTCTTTAGAAATAATAATTTTTTTTAAAAAATTAGTTTTGTTGGGTTTGGGGTTTACTTTTCCTATTCTGCTTGGTGTAAATCAAATGTGTAGTAGGACTCAATAAAGTGACAACAAGGATTAAAAATGTAACAAAAAAAAATAAGCCCCTGTTTCTGTGTTTTCTATCTCTGAATTTTTTGTCAGGATACACATACCATGTGCTGCACTTTTTGTCTGGTCGTCCTTGAACAGAAAATACCCTTTTTTAAATTTCACAAGTGGCTTTCTTTGTGAAAAAAAGAGCTATAGAATACACTAGAATACCCAATTCACCTGGGGTTTTTTTTTTCAGCTTCTTTATAGCAGCCTAAGGTGGAATTATATTTTTCCCATGCAACAGAATCTCTGCTGCCATTTTTCGATTAGGTTCTAATAATTGAATTTGTATTTCTGTTTGGAACTACTGTGTTGGATTCATGTTCTTATTGTGGTCATAATGACCCTCTCTTCTTCAAATATTTATATGACCACATTTCACAAGTTTAAAATATACAGGAAATGAGACAAGAACTCCACATCTGAAACAGAGATTTAGTGTAGTTATGGCTTTATTTACTCTCTAGTGTTCTTTAAACAAACATTTGGCATCTTTTAATGGTGCCAAGGTTAACCTGCATAAAACAATAGAAAACAATCCTCCTGTGAAATAGTATTTGTACTAAGCAACCTATTTTAAAATATTTAGCATTCTTTGATGCTTTGTTTATCTGACGCATTATTCCTTTTCCTGACCAAGCTCACAGAAATGTATTTTGTTCCTTCAATAAATGTGAAAAAAAGGTTTATTCAGTTGGGAATTTTGATTCTGGTTCATTTTAATCCACTTCTTTCTCGTTCTGTAAAATTATCCTGCTGTGGGGTAAAATTATTTATTGATGACATGAAATTTGTATCCCCAGGGGACTTGAGAGGTAGGTAGGATCCTTCAGTCCATAAAATTTTTCAAGTTTGTGTGAATGCAAAAAAAACCCAAATAAAAAAAAGCCAAAAAACCCCCAAATCCCTTTCCTGGTTGTGAATGAGTACTGAGTTTGAGGAACAGAAGACAGTGATCCAGAGCTCACCTCATGCCCTTGCTCAGGGAATGCCATGGGAATAAAGCAGGCTGTGTATGGCCTGTGGTGCTCTGGGGACCTGCAGGAAGAGTCTGGCCTCTGTTTTAAAGCCTTGTGAAGCACAAAAAATATGAACTTGCCAGCCCTGAGATGCTGAGGAGTGAGAAGGAAGCAACGAACCTCCCTCGAGCAAATAAGTCCATGGAAGTTGCTCAAAGCACAGGAAGAGGCCCAGCTGATTAGTTTTCTTCCTAGAACTTTTTCCTGATCTCCTTTATGCCTTCAAATGATTGTCCCATTGACCATGCTCTGCTTGTCTCTAAACATCGTGAGAAGCCAGAGGAGATGTCTTAAGATACTCCATTTAAATACGTGTGTTCAAGAATGATAAGATGTAGAAAATAAACTATGAATACTCAGAATTCAAGCCTAGGAAGTCAATTTTTTATTCACTTCCTTTATTCTTCCTAATATTTCGAGAGCTTGTGGAAGAACGAATGAATCGAGACTAGTCCCAAAATTGTGACCGCTAACTTTATGTTTTCCTTTTTAAGGCATTACAACTTCTGTGCTTTGGAAAAGGAGTAGTGGGTGACTAAGGTTTCCTTTTTTTCATGTTATTTTCTCCTTTCCATGGAAGGCATTTTTAAAAGCCATCTGATTCAACATTTGTAAATGGGGGAAGTACAGCTTGTTAAACAGCCAGCATTAATTTCCTGATATGTCTGGCTTACAAATGAGACTTGAGCTCGTGCTTATTAATGACACAGAGAAATTGAACTGCTTCATAATTGCTAATGAAGACCTGGCTGAGGGATTAAATTTAGATCTAAAATAAGCCTCTGGGAAGAAACTGGATGGGTTTCTTTAGTACATGTAATAAGAGATCAAGAAATATTTGGTTTTGGTTTTTTTCCCTTTAAATATCATTTTCCTCATATTTTATCTAGTTTGCTTCCATAAACTCTTCAAAACTGGGGAGATCGTTTTTGTGCTTTCATATAGTGTTCTTTTCATCTCTGCTAATATGTTCACAGAGCTCTTCAATGAAGGGAAAAGAATTTTAGACATATAGCCCCCCACATCCTACATTATTGTCATACAAATAACTTGCCTTCTGACTTCTGCAACTCGGACTCGAGTGATAAATGCTATCAGCATAAACTTCAGGATTAGAGGTTTTGCTCCCAGGAGTTGGGCATATTTTAAGTTATAAATCTGGAAGCATAGCAAGATATTACAAGGAATGTTTTTTAGCTTATAAAATGTACTGATTCTGAAAGGGAACAAAATGAGTGTGTTTGTACAGCTCTTTTGAAAAGGTAGAATTGAATTGGTGTAATGGTGTAAAGCTCAACAGCTGGAGGACCTCTACTCCATCCCAGCAAAAGCTGACCATTCTGAAAGATTTAAAAAGTCCTGAGAATTTATGAATACACTTCTATCAATCTGTTTAATAACATATTTTTAGCTCCATTTCTTAAATAAGGAACAGGATGAGACAAGACAGATGTTTAACCAAAACTATTGGGCAGATCAGTTATGTATTTAGAAATAACCTTTTGACCAAGAAAGCTAGCAGGGAGGGTATGCTAAACAACTGCCTTTATAATTTGTGTAGGCCACCTTCTCTCTTGAGAATGGAGCAGCCTTTGTTCCTTGAGGACACATAAACCTCTGTAATACACAATTGTAAATACACATTTGTAAGCTTATTCCTCAGTTACTTGTTTACCTGAAGTTTGCAGCTTACAGAATCTCTGGAAAAATTCAGAAGATAAAGCAGAAGAGGACAGGGAAAAAAGGATAATAAGGAGGGAAAGAAGAAGAGTAGAGCAGCTGATCTTTGAAAAAGTGTGAGGATATCAGTAGCATGAACATGAGGACTGGGAAAGTGGCAGGTAAGACAGAGAAAGAACAAGAGGCAGCGTGATTTGCAAGAGTGGAGACAGGATAAGTCAAACCAATGTCTTGAGGTGCTTGTTAGGGAGAGTATAAATTCTATGTGTTGAAAATTGGGTTTTACAGTCAGAAATATGCAGACACTTGCTGCAGAGAAAAGGAAATAGTTCTATTGTGCTTGGCCCTCATGAGAGCTGTGGGGAGCACTTGGCATGACTTAGGCTGTCAGTTTTTACGATAGGTTTATTCAAACTGAATCAGGGGTATAGAAGGTCCATTCATGGATGGCTTATCATATCAGAGAACACTTAAAAGATTTGGTTTGTTTAGGCTGGATAAATAAAGGCTAAGATAAGATATGATTGCTACCAAAATATATGTCAAGAGAATAAACTACAGAAACCAGAGAAGTAAAATACTACATAAACTAAAGGTCAATATTAGCAGAGTCACCAGAGGTCGTGAAAAAGTTCAGGCAGAGAAAAAAAAGTGAGAATCTCTGATGTGGTTTTCTACAGCACCTGGAGTGTAGAATGAAAGATTTCAAGTACTGTATGCACCCTATGCTCAGCTGAGTCTCAAACTGTGAGAAGATGCCTAGGATACCTTGGCAAGGCATCCTTCTTTTGAAAGGTGTGAATCCATGATGCAATTTAGTTTCAGCCCATCACTAAAGCAGGGGCTCCTGCCCTTAGCTTACTTTGAGAGAGTTGTGTAAACAATGTCCCAGGATTCAGAAGTCAGTTTTCTGATGTGACAAATTTCAAATATTTGAGAAATTTACTCACTCCTAAATGAAGCAGAACTTCTACATGTTTTTTTTTCTTGTAATCAAAAGGCCAAAGGAAGTGTTACTATTTAGAAAAGGTGACTGTGTCACTGCATAGGTTTTGCAAAGCACGGGTAAGCAAACCCAGGGAGCTCAGTAGTAGCGTGGTTACAAACCACACCTCTCTGTTGCGTTTATTGGAAGAGGCTGCATCAAAGTGCAGAGGAAGGATCCCAGCAGCACATATCACTCTCTGGGCTTTAGCATTTTATGTAAGCAGCCTGATTTGGAAAACTGGGCAAACCCAACCATCTTAGATGTGCATGAAGGCTATGGAAGTGTTTTCAGGCCACCAGCAGTTGCCTGGGGAGTCAGTCACCTTGCTGCTCTCACTTGATAGATGTAGTTTAATAATTAATTTGCATCTGGAGGAGATATTACTTCTCTAGCTTGTCTAAACCTGGACAAGGAATTTGCTGACTCAGGTGTAAACTTCATTATTGCTAATGAAGTTAAAGAAATATTGCCAGGGGACTTTGCTTTTTTTGCAAGAGATAATGCATTTGAAATGCTGTGCAGTTTGTTTCCTGGATATTGTACATATGACACAAAGCTCAGTTAGATCCTCAGTTTTGAAGTGTAGGAACCGCAACTAGAGGGAAAACTGTTACCTCAGCTGCCACTGCAAATGGAGAATGTTGTCTATTGTTAACAGGTTGTTTATCCTTATGAGGCAAATATTCTTTCCATTTTTATTTCCATTGTATAAAATTCCTAATTTCCTTCAGGCTATGGAAATGTCTTGTCATGTTCCAGATTCTTCTGACAGTCTCATTTACTTCCAGAAATGGGGGGGGGGGGGGGGGGGGAAAGTTTGTTTTGGTTTGGCTTTTTAAAGGAGTCAGATCATAATTGATTTTCTGCCCCCGAATAACCTGTAGAAGTGATTCCTTGGCCTAAAAAAGGCACTGTAAGAAATGGAAAGAACTTACAGTGTAAGCAATGCCTGTTTAAAAGATGTTTAACAAAACAAAGAAAGAAAACTTACAAGTTGATCTATTTGATTCAAGACCTTATGGAACACTCATTTACTAGACCTTTGATAACATTTTAACAAGATTAGGATGAACAATTAATGCTTGCTCTGGGGCAGGGCATCAGGTCAAAGACATGAAATCCCCATTTCTTCTGGAATTTATTTAGCACATGTAGGCTCATGTAAATTCTGAGGACATATCACGTCTCAGATACAAAGCCCTGGTAACTCTTCCTTTCTCAGTACTGTTATTTTCTCTCCCATGGAGCAGAAACTCACTTATTTTTTAACCTGTTCTCTGATCTAATACAGTGAGTTATTTTCCCTAGTTCTTTGAAAATACTCTTGAATATTTCCTGCACATTTTTTGTAAGTTTAGAAACAAGGAGCCTCAAGTAGTTTCATTCATAACATGCTGTATGTCCCTTAGCCTTGGTGAAATTGCAGCTTGGATGAATTTGATCTTATCAGCCTTATCAACAGTGGTTTTTGTGATGGGTTGAGTGAGATGTGATGGAGGTGGTTTTGACAAATTAATCTTTCAGGCTGGACAGGATTCGGAGTTAGGTTGTTAGTCACTGTGGTGGGAAGAACTGCATTTAACTCTTATCTATGACATGTAGTGATGAGGAAATTTGATGTATTATCTGTATTTCATGATAAAACATCCATCTAAGAGGATGTATGTCTTCCTGTAAATGAAATAGAAATTCTGCATAACCCAGCATGAATGGTGACCTACATTTCAAACCCCCTATTTTTAATCATACTATGAAATTTTCCATGTCTCCTTTTAAAAAGAATCTTTGGAATTTCCATCTCTCAAAGTAAAAGAATTTCTGGCTAAGAATATACTCCTTATTCTTTTCCACAATGTTCTTCCAGTTTTATTTGAATCTTATCTTGGTTTTAGTGTGCCATGTGAGCAAAGCAGCAGTCTGTGTGTTCACAAAGCCAAGTCTGTGTGAGATTATGTAAGACGCATGTGCTTCAAGTATCTCCAAACAGAATTCAGAAGTTCCTAAATCCAACTGTGTGCTACAGTGCTGAGTTTGTTTTCTGTGTCCTACAAGTTCTGAGGATAGATTAGTGGAAGTTTGATTCCTTGTCTATTACTGTGTTTTATCCAGACTAGAGCACAAGTTGAAATTCTGAGATATTTGCCCACATTTTTACATGAAGTGGAGTCTCAGGGGAGGTTTGCTGTGTAACTTGAGGCTTATGTCAGTCTTCTGTTAGAGCAGATGTTTTGAATTGTTTTTTTTTTAGTTTACTGCTGGTTACTGCAAACCAAGCTCTCTTTCCTTAACACCATCTGTCATTGCAAAGAAAAGGAGGGACATCCCCACTGTAACAAAGGTACAGACGTAATGAAGAGAGTGGGTGATAGAAGCCTCTGTACTGCAACTTTGTTTTCTTTAGAGATGGGAAAGGATATCAGAGAGAAAAGGCTGATTTTTGGAGAAACCAATATGAGTCTGAGTTCTCAGCAGTAACTGCTGAAAGAGATGCCATGGATCCAGCTGTAGGGCATACCCACCACCTACCCAGGGATCCAAAACCTTGTCTAAGTTTGGGCCTGAGCCTTAAAGGCTGGCCTGAGCTGTATCACAGATATTGTGCCTGTTCCCAGTACTGTTCATGAATTACTGTTTGTATTTCCCATTTTGCCCTTGGATCCAACTTGTTACTTTGCTTTTGCCTGTCAGTCACTGGAGCATTGACAGGACCTGTTGCCATCACTCCCCTCAAGTGCTGTGGGACTGTGTCCTGTGGAACTTGCTGCCCAGCCACTGTTGTGGCCATCTTTGGCTCCCTCCAGCCTTCCCACAGGGAGAGCCCGTCCCACTGTCCTTCACAATCTTTTACTGATTTTTGTGGTGTCTATAACAAGAACACTCAAACGATGAAAACCATCATTCTGGATGTTGAAATCATCCTTAGAAATGGGTATGATCCATTCTAACATGTAAGGGAGATGGAGGGGAAAGCATATAACACCTTGTTCAAGTAATTGTCAAATTTATATGTAGATGCTGCATCTCTGGGATGGTGGTAGAGACACTAACAGTGCATTCTCATTTTGAATTTGTTCTGATATAAATGTTAATAAAATGTTAGTTTTAGCAATGTGTAAAGGTGTCTTGGAATGGCTTTATCTCTTTATCTTCTGTATATTATAGTGTTGTGTTTTTTGTTTTTTTTTTTTAAGGAATAAGCACTGAATGGCAGCATTGGTTGTTGATGGTTGGCTTTTTTCTTAAAAAATATGAATTTATAGCATTTGGAGGAAAAGTTACTTGCCATTCTGCAACAGTTATTTCCAGAACAATGAGCTGAATTGGATCTAAGACTGCTGATTCCTTAAGGTAAACATATACTTAATTTAAGAAGTTACTGTTCTCAGAGCTTGACAAGTAACAAGGATTTATCATGAGAACTCTGCTTCCCTGTTGGTTATAAAAACCATTGAAACAACCCCTCTACATTATAATCCAACTCTCCTATGATTATCAGGCTGATACTTTATAAAAGAGCTATTGATGTAGCCCTCATAAAGAGTGTGTTCAAACCCTCTTTGAAATGTGGTGTGACAAATAGTTCAAAACACACTGGTGAGCATTACAAGAAAAAGAATACGTGGTACTAACAGGAAAGTCTTTCCATATTATGCAAGAGAGTTACTGAAACCACTTGCAGTGATATATTTAAATTATTGGGGAAGGGGGTGGGAATCCTGAGATCTGAAGATATGTTAAATGATAGAAAAGAGACTTTAAATTTCACTTATATTTACTGTGAACAGATGGGATTGTTGTTTCCTAATTCTGTGAGTCGCCTTTAAGAATTCTGGCCTAGACCAAGTCCAAGATACCTTTTTTTTTTTTTTTTCCAGTCACTTAGTCACAGAAAGGACTGGAGATCTGAGCATATGCTGAAAACTGTTCTCTTCTGCACTTTTTGCTCGTAGTTATTAGTGATATTTTTTAACCAAAGGAGCTGTGCAACTAAAATCAGATGACAAATAGTTTGCCAGCAGCTGCTGATGTCATTTCAGAAACATAGCTATTTTTGCTTATGATATCAGAATGGGTTGCTGTGGAAGTTTATTTTCAATCTCAGCCTAGTTCTGGAAAGAAATAGATAGAAAAATAGCTTAAAAATATAGATCCAACCTTTTCCTCTTCTTGTCACTGCTTTAGAAGAAACAAAACTATTGCTGAAGTAGGATGTTGCTTATATATTTTTAAACAATGCTGTTGTGTAATGCTGCAAAAGAGCAAATACCAAGATGTTAACAATACGCAATTAGGTATAAGTCTGTAAAAAAACCCCAAAAAACCAAAACCAAAACCAAAACTACTCGGTGATCATAAGACAGGCTGTGTTCCACCAGGTCAGATAAGCATATCCACAATTTTGACTACAGTTTCTGAGAATTTCAGTAGTTGGAATTTGGGATTACAGTCTCAATAGAAGCTTGACTTATTTGGCCAAAGATCATTAAATAATTGACTTCTTGCACTGTATTGGAGGTGATGGATGTGTGTGTGTGTGAAGGAAATACTTCAGTCTGAATAAAACTGAGCCATCCTCAAACAATGTGACACTTCCAGCTCATCAGACTCTGTGTGGAAAACTTAATTCACACTGAATGTAATCGCTTACAGTTCAGTGTTGGCTAATCTTCAACTGAAATCAATAACTCAGCCTGGACAGGGAGAGATTAGGCCAGTCAGAAACATATACTGTGATGTTTGCTTTTGTAGCCTTTTTGAGAGGTCAGGTAATGGAGACATCAATTAAAGGCAGGACAAACAGCAGTCTTCTTCCAGTGCAATGGAGTTTTCCTTTCTTAAATGGCAGCATGAATTTAACTTCAGAGCAAGCTGCCAAATCATTGATTTTGTTTATATCCGATAGAATGCAGACATGGCCAGTGAAAACTTCAGTGCTCAAACTGGTTTCCTAGAAAGCAAAGTGTAGACTTTGAGTGAAAACTCAAAGTGTTCAAACTTGCTTTACAGAAAGCAATGGGGTTGTTTTTCCACCTCATTAATTTTTCCAGAGTTTGTTCCAATTATTTCAACATGACTTCAACATTCAGAATGAACGTTGTTTGTGATGGATGTACGTGTGAAGGAAATACTTGTTTGGATAAAACTGAGCAAACCTCAAACAAAGTGTCACTTCCAGCTCCTCAGGCTCCAATAGAACCTAAGCATTGTAGCTTCTGAGTGTCTTTGTTGGTGATGATAATTTCTGTGGTAGGGTGAAACTACAATATTTATCCATTGCACTGTACTACCTGGGCTGTTTCATGTAAATATCCTTTTTTTTCTCCACTGTTTTAAAATCCAGTAGACTTGATGAATATCATGGTTTCATCTTCCTCAGATGTAGTCTGGTTGTGTGTATATTCTCTGTTGTGTGGATATTTCTGTTCCCAGCTTTGTTTCATAGGCTGCAAACATTGATGCCTCAAGTAGTTAGAGGTGCTATCGCTGAGGCTGTTGTTTAACAAGTAAAGTATTTGCTGAATCAGAACATTTGGTGGGAAGTGCTTTGGCAGTGAGTTTGTCCCAAAACTAGGAATTAGGTTGCTCTGATTCCAAGGGCTGGTAATGGACGTGCAGAGGAAAGAAAGACTTGAGGCCTTTATGGGGCTGTGTTCTGCTCAGCAACAGCTGTGGTCGTTTGGCTGTAGCTCAGAAGATTTACAGGCGTCTTAGTAGAAAAGCGAGCCAAAAGGCAACATACTCTGGTAGCTGATTGTGATTTCTTACATTGCGCTGGATACCAAACAATTATTTTGCAAGAAGGCGTCACCAGCTGTGAGACGGATGGAGGCACAAATGTTTCCACACCCAAGAGAAAGGTCTGTGTACAGAATTACAGTCAGGAATAAGGCTGAGGGAATGATATCAAAGGTTATTCACGCAGACATATCTGGATTTGTAGATAAATTCACTTGTACTGTATGGATTGGTTATTTTTGTGTTAACTTTCTGACTACAATGGAGTTTTTATTCCATTGAAGTCTATAAAGCAGTAAACAGTGAAGAAGTACTTGGAGATTTTTCCATCCTGAATTCAGGAAAATTGCATAACTTGTGCATGTGGTCTCTTTCCCTAATCTGAAATGGCCATGCCACCTTCTTCCATTTCACCAAAACCAATGGCTTCTTGCCACTACCACCACCTAGGAAAGTCTAGTGAAGAGCAATGCCATGTTCTTTTTCTCCCTTACATACTGAAAAACTCTGCAAAATGAGGTCAGAGCTTCTGCTGTGCTGAGCCTCTACAGGACAGCAGAGAACAGTCACCAGCCAGGTCCCTGCTTGCTGGCTGTAGCATCATGTAGGGGGAATAAGGTTCATTCAGCAGTGCTCTGGTTCCAGGCAGCAGAACCCTTGGGCCATAGCAGGCAGATACCATCCAGGACAGCTGGAACACATGGCACCTCGGAGCCAACATGTGCAAAAGGAGTGTTGTCTTTGGGGTGAGTTAGAGTAGATTTTTTTTTTAAGTGTTCACGTTGTTATTCTCTCTTATAACTTACTCCTTTAATCTTCTGCCTTTTTAGAGACAATGGGACTGAAAACACTTGCCCATGCTTTAGCCTTATAAAGTCTCTGATGGGAACATAAAATTAGAACAGTGCTGTGGAGGAATGAGCTCTCAGAGTGTGCAGCTAAGAACGGCTGAGGGCTGAGTAAATGCACCAAAGGTAATTTGCAGATAGGTATCTGGATCTTCCTAACAAATTCCCCTCCCTTGTTACACTCAGCTTAAGGTACCATACTACTATTTTTTCTTTTGTAAGTAAGAAAAAGAACCGTTGCTGGGATTAAAGCATGCACAGAGAATTTCAGGTGGGAGAGAAGACAGTAAAGTTGGCAAAGCCAAATGTTGTCTGTAGTCAAAATTGTAAAGCTTCCATTCCTGGGCTGTTCGGTCACTTTCAAAGTGACTTTTAAATATAACATTTGAAGACAGATGCTTTATTTATTTTTAATTTATCCTAGAACACATCCCATGTATATGATGCGTAATTTATTTTTATTTTTCTTTTATGTACCACGTGTATTTCCTTGAAGAGATGTTAGTCTTTAGAAATACTAAACATACCTTCAATTCAAGTTGAAATTGAAGAGCTGCAGATAACTGACACTGGTAAAATGTTGTCCATGTTGCCTTGGTGAAGACTAGTCTGCAAGGGACAGATGTGAGTGTATCGACAAAAGTAATTCAGACAGTAGGATTCCTATAGGCTGAGGGATCTGCATTTATTGTAAAACATCTTCAAGAAAACAGCTAGCTAAGAGGTTGTAAATAATTTGAGGTGGGCTGTAAACATTAGCATATCTGGCCTATTAGTGATTCACTGTTGAAAAGAGGAGTCACAGTTCCACGAGGTGAGTTAGGTGATGGTGTCCCAGTTTAGCTGTGCACTTTCTTCTGGCCACGGCCTGACTACAAACAACACCCGTGGGCAAATATGAGAATACAGATTGTGCTATGTGACATTAGCACTGGGTGCGTTGCATGATTTGGGAGATGTAGGGGTCCTTCCTTCTATTACAGTGTTGTCCTAGAGATTGTGGTCTTTTCCCTGTATCCTGTAACACGCTTTAATAAGTACTTCTGAGAATAAGAGACCAGATATAGTGCTGCATTATCCCTGTGGTAGATTAGCTCACTTGATTTCTAATCAGAATGTGTTAAGCGCTGTTTAAATTGCCTGATATTAAATAGACACATCTAGTTCTCTAGATACAGGAAGTTCTGCCTACTTCAGGATGAGCTGGTAGAAAGGAGATAAGTCACCTGCAGCACTCTGAATGCTTCAACACATGTTTGACAGAACTATACTCTAATGGTCAACTAAGTGATCAAACTTCCCAGGGGCAGTGGGAGAAACTAGCTCTTTAATTTGCCAGTTCCTCTGTCCTTTTGTGAGTGTGCAGACAGTGACAGCAGGATGCCAGTGACAGCAGCGGGACATGTTCCTGCAGAGCACCACTGCAGAGACTGGCTGCTCGCTTTGTTGCCACCTACAGTTTCCCATATGTGCACTATTACCCCACAAAAAGTGTGGGGTAGCTCTTCAGCTTTTAATCACAGATAACTAGTGCAAGTTCCAGGACAGAAACAAGCCCTGCAGTCTTCATGTTAAATAGGGAGGCAAAGAGGCCCTGTGGGTAGTTAGTAAACTCCAGAAACTGGGGCAACACTGCTGTGATTCTTGTTAGAGCTTTCATTATACCAAACAACGTGCCATCATCTTAACTGACATGAACCTCAGCTACCTTTCTGCCTGTCCTAACATGCTGGTGAGATGCTAAACCATCTATACTCAGTTAGAAGGACCTATGTGCCACAAAAACCTTGCTCAGCAGCTTAACCCCAGGGTCCTTAAAATCAGGGGCGTCATCAGTCAAGTATGATGACATTCACCACAACTGGTTGTCAGTAGCACCATTAGCACTCAAGACTGATGAGAGGTTTTCAAATCACCACTAGAATGTCCAGTTACTCCGTTTCTATTACTGAGGGGGTGTTCAAGAAAGAAGGCCAAAATTGCTTTTTTACAACACTGGGTTTGCAGTTCATTGTGGGCACCTGGCACTGCCTCTAGAGGTAAATGTTGCTTCTCAGTAAAAGTGCTTCAGACTAAGCAGGTTGGTATGATAGTACTAATGCTGTCAAATAGTTAAGATGAACTTCAGAAGGAAACGAGTGGTAACCTTTGGAATGATTAAATTATCACCCAAAAATGCATTTTTCATTTGTGTATGAAATATACTTGTGGTAAAACATGTGAAATACCTGCCATAGGGCAGTTTAGCTGAACCATCCGCTACAGGATAAATCCTGCAGGACAAGACTTTGTGTGTGGTATTGACGAAAGCTTCTTGCTCCGACAAGGACTACAATACAGGATATTAGAAAGCTATAGCTGGTTCAAGACAGACTGCAGTGGCTGCCATAACAATATCCTATTATTTTCAGAAGCTGTAACACACACCAAAAAAACAGAACATGATAGTGAGAATTAGATGCAGGGAGTCTAACCAGTGAACTTTCAGTTTTGGCACATGGAAGAGCTAAGTTAATAGATCTTATAAAAGAGGAGGACAGCTTTTAGGCGGTTCTAAATTTCCAGAGATTTCAGGGAGAAGTGTAACAGCCAAGCTCATGCCTGACACATTGCCTGTTCTCCTTTCTTGGCATCTACTTTCAAATAAAACCAGCTGGATTCAGAATAATGGTTCAGTGCTGAGTGCTTCCATGACCTGGAATTGGAGAAGTTATAACTGACAATTGTTCCCTTTCTTCTATTTGTCTTGATAAACAAATTCCTTTTCCTTTCAATGATGTTTTCAGCTTCTCTAGGTATGCTGCTTTCATCAGTATCAGTGCCTGTTTGTCTGCTGGAGCCCTTTGGACTCTGCACCACTCCTATTCACATGATGCTCTCACATTCCTCCTGGAGACAAAAATGCATGTTCATGCAGCTGGAGAGTGGAAACTTACTGATTGCACAGAGCTTGGCAGAAGCTCCTGTTCCAGCTTCCTGACAGGAGCAGAGAGACAAGCTGCATTTCTGTAAGTGCTAAGCCAATAAAAGCCTCTACACTGATGTTTCTTCTCTTCCTGTCAGTCCCTTCCTCCATTCTTATGATAAGTTCAAAGCAAGAAAGTTTCTTTTTTCTGTGCCTAGTCAGTGATGGAAGCAAGGTTTGCAGTGAATGGAGTCCCATTTCTGCTAGAGCCCTGCAAGTGGAACTGCCTACAGCAAGTGCTCAGATTATGTTTAATGTCTGACACATCCATCTATTTTAACATATTACAGCAGAAGATGGAACTGTTCCTTCGGAGTCCGCAGATGAATTAGCAGTACAAACTGGCTTTCTAGTGCTTGGAGCTCTGTCTACACTCCTTTTAACTCTTTGTTAGCCACAATCCAGGCCACAGAGAAAACTGCAGTGAAACTGTGAACTGGCTGCTCTTTACTGTTACAGTTCCATAACTTCATGAATGTATGTTTTTATTGTAACATTAATTTACTTAAGCCATTGCCTTTAGTGGAAGTAGGCACCTGTGTATTGCAAAAGCACATCAGTGTGTGACTGTATTGGAAGAGAACAGCTCAGTGCACAGGATTTTTTCCCTATTTTCCTTTTTAAAACATTCCCACTAGTAAGCTTTGAGAAAGTGGCTCAAGCACATCTGCTGACCTCAAAGCCATAACTATGCAGATGCTTTAGTGGAAGGCTTGGTGAGTTACTCCTACAGGTTCAGGAGTTTCTACCTTTCCTTCCATTGCTTGAAGTCCTTTTCATCACGTCCTATAAAACACATTTTGAATGAGTCATATTATGGGCTTGTACACAGTTGGACCTGCACATTGATTAATGATCAGCATTAAAGGCATGTCTCCAAATTTTCATCAAAATATCCAAGACTAGCTTTTCAGCTGGGTTGTGATAAACTCTTTTGCAGCCATGCATATGCATCCAGGATGCCTGAATTTATGATATATCTAAACCTAGCAGAAGAAAGTCTTAGTAGTCTGTAATTGTGCTATTAAAACTACCAGTCTGATATCTGGAAATTTGAGTCTAAAGGTAGATATTATAATGCTCACAGAATAGCAAGGAATGATAAAGAGCTGTTTGAGTTTGGTGAAGTTGTAGTGTAGTACTGTGTGTAAATACACTGTCAATAGATCTCATGTGGGTATAAATGCCAAGGGAGAGGAGGATTAGTGCTGTACCATTAGGTTTGATGAAATGTACCTTGAAGAATGTGACAAACTATTTTTGTTATCAGCAAAATCCATAAGGCTTAGTTTCAGTTAAAAGGTTCTGCTTTCCTAAGAAATTTAAAACCCTACTGAGCAGAAGGAACAAACTTGCTTTTCCAAATAGATGAGACAGATGAGCTGAGACTTTTCGCCCTCCCTATCTGTCTGTTCTGCTCCTTGGCTGCTGATTGTGGCTGTGCTGTGACTCACCAGCTGTTCTGCGCGAGGAGCATTTGGGCTGGAAGTGAGTGTGGGACAGGTGAGTGGTTGGAGCCTCTGTCCCCACACTCATCAGTCTGTTCCTTCCTTGAGCTGGGGGTAGAGTGCACAGCAACATGGGAACAGTCACCGCCCTGTTGTGCTGGACTTACAGTTCAGTCCTGTATTCAGAGAATGAAGGTCCAAACTTAGCAGATTTTTCAGCAGGACGTTGATAAAACATTGATTTGTTCCAGATTTTTCCCTCACCCTTGCTGCTTTCCCCTGTTCCTATCTGCACACAGTCACTGCCATGATGGCACAGTGCATTTTGTATTACTGTCTGTGCTGCATCATTTTTCTAAAAGGCATTTTTCGTCTGCTGGTACTACTTCTGCTGAGAACCCACAACCTTTATAGTCTGTAGTAATTTCTAAGTGACAGAATTGCCAGACCATGGCAATTTAAAGATGAAGAAGCAGCTTGGCTAAAGTTGGGTGGGCTCTGGTTATTACCTCTGTAACACAAACAGTTAGAGAGAAAATGTTAAGTAGAGAATGGGCAGAAAGTCAGACAGCTTGAAGCCCAAGGTGCTGTGTTGTTGCTTGGTTTTTTTTTTTTAATGAGCATTGAGTGCTCTCATGTTTTTTTTCGGTAGCTTATTTTCTTGTTGGTAAATGATCCTTGCATTGTTTGCTTTTTAAGAGAGAAAATATTTTTTTAAATGGAAAACAGTGAGAGAACTTACAAATTTTAAAACAAAGAGAACTTGTTTTATGGAGCTGTGGCCATGGCAAATATGAGAGATTATACATAAAAGTGTTTTCTTTAGCTGAAAATACTGAGAACAAGTAAAACTCAGAGAAAACAGAGAGCTCTTCAATGCAATGAGTGGGGAGAGGCCTTGTTTTGCTTAGCTTGTTTGATTTCAAGATCAAAAAGAAATTTATGGAGAACTATAATGCTATGGAGGCAGTTGTTTGAACTTTGGATTTGCTAAACCTAAGAGCTGCTGATATCCTTGAGAGGGAAATCCTTGGTAGCCGTACTAAACAAGCCCACTGCTTTCATCTGTATTGGGAAAAGCTTTACTGAAAATATCTCTGCTGGGAATGGAAGAGGAGAGAGAAAGAGTTGTTGTAGGATCTGCCGAGAAAGATCACAGAGGTGAAGAAAGAAGTGTTCTGAATCTGATAAGTGTAAAGTTAAGATTGAGCACTTGGATTTGATTGCTCTGTGGTTGCGTGAGTTCCCATAAGAGTTGGACTGCATGTTTGTGTAAGGCTTGTGTTTCACTCTGAGGTTAGATGGCATGTTTCTGAACCTGAGATATATCTTTGAGCTTATCTGGGAAAAGTACACAGAGGTTATGGGAAAAAAATCAGTTTTCAAAAAAGTGTAACATGGGAATTCAGAAGTCCTAGTTTAGGCCAAAGATAATTTTGAAGTCATATTGTAGTATTCCCCTCCTTTTAACATGCAGAAGTATTTGGATTTGGCCTTTATGTTCTGCCTCTGTCTGATCTGCAACAGCTCTGAAGAAAATTGCAGCGTTGACAACTCCTAATAATGTTTCCTGTACTGGAAACCTTCTTCAGGCAGTTATCAAAGTCCTTCCAGCTTCCCATCAAAGCAAACAAATCCACAACACGAATTGAATGTGGTTGTTGATCCGGAGTGCTTAAATACCAACCAACATAGAGACACTGACATTATTGCTTTGGCTGGTTCTAGATGTTACTGAATACTAATGTACTTTTCTCACCCTTCACCTGACTTGTCTTCCATCTTGCTTTTGAGTTACTCTTTGCCAAGCTTTCAACTGTGCTTCCCAACTCCCTTGAACCCAGTTTCAGCTGGAAGCAGGCCTAGCCTGTGGTAAAAAGGGCCTAAAACTACTTTGTTGTAGCAGAGATGGATGTGCTTTATTGAGTGTTTCAAGCTGCCTTCCAGCGGGGCAGAGTTGAAAACTGGAGCCCTTTCGAAAGCAGTAATGCAGTTATGTGTTGTATAAGTTCTTTAAAATTTATTTAATGAAAACCAGCCAGTTGTGTTGTTATCAGCAGTGCTGGGGAAGGCAGTGTAGAACCACAAGGTGATATATTTCAAGGCTCCTCAACACTGGGGTAAGTAAAACAATCAGAAGTGCTGCAACATCTGAGATTGGTGTGTAAGGCCCTTATTGAGCAGACAGCTACAAAAGCATTGTAGCAGTACCCTCTAGCTACTTAATATGCACTGGCTGAGTAAACATTTACTACTACTACAATATTGCTACTTCTACCACCACTAAGCAGATGTTATCTTGAGGGTCTAGCAAGTGTGGCTTTTGGAAAGTTGCTACTTTTTTCTGCTGATGGCTAGATATGTGGATAGTCACAAGTTATTTGACAGCACATTTTGAGATCTGAGACATAATGCACATTATATTCTGCAAAAACAGTAATTTCATCTATCTGTTTTCTTTGCTCTGGAAAAAAAATCCCTTTTAAAGGGCTTGAAAACTGTGCTTTCTGAAGTCCACCTGGAGCCCATGTAGTCAATAAGCTTGTTTCTGCTGAGTTCATGGGGCTTTGATATCAGAGTATATAAGAAAAGGAATTTGTGTGTTTCATAAGCATTAGGTACAGAATTATCTGTACAAGAAATTGGAGAAAATACACACCCTTTGTTAGTCTAACAGAGTAGTTTTTACATAAAGATGGAAACAGGCATTTTTTTAAAATAACCCCGCAGTTCATTTCTAATATTAGTAACAAATTATATAAACCCTGTCGTGTGAGTCATGAAGAAATCTGGATCAGAGATGTCATTTTCCAAATGATGGCTGCTTTGAAAGCCTCCATTCATGTGCTATCCATGTTTTTCTGGAGATTTTGGCTCAAAAAATGTAAGCCTAATATCAGAATAATCAGATGTCACATAGAGGTTCAAATATCAAAAAGATTTAGTAGTGGCTGGGATGAGATGAAATGTGTAGCAAGAAAAAAAAAAAGAATGACAAAGCAATGACGTGCAGGGGTGCTTTCCTAAAGCCTAGGGCTGGTTGGTATTCCCAATATTCTGTAATACTGTCTGCCAGGCTGCCTAAGCCACACACACAAGCAGATGTAGTCATTCACTTGTTTATTTAAACCAGAGCTCAGTTTCTGAAGTGCTTCTCAACTGGAAGAGTTAAAGTGTATAAGGCAAGACAGGAAATAAGGACCATGGAAAAGGACCACTTTACCAACTAGGAATACTTGAGACATTAGGAAGGAAAACCAAAAGGCAGTTCATAAGCTAGGAATGCTTCAGACAAGCACACAGTTTAGCCTAGACGTGTACATGGCTTTTTCTTTCTCTGCTCCTTTTGTCTCTGTAGGTGAAATGTGGTTGCAAATATCCCCTATGATGCGGGATGGTGCCTAATGCAGCCAGCAGTTGGTCAGTTAGGCCTGGTGTAACTTCAGTGGCTATTCTGGTCTCTTCCTTTATCACGTCACTCCACTTAGAAAGTCTGTAGGATAACTCTGTGGGCAGGGAGGGATTCTGCTTTCTCAGAGAAGAAAATATGTTTAGTTTTGGGACAAGTTCTCTTTTCACCTGCTCTGATCAGCAAGTCTCCTTCCAGAATAAAGACAGTGGCATAAATGGGGCTGATGAAAACAATTACCAATATCTGGACTTGGAAACAAACCGTGTGTGCAGACCGGATCCTTTCAACTTCCTTCACAAATTTCCAGTGTTCCCAGAGGCTGAGGTTGTGATGTTCAGCTGCCCTGGTGCTGAAGTTGGCCTCACAGTTACAATGCCACACCAGAGTGGCCAGTGTGCATTTAGCACCCAGTGCAGTGATGCTCATTTAAATGACTTGCCTAATTCAGGTGTGATGCCCTGTTCTGTGAAATACTTTCATTCCAGAGTAGGACCAACATTGGTAGAGAAAGCTAACACATTAGGAAAAAAAACCCCACAAATAAAACAACCCCCAAAACTGTTCCTTTTTCAATATTGTCTTATCTGTTTTATAACACTACTTTAAATTAATGGAAGATGGTTAGTGACCCACATTCTCAGCTGTTGCAGACTTCTAGTAACTGTGGAAGCAATGCCCAGTTCACAGTGGTGAATTTGGCCTACTCATATAATTCATAGCTGTGCATTTTAATGTGAGTACTCTTGAGGGGGGTGTTAAAAATTGAGCCACTAAAATTAACCCAGTTAGGAGGATGAACAGTCAAAAAGGCAGTATAACTTTATGACTGATCCTATGGGACCTGTAAGCTCAGGGTAATTGGATTTCATACTTCACTTCTTGCACCTGAGCTGTTGCCTAAGGGAGAGCAGAATCTCCTCTAGCAGAATCTCCTTCATAAATCTAGTCCTGGCTGGAAAATCTCAGGACAATTCACTTGACAACTACCCTGTATTTTGTTTTCCTGCTTCACTGATACAAGCCCTAATTCCTTACAGATATTTTAATTTACTGCAGCCACCACTTTTAAATCAAGAAAATCAGTTATATGACCTTCAGAAGGAATGAGGCCTATTTTAGATCTCAAACTTTTCTGTATTTTTTTTTCCCAAAAGTAAAGCAGATGTGTCTTTAACAAAGGTCATAAAATTGTTAGCAGAACAATTCCTTTCTGTGAAGAACATTGATCAGTAAAGTGTTCATGCCAACTCTGAGGAAAACCATTCACTTGGGTGCAGTGTGGAAGAACAGAAAGAGAAGCTGGTAGTGCTGCAAGCATGAGGCATTGAGAAAGTCTCGGAGCTGGATCTCACTTGCCTATACAGTATCCACTTCTGTGCAGATGAATCTTTCATTTCTTATATCCAGCTTCTCGAAAGCAGAGTCAGATTTCCTCAAATCTGCATATTTATAGTGAATATTCTAGAGAAAGCAAGATCAAGTCTATTCAAAATCAAATCAGTGACACTCAGCATCACTTCTGTGGGAGGGGTTTTCAGCTCAACCAGTTGTATTCTTCTGCCCTTTTTTTCACCTGAGTAATATTAAATACTGTAACTTATCTGAAAACAAATGAAAGGGACACTGTTGGTTCAGGGGAAATAAATCACTTTACTCCAAAATTTCATTACCTTCTTACAGAGTTGCTTATCTACATTAGAACAAACAGTCTAAGATTTATGTTTATTTTGAATGTTTGGGAGCATTGTGTATAGACAACTTCTGTTCATTTTGCTTGGATTCTGCACAAAGAAACATGGAGGCAGCAACATTTGAGGCATGAACTCCCAGAAGAGAAAATATTTTTGGGGAGACTGAATGGGAAGAGTTTTAGAACTGCCTGATCTTTTTAATTGATTGAAGCTAGTAAGATGTAATTTTCATGAAGCAACCACACTAGTTTAAATCAATCACAGGCAGACAGTTGTCAGGTGCAAACTGAAGATAAACTACATTAGGAAAAACACATAAAACAAACAGGGCAGAGAAAGGAAAGGAATTAGCAAAGTTAAAGTCAATCTTATGCTTGTGGGGTTATCAAGTAAAGTAGTAAACAATCCCTCGTGCTTTGTTACAGAACAGAGGGCAATGGCACTGGTTGCAAAAACTGCACATGAACAATGTAGCTCTAGGAAACAGTCTGGGAATCAGTGCCACATATTCTTCTGCTCTGTTTAGTTTTACTTTTGTTTACTTTTTCTTGATGCATTTGTGTCTTTGGGATGCAGAGACCATAACTGCATGCTGTTCTTAAGATGTGGGCAAAGCAAGGATTTATATGGCGGCAAAATGATACTTTTCAAAATGTGATTTCTCTTTATATTCACTCAGATATAAGAATCCTAGAAAAAACAGATGTTCACACAGCTTTATTTCCTCTGATTCAGATATAGGAAGCAAAAAAGCATCTAAAGACTTCCTCAGTTTGAATTAGGCAGCAGTTATGCCTCATGTATTGTAGGGCCTTACATCAGTACTTGGCAATAGCAGCCAACAATAGTATTGTTGCTGTACTTGAAGTGACTGGTTCCTTATGAGTGCCAGTGGTGAGATACATTCTCTACCTCACTATTTCCCAGCAGCACAGCCCACCTGATGAGGTATCTGGAAGGTAACATGTTTTTTTGGTGAAAGTATCCTACATAAATAGGACATCTGGCTTTATGGCTGCTTTGTGGTATTGAAGCAGCATCCAGCTCTCTGTGTAAAGAACAGGACCCTGCACCAGTAAAACTGCAAGTTATCTCTGTTTGCACAGTCTGTCTCGATGGAGCTGTGCATCAATTATCTCTCTGATCTAGGTATGAGTAATACACTAGAAAGGAGCTTAGTACCAGCAGTCTCTAAGAAATCTGTCAGGGAATTATAAAAACAAGTGTTTAATTAAAAGATTCGCTCAGTCTCATGGCCAGAGAAGCTCAAAATAGGACACCTGAACAAGCAAGAACTCATTAAGACCAGCTTGTTCACAGCACCACTCACAAAAGCACTGGTAGGGGAATTATCCTGGCAACACTGCTTTGTAAAGAGAAAAAAATCCCATTTGATCTTATCAATGCAGGGACTATTATTTAGCAAATTCTGAAAATTCTTCGACCTTTTCATGGGAGTAACATACATCTTATTATCCCAGATGTGTTTTCCTTTACCACTACTATAAGAAACAATTAAAATGGAAAACTTTACTAAGTTGGACTAAATAGGATTTATCTCAATCCAGTCCTCTTTCCTACACTGCCCACACCTACAACTTCATTGTAACTATCATTCTAACTCACTCTTACACAGGTTGACTGCCCAGTGAAGATACAAAGGGGCATCTGTAGCAGTTCCAGGCCACTTTCCATTGAGAAGACATCAATGCATATCTCTGTTAAATGAAGTCTTGCTTCACATCCTAATTCTTGATAAAATCTGGAAGATCAATCATTGCTTCCCTTCCTCCTTTCCAAAGATACTGGTTCCATATGATTACATTAAATATGGCTAACAATCTTTCAGGGTTTCAGCTACGTCTCCTTTCTGCCTCCACAGTTTCCAGTAAGGATCCCACAATTACATACCAATGATTTACTGGGAGTTTTCAGCAGCAATGTTTCCTCTGAAAAGGCAGTGGAAATTTTAGTTGAAAAACCCATGGGACAGTTTGACAGAGTAAAAACTGGTAAATGTTTCCTTATCTTTGACCCTAAGATAGTCCTTCCTTGACTACCGTACACACATTTTTTACTCTTATGTATTTACAATTCTTCTATTACTTTTTCAGAAGCGAAACATTTATTTATGTTACAATTCTTCCTTCTGTCTTTTTTTTCCCCCAATATTTACAATGGAGAAAAGAGAAAAATTGCACTTAATCTGGAGCTCTGGATTTACTTTTAGGTGTTCAAAGTCCCTGTAGAACTTCATGTGTGGACACAGAGAAACTGAAAGTATAAGAAAGGAAATTCAGACTAATGACTAAAATCCCTGTACTGTTTTCACATTGATTACAGAAAAGGAATGAAGAAACAATTCAGTGAGGGCTCAAACCTTAAGATCATGATAAATATTTTAGGTAGCATTGGAGGAAAAATTTCCAGGTAGGTGGTAAGTACTGAGTTACAAATTGTCACTGATTTCTCACTACTTCACTTCTACCCATAAGTATTTACTGGCCTATCTTCATCTGGGGAGAACTCTTTGAGGTGAAAATATAGGTGAATTTACATTTCACTTTTTGATACTGCCAAAATGCCACACGTTAATGCTAATTGCAGTGGATGCAATTTGTCTCCTGAAAATTGGATTTGGAACACAGAGGAGTTTATCCAGATCTCAACATCAGCACCAAATTTTGCAACTCTGATTTTCAATATTTGAAACTGTTATTTTAGTGTTTTCAGTTCCCTCCTTCATTTAACAGCACTAGAAACTCCTAAAAGAACTGACATTGAAATATCCCAAGTAAGATGTGCATAAGATCACTACTTTTAATTAACACAGCAAATTCTCTTGAAGTAGCCAACTGCTTACCAAACCCCAACAGAGTTTTCCTGTGATGCAATTTAAAAACCTGCTTTGCAGCCTGGTGAACTGAAGCATGATAAATTAAACCAAGGCCAAAGTAAACCACAGCCAGAAATAGACCAAGTCTAGAAAGAAAGTTATGTTTAGATTGCATAAACAAATTCTAGAAATCTGGACTCCCAGTCTGCCTGTCTGCTTCTTTCTCTAATCTCCCTCCACTAGGCTCCTTCAATGACAATATTTGCAGCAGTATTTAGGAGTGGTGTGAATTCACTTCAGGCCAGCAGAATTAAGGGCAAGAAGCAAGCTCCTCAAAGGTTCGGTGTGCCATGGTGAGCTGGGCGACTTCAGCCCACTTCTCACACGCTTTGTGTGCCTTTGGAAAACCTGGGACTGGCCCAGAAAGGTCTGTGGCCTTTGAGGAGATCATGTGACATGAGCTCCTGCTATTCCCTTTCTCTTTTGAGTTACTCGTAAAAGGACTGAGAACATTCTGGCCTTCAGCATGAGATGTCTGAATATTATTCACTGCATGTGCTTCTATTAAAAACTTCATTTAAATCTTGCTTTTAGGTAGGCTGATGTTTGCATCTCTCTCTTGTGAGCTGTGCAATGTATCTTATATGCACACAGCTGGTGGGTGGATACAGATGTCACGTATTTCCTTCCTCTTCTTGTAGGTACTAAACTTTCACTGAAAAGGTATGTTTCCTCATTGCCAGTCGTGTGTGCATGGGAAGCAGAGAGCTATAAAAAAGGGAATTTCTTTTTTAGAGGAAACACTTTAAATCACTGCTCTGTTCCCAGTTCCAAGTGGAATCCCAACATCTAATTGTTTAGCTCCTTTACTCTATCAATTTATTTTAATTAGGATAGCCAGATGTTTCAGGTATAAGAGGTTTACAGGATTTTGCTATACCTGCATCTATAAATATGACTGTATTTGAAGCTTCTCTTACATGAATTCAAAAAGCCAACCAGCTTAAAAATTAGATGGTAATTTTGCAAGAATTTCATCTTTTGCCTTCAGGAGTTATTGCTGAATGTATAAAATGGTCTTTCTTGCTCTACAACATGGTAGGTACCTCTGTTAAAATTACTTGGAATCCTGGATGGCTTGTGGGTGATTTAGAAATCATGAACGCTTTTATCACCTTGATGGGAAAGAGAGATAACAAAGCTGACAAGTGTTTTGGCTGCAGACCTTGTTGCTGGTCTGGTTATCACTTACCTTCAGACTGCTCGGGCAGGCTCTCAGGCCATTGTTGATTTCAACAAAATGCTGTCACGGGTCACTGAAAGACAAGGCAGGAAAGAACATTCTTTCCACTCCTTGTTTCTGTTTATGTCTTTCACTGTCCTCTAATTGCACCTTCACTGCTCCCAATTGCACCATCTATATTAATATTATAGCTGGTCCTACATACAAACTCTATAATTTGTTTTATTTTTTTCCCAACTACATAAATGGTATAAGGAACATATACAGATATTTTAATGTTTTTACTGGATTCTTAAGCACTTACAAAACACTGAAAGAGTCTCTTGGTCTTATGTGGTTACTAGATGGACTCAGATTATGAACAGTTTGGGGGTGGCACTTCCAGTTTTTCTCATTTATTTTGAATTGAGTTATTTGAAAATACACCCTTAGATCCTTACACTTCACTTCTCAATCTCCATTCACATTTTCTGCTTCAGAGTTCAAGTTGACACATGAAAATTTAGGAGAAATATGTAAAGAAATGGTAGGAAGCTGTTACTCTGCTTCTAGGTAAAACAGACTCTTACTCTGCCTGGAGAGTCAGTGACACTCATCAGCGTTGTTCAGTGTTTTGTATCTCCCTGTTCCATTGCAGCTCTCAGGCTCTGTGCCTTGCTGTGATGTTTAAGCTCAGTCATTTTGTGTCAGTCAGTTCTAGGAAATGATTATAAAGTCCTAGAAAGAGAAATATTGTCATTTTATGTTTGTTTTTTTAATCAAAACCAAACTCAAATCTAGTCAGTGCTGAAAGTAATGTAGTGTAAAAATGTCATGTTTCATTCATGTCCTATTAAATTGTAGAAGAGCTGTTCAGTAAGGATATTACTGTCCAAGCTGATGTTTATTTGGCTTTAAAAAGGTTCTAGCAGCAATTTTGAGTGCCATGTAGTATTTATGTAGAATATTAAGAAAGCAGAGACAAGTTTTGCCCAGGAACTGCAATGTGTGATCAATTCTGAGAATTAATATTAAATTAGCTCTCTGTGAGATAATAGTCCCTAAATAATTGAATCTGGGAAGGCTCATTAATGCAAGACAAAGACATGACCATCCCAGAATTCATCCCCCAGAGCTAAGTGTAACCTTGGCTCTGTGTTGCACTTTGTGCCTGAGGGTGCTTTAAACCTATTTGTGACAGAGTTCTCCTGCTTGCCTCTCCTCTGGGGTCTGTAGGAAAAGCTGTGCTTTAACTGCAGTTTAAAATGGCAATCCACTGGGAAATGGGGAAGACCTGAAAGTGGTGACACTTACGGCACCTGTATCTCACTGCAAGTCGCTGGTGGGTCACCCCTGTGTGGAAAAGACTGCACCACAGAATAAGCAAGATGGTGCCAGCACAGGCCCTTCAAAATGCGCCCAAATAGCAAAACCAAATGTGATATTCACAAATGTTAGAACCTTAAAGTGCTTGTGCAGAGGACAAATGTTCTCAGATTGCAGTGCTGAGAGAACGCCTGAAGACGAGGCTTGGTGAAAGTCAGGTTGGCCAAATACTAG
Source organism: Oxyruncus cristatus (assembly GCA_013399855.1). Lineage (NCBI taxonomy): Eukaryota > Metazoa > Chordata > Aves > Passeriformes > Cotingidae > Oxyruncus > Oxyruncus cristatus. The sequence goes on along the minus strand of VXAY01003150.1, from coordinate 1,213,390 downwards.
AGGTGTGTGAATCTGGAGGGAGGAAAAAAACCCCTTCTTCATTTATCATGGCCTTTAAGCAAACACTTAATAAAAACATGGGGGAAAAAAAACTCCTTACATCTGTGCAGATCTGATTTAGACTCTGCTTTAACAGGAGATTTTGTGTAGAAGCTCTGTTTATTCATGGCCTATTGATATTTCGGGCATTAGTTCACTAGCAAAAAACAAAAAATTGTGTACTAAAACCTATTTTTCTGAACTTCAGACAGACATATATCGCACAGGGCATTGTTATTTATTTGTTGTTACAGAAGAATTTTGTTCTAGTTTGATAATTCCAGAATAACTTAAAAATGCAGACATATGAGCTCAGGCTGAAGAAGATATCATATGGTTTCCAAAGACACTTTTTTTTTGGTCATAGTTTTGGGGACTATAGTATATCCTTTTCTTATTTTTGTAATCTTCTTGTTTTCAGTAAAGTTTATGTACTTCTAAAATTAATATCTTCCCTTTTTTATGCAGTTCTATGAGAACATCTTGCCCTCTAGTGGTGTAGAGAAGTGCGACTGAGCTCAGATCTTGCTAGAGTTGTTAAAAATATTAAAAGCCATCTGTGGTATTTAAACCCTGAAAATTCAGCTGCACAGATCATCAAGGGCCAGTGGGCCAAGAGAATTGATGAGTTTTGAGAATGTTCTAAATACAAGTGAATATTTTATGTGAATAATGAAAATTGTTCTAAAGTGTCCAAGCAAAGTGCTTCAGTAGCAATTTTTTAGTGTTATTTGCTGTAAAGCAAAGGAAAAGGCTAACAAAACACACCCTTTAACCTATCCTCAAATGTACCCGTGAACACAACAGTGCTAGAAACATGTTTTAGGCTGGAAAAGGAGAAATTTAATCAAATTTAAACAAAAAGATTTAAAAAAGCTTCCTTTGAAAAGCCTCAGTCTGAAAGATTAATATGGTAATTTAGAATAATTTTGATTCAGTTTGTCAAGCTCAGAGTTCAGCTAATTTACACTAGAATCTATCTTACTTTACTTGGTATTTTTAAATGTCTCTTCGTAGTCAGAGAGGCCCTAGAGTACCTCCAGGATCACGGACATGCTTGCTTGCCACTGATGATGCTTTTGGCTTCCACAGCACCCTTTTGCTTATTCCAAAGCATTTTCAGGCTTAAACAAGTCTGAGAAATGATTTGCTGTGCTGCTGGCAAGCTGTGCCCTGCTCAACGCCTGGGTAGGGCCGTGCCAGCACAGAGGCAGGAGCTGTGCCTAGAGAGCTTTTGTAAACTGGGGGGTTGTTTCGTTTCTGCACAGCTGAGCAGCAGCTCCTGCGTGGAGCGGTTGCAGGGGACCACATGTGCAGTCATGTCAGTAATTCCCATTTTCAGGCCTGGTAGCTTGTTTGCTGTGCTACTTGTCTGCTTTTCCAAGAGCTGCACAGGCTATCGGTTCTCTGGAACGTGTCAAAAAGGCTTCTCGGGCAACTCTTGCAGGAGGTGGTTTGCTTTAACCTGTCGGGGGTTCGGGTTATGATGTGCCATGGGGGGCACTGACCACAGGGAGGCAGGGCAGGCAAGCTTTAGTTAGCTCTTCCCACATCCTGAAAACACAAAAGGTTGCCCCTGTTCCTACTGACGGAATATTTTGCTGTGCATTTAAGAAAGACACCGAAAAAGGTTATAAACAAGCGATCAGAAGTCCACTGCAGCAGTGAGACATGAGGTGGAATGCTTGATATTTTTTTTTTTTTTAAGCAGAGCTGTACAGTAGCTGGTGTACAAAGAAAATGACATGATGAAGCAATGGTTATATACACTGTGGTTTTTAGGAGACCACAAAAGCAGGCCCATTCAGTTTTTCCATGCCATGACCTTCAAAAAACATTTAAAATTTGCATAAAAGGATCAGCAATTCCGAAGGGAGATGGAGGCTGGGGGAGTTGCTCTCTGTGCACATTTTTCTTCTTTTTTTTTTCAGAAATCTCTGCTCAGTAGGGTTGTAACAAACTGCAAGGTTCCCCCTCGCACATCATACAAATAACTACTTTTAGAAGGTACAGTTTACTATAGCTAGCCCTGAGCTAAATTAGTTGTAGTCCTGGTGTTTCCAGTTTTAAATTGAACACAGGCCAAGATCTGCAACACATTCCCATCATGACAGTAAATCAGTTGCCATTAAAAACCCAGCTTCTTCCAGAGCAGCTTCTCTCAGTCTGTTGTGAAATTACAGCCCCATTTAACATTTCTGAGGGCAGTTCTGTGCCATATTGCAGCAAGGGGTTTCACTGGCAAACAAATAAGAATTGGACAGAATTTGGAGTGGTCTTCAGCTGCTTCAGTTTTCCCTGTAAGTTGTTTGTTGATCTGAGAATATGTAAGTGTTTGGCAGAGGGATGTTGTTTTTGGGAATTGGTGCTGGTGGTTGTGACAGAAACTTCTGCCTTTGTTAATGCCATTGAAATTGATTGTTCACTTTTTTCCCCCCAGGCTTGAAATACAAGAGGCTCAAGTTGTGGCACTTGAAAGAACTGAGATTTTATCTCACTAGCCAGTTAATCTATATTTTTATAAATTTATAGTTACAATTTATGAATTAATTTTACACTGAGCGATGGCAGAGAAATAAACTGTTCACATGAGAGAATTCTATGCTGCTTCAAGCAAAAGAGCAGGATGGCTTACACACCTAGAAGTCCAGCTCTGAATTACCAGAGGATTAAAGGAATTGCTCAGTTAAGTTTTGCTTATGTGTTCCTTAGTGTTCAGTGTTTTTCCATTGGAACACTGACATCTTAACTTGTCTCAGGCACAGTGGACTAGGGAGATGTTACCTAGGAGTTGCTGTTATGAGTCCATAACAGTCCTCCAAGTCTGGTGATGTGTTAAACTGCAGTGTTAAGGGAGCTCTCCACAACATCTGGATAATTATTACAGAGGGCCTCAGAAAACACTGTTTGCCTTACCTTTCCTTGTCTGATTACTACGAATACTATTAGGTATCCATAGATTTGCCAACTCCTAAAAAGAAAAGGAAAATGGACAGAATTCTGGTTTTCACTTCATATCAATGCAAATTGGTCTCATTAAGGAAGAGATTGGCCTCCTACATTCCCCCCTTGCATCCATATCCATAGTGCAACAGGACATTTCTATACTTGTATTCCAGAGTCAGCTTCCTCACAAAGACCCTGCTCCCTCCTTCATCTAGTCTTGAAAAACTGTTGCTTTCTCATCTTCCCAAGAAATGTTTTTCTTGTTTGAAACACAGCAGAGTGGCTTCCACTTTTGGGGAGAGGTTATCAGGCTGAGTGATTTACCACTTCAACAGTTTAAAGCCCTGTCAAAGAAGCTGGCAGTGTAGGGTGGTGGGAGATAGTCTCCTGTACTGAAGGAGACTGGAATTAGCACAAACCAGGCAGTTGTGGCCGCAGCTGAAGGAGAGGGTACTTTGGGAAATGGGCAGATATCTTCCTCCTAGACCCACTTTTTCTCTCGACTTACAGAGCAAGCCACAGCTCCTCCCAGGACATTGCTGGTGAAGAAAGAGTTGTTGTTCCTCACAGAACTATCAATGAAGAGCAAGGAGCTGGATCTCCAGGAGGAGCAGGTAACTTACTTAAATCATTTAAAGTTTTCTACAAAACCTACAAATCTTGCTGACAGGAAAGCCATTGTCTCAAAATTTATGGACTGACTCTGCAGTTCACAGTTCTGAGGCTTATCCCAAAGTCCTAAATGAATCCTTGTCATTTTCCATTTCCTCTTAAACCCTTCTGACCATTTCTGTTCCACAAAATTCCATTGGCCTTATCTCATTGCCCCTCCCAAACCTGCTTTGTCACAGCACTGAGGCTTTGCTGCTCAAAGGAGTTTTGAGCCAGCAAAATAGTCTGTTCTGTTCTTTTGAGAAGCTTTGAAGCTGCTCTGACCTGTCAGAACCCCTGTCTCTTGGAATAACCCAACTCTGCCTAGGCAGCTGTTCAGGGTGTTAAACAAAATGGGGGTCACTGGCTGATGAAATACAATCTGCAGTTCTATGCAGTAGCACGTCCCATGCAGAATCCTGTGTCTTTCCCATGCTGTACTTCTTATTCAGCTTGGCATTCCTGTGGAGGAAGCCCTGATTCATGTTTTTCCTCATCATTGGTGTAGTAGGCAAATAGGAGTGTGTGCAATCCATCCACCCCTGCACGTTACCAGAATTGTGTCACGTTCACAGGGCCCCTGCTCCCTCAAAGAAACAAAGACACAGGACAAGGGAAGGAACTTTGGAGGGCTTTTTTCTGCTTCACTTTCCGTCCCTCTACTTTCAGAGCAGCTCTGCTTTAGGAGAACTGTTTGCTCAAATTTTGAGTTCCTGTTTTCTGCTCTGTTGGCCCTCTGAGGGGCTGCAACACAACACAACTGTCATTTATGCTCGTTTCCTACTTATGGTACTGGGACCTTTCAGGTTCAATATTCACATTTGCCTAAAGTTATTATTGCATCTGCTAAGTAGTGAATAATGAGGTTGCCAATAGAGCAGCACTTTACTCATTTCATGAGGAAAATCTGCATTGACACTTAGCTGGGAGTCTATTTTGAATTTTTCTGGCTATTGATCTACATTCTGAAGTGCACCTCAGACCTTCTGTCTCTTGACCTGACCATAATTTTTAGTCTTTCATTTACCATGAATTAAAGGATCGTTTCCAGTAAGCCCAAGTATAGCCCTGGAATGTTGCCTAATTTGCTGGAAAGTACTGTAACTTCTGTTTGCAGAAAGAAATTTGGACTTACATCCTTAAAACAAAGGCCTAGGGCCAAATGCTGACTTCATTTGCACCATGGTAAGTCTAAGGTAATTATTCTGTTTGTAGTGGAGCTGCTCTCTCATCATCCTCTCCCTGTTTGGGATTTGCAGAATATTTTTCAGGAGTAGTAACAATTTCCTTTGAAAACCTCTCCAGGAAATGGCCAGACTGGAAAATCTTACATGATTTCCCTGGATTTGTCAGTGAAAAGATGGGGAAATCAAGTAAGTTATTGCTTGGCCTCTGGTAAGTGATGTCAGAAGATCTCTGCTGTGTAGCAGTTCTCACTACTGGCACCTCCTTAACTCAATTTTTAGCAAAGAGGCTCTTTCTTCATCCTCATTAAATTCTTAATTCCGAGAAAGAAACTCTGTCTGCTCAAAGAATGGGAGGAAAAGGGAGAGTTGACAGGATATGGTGGGGATATGACAGAGTGTTGCACCTCAGCTGAACAGTGATGACTTAGTGTAGATCCTTAGCCGGATTTTCAAGTATGAGATAAATAACTTTGAGTGTGAAGAGAAACAGAGTGCCACTGCAGAGGGCACTGGGAAGTCAATGCACACATTAGAATTCAAGGCACTCCTGTGTGTCTTCTGTCCCCCCCTGAGAGCAGGCCACAGATGGCTTGTAAAATGTACCTCAGCCTTTGGAATATGCATTTAGAGCTGCCAGCTGATGCCCTGTTTCCTGCTGCTGGTTGCAGAGTCTGGTTGGTGGAGATCAGACAATATTACAGCTTCAAATTGCCTGATATACCTTCACCACATGCTTGCTCTTTAAAAAATGCCCTCAAAAGCTCTGATGTAAAAGCATCCTCACATATTCCTTGGGCTAAATAATTGCAGGTAGTGAGCGTGGGCAAGGGAGACCAACATGAAGGGTTTTGTTTTCCCTGTCAGAAACACCATTTTAATTACATCTCCTGTGGCCAAGCAGCACCAAAAATACTGACTTTAAACAAACATGTCAATCGAGGGGTTTAAAGTAATGCTTGCAGGTCTATTTTGGCTCACTTCCTGGCATTTAGATGTAGGGCTTGTTATGATAATGTTTCTAAGTTTTTTTCTAAATCCATGGAAGCTTGAAAAGTTCAGAAATGCATTAGCTGGCTCTAGAAATCTGGACACCCCTGGAGCCAGGAGATCAGCAGCTTAAATTCACATCACTGCCCGTGGATGAAATAGTCATCAGCTTTTTGGAAAACACAGCTTGCAGGATTGGACACAGAAATTTAGTCTCTATCATAACAGGAAGAAGAAAGAGAAAGAAATGGGGTGGCAAGAATAAAACAAAGAAAACCAAACTATGTACATATGACATGGTAGTGGGCTAAGGGAAAGGGCTTGCCTTTGGAAAACAGCTCTGCTGATGGGGAAAGAAGCACCCACAGGGGCAGAAGAGCTTTCATTGTGCCCATCCATCATAGGAACCAAACTGGCCAAACCCAGTCTCTCTACTGTAGTCCTGGCAGCAGCACAGAGGTAGAGGATAAAGCTGCCTTAAATGTAGCTCTGTTGTAGCTCAGCTCAGCTCGGAATGGGAGTGGAGCTGGTTGGTTGCTGTCTCTGCAGGTACAAAGGCAAAGGGGGCTGCCAGGAGAGTACATTTGCAAGATGAAAAGCATTTTGAACAACACTGTCAAAAAAGTGGCAGAAAAATCCTTGTTCTCGTTTTACAGAGTCACAAAGACTCAGATTTCCCCTGTGTGCTTACACCAGCTCTGAACAGCCTCAGTGTGCACCAGAGGCCTGGCTGTGCCTGGGTACCTCCCAGATCCTAATGTCAGTCTGATACCCCCAGAGTGTCTCACACTGGAGTCCTGGCTACTGTCTGCTCATTTGGTAGGGACAGGCAGTTGGAATCTAACCAAAACTATTTTCTAGGTTTGGTTCAAGCTTTAAGAGGAACTTTTTGAAATTTGGAAGAACCATTCAGCTGGAGTTGCATAAGGGAAGAGGCTATGCCAGGAGGGGCCAAGGCATCAAATGCACTGCAACATTTGCTTTTATCCAAGTGATTGAGGGACAGGCACCTAAAAATTATAAACTAACAAACTAATCCTGTTTGTGTTAGAAATTTCTGACAATTTCCAGATGTGCTGTTTTGAGGGCAGCCCCGTGTGTGGATCCATGTACCAGTGCCTGTCTCTTCAGTCCTGGTTATCTGAAGCCTCTGTTCTTTACTATCACAGAACTTGCACTTGCTTTCTTTGTTATTTTCTCTCCCCGCAATCCTGATCTTACCCCTCTGTCCCCAAAATACCTGCAGAATGCCAGTTGAAATGAAGAGTACTAAAGAGGCAGGAGTCATTTTTAGGCAAACTGTTAGAGTATCGTGATGCGGAATCCAAGAGGATTAAGACAATGCTGCTACAACCTACACTTGCTATAGGCAGCGAAGTTTAAACCAAATGAGACAGATGGTCTGAATGGACTGAGCCACAGAAACACATTTTGTCCTTCATTGTCTTTCTAGGAAAAGTAAAATCAAGGCAATTTTGGGATACAAAACTAAAGAGCTGCATCTGGTAGTTAGGAGAAATAGGGGAATGGTGGAGGGTCTGAGAGAAAGCCAGCTTGATGGTCACATTCTTTACTGCTTTCATTATGGCTCTGTTATGGAGATGGGAGCACAGTTGTGCTTAGCACTTGTTTACCAGCTCATATCCAGCCGGGAAAATGCAATCAGTATTTCCATGAATGAGAAGTGAAGTTTCTTGGTTTGATACATGTCCTGTTTGCTAAGTGCTGAAGGTCTAAAATTCCACCTCTCTAAAGTGTTTTCTGCTTTTCAGGTGAATTGCACTGAAGATTTCTGACATCCTTTTGAAGGCTTCCTGCAGGAAAGATGGCATTTCAAACCTGTATGTTACCTGAACCTTGATCACACCTTGTCTGCTATTGAAATATAAGATCCAAAAGTGCTTCCCAATGAATTAGGCTCTCATCATGCATTTTAACCTCCTTGGAGAAAATTATGCAGGTCTCTGAGTTGCCTGCATGAGTTATCTTTTATTCATTAGAATCCTAAATGTTATTGACATGCATTCTTAATTATTCCCTGCTGAAAACAGTAGTGTTCTTGAACAAGTATTTTGCATTTGTTATGTCCTGCTGCTAGCATAGTTAATAATGTATATAATAATAAAATAAGAAATTATTAGAGTAGAAAAAGAGAACTTATTGATGTGATTCAATATAAGAAAATTGTTAGTTCTGGCTTTCACAGCCTAACAACAACATTGTGTGAATACTTCAAGCATGCAGAATCTTTGCTCTAAGTCTAGCATAGGAACAACAACATTGTGGAGAGAAGCTGGCAAGACATCACCTGCTATCCCTCTAAAAAGCATTAACTGTAGTAGTACCTTATTTAATGGAATTCATCGCTGAAAGCTTTCAGAAATCTTTGGACATGTTTCTGGAATTAGTGGCTGTTCATTCAAGCAGGAAATCACAGCCCTAAAGATTATATTTGTGCTTCAGTGTCTTCCCTGCCTTTCCTCTTTTTCCATCTCTCTTCCTCTGTGCACACACACATAGGTTTTCATTTGCTGTTTTCTGTATGGGAAACAAAAAGGGTCTAAAAAGTTGGTTCTGAAAAGCTGTATAATATTCAGGATTGCTCTCTGATAGGCAATCTAGAAGCATCAAAAGAATCAGTAAAAATTACAGCCATTTGTTGTGTTGTATTTCTTGCATAGCTGCCTCATACCCCTTTGACTCACCAGCCAGAGTGTGAGCGATTTGCCAGCGTGTCCAGATTTTTTTCCTTAGTCATTTCCAGCTGGCTGCAGCTCCTTAAATACATGGCTTTACATGCTGGGCAATTAAATGTCATCCAGTTCCTGTGCTGTCATCCCCAAGATTTTTCATTTCATTCTGTAGGTTATTTCAGTCTTCTCTGATACTGATAACATGTCCCACCTTTGACACTGATGAATATTACCTCCTGCATCTTTTAATGACAGTGGCAAAATTAAATATTAAAGAGAGGTAGTCCTAATTTCAGACCTTGAAAAGACCATCTAGGAACCAATTTTCAGCCTTCCCTTTTTGGCACAAGTTATCTGTTCCTTGGTTTAATCAGATCCCTTGCTGCTTTATACTTATTGCACTAAATGTTTTCCTCAAAATGAAAAAATAAAAGTGCTATCTAAACACAGCAGGTCTAAACTACCTGGAATTTCTTATCAAAGGGATGATCTGAAGGGTGTGTTACTCATAACCTGATACAAGATATTATCTCATTGTCCATTCATCACTTTATCTTCAGTATTTCTTGCCTTTAAAATCCTAAAATCTTAAAACAGTCTCATAGTTGATTAAATTGTTTTTCTTGCTGTTATTTTCTAGTCATGTACAGGTTAACTGTCAACAGAGAGGTCTCACAAGTGTCAAAGAGTGGGAATAATCACTTTCCTCAACATGCTGGCTACAAAATACAGCCCAGGTTGAAGCCTCCTAGGCTTCTTTGAGCCAAGGACGCATGGCTGATTATTGTGAATTTTCTGCAGAGCCCCTTCCCAGAGTTGGCTCCAACCTGTCTGGGTTGTAAGGGGTCATTGCATCCCAGATACAGGAAACGTATTCCCCAAAGCCTGTTTCTCTAGGCTATTCAGGTCCCTTTGACAGGCTGCCCTGCCATCCAGCATGTTCACAGCTCCTCCCAGTTTTATGTTATGTGCAAACCTGGTAAGAGTGCACTTTGTCCCATCATCCAAATCATTAATGAAGACATTAGACAGTTGTGATCCCAGCACTGATCCCTGAGGGACACCAGTGGTTGCTGACTGCCGGGTAGACTTTGCATCAGTGGGTATTACTGATGATTTCTCTCTCAACATGCCAGAATCCAGCAGATCTGCGGGAGATTTGTGTGCCTTGTTCACATTTGTACTGAGATCACCAGTGGGAAAGACTAGTGGTTTCCCAGTGCAGCTTAGTTTGAGTACAAAGTTCTGGGAACACGATCCAGGTGTTTAAGTGTGTTGGGAATAGAAAACATTGTCTAAAACTTAAGGACTTCAGACTGAAGAAGCCTTTTCAGTAATGATTTCTTATATACCACATGTTAATGTGGGGGTTTTTTTCAAGCAAAATATGTACAACTAGAAATATTTTAACTGAATTCAGCTGGAGATAATTGAAAAAGGCATCAAAATAAAATACAGCAGTGGAGTTAAAATAGAATATTTTTGTAATTGTTAGCACTAAATGGTCCTCTTTACCATTGTCTCATGAAGAAAAAACAAAAGTTAAAAAGCAAGAGGCAAACCTGAAAGCAGAGGAAATTGTGTTAATTGTGGACACTTTGGTAACTTTGGAGAATTATTCTCACAGCCAAAATAACTGGCTGATGCTGAAATAATCACCTGTCAGGGTAACAAGAATCACTAGCCTAAAAAACCAAGTTTCAAAGCACATTTTGATATCAATACTGTCGGCTGTGGGACTTGTGTTCTGTCACTAGTTTTGACAAAGAAGAAAAAGCAATTATAGAGCTGAAACATGTTTGCCATCACTTGTATTTGAAAAGCCTTCAAGTTAAAAGTCTGTATGACACCAGATTGGGTAATGTGTTAAAAGACGTTTAAAATGTACAGGAATAAAGGCTGAATTAAACTCTTTTCTTGTAACACTCTTCAACTTGAAGAAGCAGCGAAACTAATCCATATTTGATGTTAAGTAATATTTCTTCTCTTCATCCATCCACAAATTACCCAAAGATAAAATTCTGCAAGATGATGTAGGCATGAGGAGTTGGCTGATCCTGTAAGATTCTGGGTTAACAAAATAATGTCTCAGCTATAGCTGTAACCTGGGTCAGAAGAGAGAAACACACAAAGAGAAACTGAAATAATTAGAGGCAAGGCTGAGATACAAAGTGCAGTCTTTTTTTACATTGCCTTTTTTATAGAGAAAATTTGTAGAAAATCTGTTTCAGAGGCACTACCTGGGATCTTATAAAACAGTAACCTTGTGGGCAGATCTGTCTGACCTGATCATGTTCAGATTTTTAGGGCAATCAGACAACGAATGTCTCTTTCTCTTCAGGCAAGAAATTCCGCAATTTGCTGCTACTGTTTCAGCTCATTCGAGTCTGAATTTTCATCTGTGTTTTAGCAGGGAGGTCACTAATGGATGCCTTTATGCCCACGTTCTGTTGACTTTGAGGGTGAGAGCTGTGCATAATCACATGTGACAAACAGGCTGCCACTCCAGCCGGAGTTTGTCCTGTAAGAACAGTGATTTGCTGAGCAGAGGCATCATAATTCCTACTCTCTGAATCTGATGGATGGAAGTCTGATCCTTCTTCCATTTCATTTAAGTTTGTTGGTTTTTTTGCTTTTTGGTTTGTTGTTTTGTTTGGGGGTTTTTTTTGTTTGGTTTGGGTTGGTTGGTTTGTTTGTTTTTTAAGGGGATGGGATGTGTGTTCATGTGGCGGTTTACACTGAATTGTGCAACTTCAAACCCAGACTGCTGTTCTAATCTTTATGCACTGCTGCCAACTGACACACAGAGAAATCTTGAGGGGATGAGATTAAACACACCACGAGTCTCCATTTCTAATGAAAGCTCCATGAGAACCCTGCTACTTTGCTGCAGTCAAAGTTGTGTGAGCCCATGTGCCATCCCTTTGTGCATGAGGGAGACAGCATATCACAGATACAATGCAGAGTATTCTGCTTTCACACTTTAGGGCATTCAGTGCAAAGAATAGCAATATCTTCCTCCTCTCCTCAAAGCCACTTGTTTACCCACCTCCTTTGTTCAGAACTGAAATATTCAGCTTTAAAACCAGAGAGAAAAACTGCCATTTAAAAAAAAAATAGCAGGAGGAAAGGCACATGAAATCACTGTCTCTTTTAATAAGCTTATTTGTTTAAGCATGCAGGGTGTTAAATCACCTTTCTCATCTATATGGGGTTTAATACCCCACCCATCTATTAGCTGAGGACAAAGTAGGCTGCAACACAGTACTGCCTGCTGTGACAGGTGCTGAGACGAATTAGATCTTAAAAGACTGAATTATGAAGCCAAACATCACGAAGACATAAAGTGTATTGAACCCTATACTGACTGGACTATGAACTGCATATTTGTCATAGGAATAAGCAATTATGTACAGTAGAGAGGGAAAACAATATGCCCAAGCCTGCTAATGCTAGAGTTTCTGGGAAATAATATCTTCCAGTTGTACTGCCTACTTACCATTTTCAGTGAGAAAGTTGTTTAAGATGCTGAAGGCTGTTACATTTAATTAACAAATTATTCAATGTAAGAGCTTGCCCTGGTTTCAGCCGGGATAGGTTGAACCACATCAGAAGGCTTACTAAAAGTCTACAGTTAAATATTTTCACCTCGCAGGGGGTTTCTAATCTGCCAAAGTAGAAAAATCCAAAAGAAAACATACTTTCAAGGCAACTGTAAATAGGGACCTCTAAATATTAGACGATACCCTTAGAGAAAACCAGGTTGTTGCATAGTCTGCTAAGAAACAAGGACTTGCTCCTGGTGTGCAAGATACCAAATAAACAAGCACATACTAACAGTACCGTCTCACTCAGAGAAGGTTTAACCCGTAAACCTGACTGAGATTTATACAGTGGTTTTACTTTTTTAAATACAGGCAGCCAGACGAAAAGACAAAAGTTCCATAGCACACCCTGTGTTGGTCTGGTTTTTAGTTACCCTTTTCCCTGGTTGCACATGGTCTCCCTAAAGGGCCATAGAGTGTTAGAAGGATTTACCTCAGTTACCTGGCACACTTGGTGTGTCAGGTTTTGATTGTTCTTTCGAGACAACCCAGCTCATCTTCATAATTCCCACCTGGTTTGGTCTTACTTCTCATGCAGGGAGGTGAAGTAAATCTGACACCAGCGTAGCTGAGAGCAGAATCTAAGAGGCAGCTTGCTTTGTGTCTGAGCCAATTTAAAGGAATTTTTTAAAATAGACTTTAAATATGTACCTAATATTAGCAGCAGGTCAGTGGAACTCAACTACGTACTAAATGTAAGAATGCTGTCTTCATTCGGAACTTGCACTTGGCTGTGGGCAAGAGGCATGCATTGTTATCTGCCTTTTTAAAAGGGCTAATTCTCCTCCTCTTAGTCATGGTGATGTAAACTTGAAATAACCCCACTGAGGTCACTGGGGAATGGCAGAGTCCTTTTTGTCTATCTGAAATCAGCCTGCAAAATAAGCACAACCAATATAAACTGTTTTAAAAGCTCTCCGAATCTACTAAGATTGCTGTTGCATACAGAGAAAAAACCCATTTAAATGTTATTTCAATTTCAAATTTCATTTTAGAACATCTGTTTTTGAGGGGAAAAAAAGAGGCAAATTTCGGTGGCTAATATTATTTTCAAGCTTCTAGAAAGAAATATCAAATGACTGCAAGTGGGGAAGGGTAATGGAAGTCTCAAAATAGAAAACTGTCCTCACTTGAAGGCTGTCAGAAAAACAGCCCCTCTATTTCCTGCAGTTGTGAAAACAGCCAGAGTTCACTCTAATGACAGTCAGTGAGAGGCAGGCATTTTGCTCTATTTTCTCCACACTTGGGAGTGATCACAGTGTGTATAGATGTTTGGTGCTGGGATACAGATCCAATTCCCAGTTCTCCCACAGCACAGACATGGAGAGGAGGTACCAAACTGGGAGCTGTCTGTAGACCTTTGAATAAGTGACAAACTGAGAGTACTTCATGCCCTGCCTGTCTGTCTGGTTGGTGAGGTCCATGGCGTTGTATTCCTTGCCATGCTACACACAAAGAAGTATTTTGATGGATCCCTCTGGTCTTGATGCCTAGATAGGACCTGTGATCCCTCAGCTGGGATCCCTGCTTCATATTGAAGGGGGCCTGCAGCTTTTTCTGGGTAGCAGTAATAAAATTCTCCCTGTCTGTCCTACATCTGAAAATGAAGCTCTTCAGGCTGCTGCAGCTGGGTTACTCTTCATTTGGGATTGTGGGGTCTATTGTTTCTCACTGGCAGCTCCATGCATATGAATATGTTTGTTTTCAGACACGTACTTGAGCTAATAAGCATTTGGGCCTTTGCTTACTCATTCTTTCCATTATGGGCAATCTGATGCTCATCCACGGGGTTTGTGTTATTTAACTATTCTCCGCAGTGACTGTGATCAAATGGTCTTTCTTTTTTTTTTTGCATACAGTGCACAACTTATTTGTCTCTCTCACAGTCCTGCCTCAGTACACTCCCATCTTTTCTTGATCTTGTCCTGCCCTTGAAACACGCTAGTTAGCTGTTTGCAAAAACTAACAAGACAAAGAAATCACAGTTTTTCTGAAACGAAAAAAAACCACGAGTTCTCAGAGTGACAATGACAAATGATTTATACTGGCAGGCTGTCTTCATTAGCACTGAATGCCGACAGGCTGCATTCAGGCTAGATAGAGGTGACCTCTAGGGCCATCATTTGTTCATTTTGTTATTTGTTCATTTAACCTAAAAAAAAAATGATGCTGTCTTAAACATACTAAAAATATAAAAATTACATTCCCCCTCACAACATGTATACTAAAGGTAAATCTCCAAGTAGCCTTTTTTGCATCTGTAATTCTACAGAGCACTTCAAAAGTTACAGGTTTTCCAGCAATCACCAGACCCGCTGAAGTGGATTTTGTTGCCATCCCACTGCACCTGCTGGACCTTCAGCTGTGGGAAGGTATCAGTTTTCTGACCTGCTATCACACTGCAGCTCAGTGTCCTGGCCCTTTGCCTCTCTTGTTTGTGTCTGCCACACTTCACACGTGCCTGAACTGAGAGCGGAGATCTTTCAAGAGCTGATTATTGAGAGCCAGTGATGCTATTTGTAGAATATTAGAAGAACTGATTAATACACACCACGATTCACCGAAGAAGGTGTCTCTGTGCATGGCTGTAGGCAAGAAATGTTGCTCATATGGGAGAGGAAATATGTGTTATGGCCATGCTAACAGGCATTAATGGTCCTGACCGACCTCAGCAGATGCCCCCATCCAAAAGGGGCAGCCAAAGGCAAGAGAAGACTTAGGAATTGGCTGGCTAAAGGGTCCATAGGTATAGAGTAGAATGGGGATTTTTTTGTTTCTTCTGTAAGAGCAAGAGAAGTTTAAATGACCTGAAAGGAATCAGGCAGTGCTGCATCAGCAGTTTTCTAGATATTCCTGGAATATCTAGATATTTTCTAGATATTCTTGGAATACTGTCTGTTGCCTGCTTATCACTCGTGTTCACAGTGGGCTCATCCAGGCTGAATCAAGTATTAAAATATGGCTTTTTCACTTCCTTGTCTGAAAGCAAGTTCTTTTAGGGCTGGAGCTACTCTTAAGGTTACTGGGTTTGTTCATTTGACAAATCTTACAGTAGTTGAGTAGGAAGTTAATTCTTGAAATGCTCACCCTATGTAGGTGTAAAACAGAGAAGCCTGGCTTAGCTACATCGACTGCTTTTCCTCTGACACACTGAGAAAATACTCCACAACTCATTCACTCCCTACATTCCACACACTTTCTTATTTACTCCTACACCCAGGGGTAGTGCCTTCTGTATGTTAATGCAGAAGAATTGGGCACTTAGAATGGGGTGTATTCCTGACATGAGTATTAAACATAGCTAGAAATAAATTACTTTGAAGTGTCTGGCTTTATACCTGTTTAGTATGTTACTGTTCATGCCTTGGAGCAACTCTATGTGTTCATCCTGGAAGTTCATCTGGTACAGCAGTAGGTGCATGTACGTGTGTAGAAGTCTTCTGCTGATTCACAGTGTGTCAGTCAGTGTTAATTATAAGCATGAAGAATTAAAATTGTGGGAAGGTGGATCTTGCAGTGCTATTTATCTTTACTTAAACTAGAACATGGCTCCAGACTGTATGTGTCTTGCATTCCCAGCCAATGAATTTGTGCACAGAAATAGGATGCTGAGATACTCAGATACTTAAATTATTCGGTGTTATTCATATTTCAAGTAGCAGTGACTTAGTATTTTTATTTGAATGTTGTTTCTGCTACACCCACCCTTGTTATCTGTGTTCACACACACATTCTTTCCTGATGGAACATGAGGTCTGTTTGCCAAATGGAGCTGTACCTGCTGGCTTTAATGCAAACCAGTGTTATTGACTGTAGGCTAAGGAAACTAAAATGTCCTGTTCCATACAATTTCTTTGCCTCTCTGGTGACAAAGAGTATGGTCTGAATAATATTTGTATGCGAACATTAACTTCTGGGCGTGTCTCCATATAGTATTCCAAGGCTTTTCCCATCTTCACATTTTGGACAGCAGTGATTGATTTTAATGGAAGGACAATGACGAAGGAGGAACAGCCACCACTTTTCCTGTCTGCCTAGGGTGGTCCCTCATGAAAAGGTTTGAAGTAAATCACAGAATGGGGTAAGAAGGAAGCTGGCAGTGATGATGTGAGTGCTGAGGGCTATTTTTCCAGGTAGATTTCCCTAATTATACTTTTTAAGGTAGCAGTTTCCTTTAGAACTAAATACAATCGGGAGATAATATCATATGCTTTAAATTCACCTGACTTTATAGACAAGTGCACCAGAAGGGTCAGAAATCTTCCCCAGCCTGATACCCGGGCACTCCTCAGAAACCAGGAAGTGTTCAGGTTCCCTAAAGCCATTTTTGCTGGCATCCAACCATCTGGTCCCAACTCGCCCGGCAACAGAAGGGCTAAAAGCTGTCACTGTGAATAACTTTACTGCCTCCCACTCTGGCAAGCTCACTCTGAATTTAAGTAAAATCACAGCTTGAAGCAAGAATATTTATGAACTAGGAAACCCTCCTGTAAGCATATAAGGGTAATTGTAGATATATATTTTTTTTTTTCCACACTCCCTTCCCTTCCGCCTATCTCCATGTTAGCAGCCAGCAGTGTGGCCACCCTGGTTGCCTAGGAAGCTGATTGCTGCTCCTAAAGGATCTGCTTAAAATTCTGATCTGGATTCTAGTCAGGTTTTCGAGACCCTGGGAGTGGAGCTCTTGAAGTGGTGGGTACTTTCATTTTTTTTTTCCCTCTCCTCAGCTCCTCTGGACTGAGAGAAGGCAGCTGTGCTACTTTGCTAGACAGAGCAGCTGGACTTAGTTACCCCTAGAACCAATTAAATGCTGTAAGAATGGCTTGCCTTATTCCGAGGAGACAGAAGGAGCTGTTTGGGATCATAAATGACACTGGAGAGTAGTTGTGTATGTATGCAGCTATTTTAAGGGTTGTTTTTGAGGCTTTTCCTAAGCACCTGCTGCCTTTTCGGGCATTTGTACTTTCATCTGCTTTGTTTGAAATGCAAATAAAAGCAATGATACATATTCAGACAGTCTGAGACCTGTGTTTCAGAGGACTATGTTAAACCCTTCATGGAGTTTCTTTTCAGGAGCTAATCCTAGCGGAAAATTACTAAATGGGGCTTTAAATAGGCAAAATAATAAGCTTGTCAAATAGTGCACCTATCTATTAGAGTGGCAAAGGTGGGTGCGCTCTCCAAGTCGTTTCCATCTCATAGCTCTACACTGCTGACAGCTCTTTGGAGAGTTAAAGAAGGCTGATTTAAGAGCAAAGTTCCTTAACATTTCATTTTGGCTTAACGTCGTTCTAGGAGTTGTCTGTCACATCTCATAACATGTGGTGTTCAAACTTAGGCATTCAAAACAACACCTGGATAAAAATCTATGAATAGAATTACTGATTATCAATGTAACTGATATTCATTAAAAGAGATCTTAGATGGTAGCAAAAGCTGGAGTTTGAGTCACTTATTTATGCTCTTAAATGAGTGTAGGATCTCATTTAAACCTGCTTTGAAGTGCGAATGTGAACAGGATCCCTTTGATCAGAGCTGAAGTATGGTGTGTCATAATGCATTATGCCAAAATAGAGAAGCCACTTAAGCTTTCTCTCCAGAGGCACTGAGCTAAATGAGAGCTATGGTTCCCATAATGTCTCTTAAGCTAGCAAGTCATGCTGGAGAAATTTGGCTACAAAGACTGTGGCTGAACCTTTGCAAAGTGGGAAACAGCGTTAGATTTTCTGCTGAGGAGTAATCAAGAATGCGTGATACGGGTGTTTTCTTAAAAAGCCTATTTATATCGCACACGTTCCTCCAAGAGTGTGGTCCCACACACACTTCCTCTTTCAGAAACTTCAGCCCCCAATTTAAGTTTGTGGTTTCTGCTGCTTGCGGTACTTTCTCCATAAAGAAGTGAAAACAAGCTCTTTTCTTCGAAATACGTCACTCTGCACATTTGGAAAAACACGGCTGGAATGTGATGGGCAGAATTGCCATGTGGTGCTACCAGTTCCATGGGTGCTAAAACTGCCTCTCTGGTAGCTGACTGCACTGCTGTTGAACAGCTTAACTGGTCTTTGTTATCCTGACAGGCACTGGCAATTCTCCCATGGCCATGTAGGGTCCTGCTGGGATAAAACACAGACCTGCTGGGATCAGAGGCCTGTGTTTTAATCCGATGACTGGTACACATCCAGCTTTGTGACACTGGGACTTGGTAAAAAAAAAAGGCAGAAGAAGTAATGGGCCATACTGACTGTCCAAGTTATATTTGTTCAGAGATCCTAACTTATTTTTTTAAATCCTGCAACTAAATAAGTGGTTTTCCAAGTGAAGGGCTGTTATATACTCCAGGACACAGAGTCATGAGCAAACAGCAGTCTTCATTCTGAAAAATAAATGGGGTTTTCTATTATGTTATTCAGAAGAAAAGGGAATATTGGCAAGTACAGTCAGATAAGGCATATTCTTCTGTGGGATTTTTTCACCTACAAACAATGTAGAATTTGTAATTATTATTTGGGATTTAATCAACCCTTGAAAGAGTAGAGGAAAGTAGCGAGATATGTGGTAATATTCCTAGTATGTGCTTTAATTACTGATTGCTTGATTACTGCTGAAACTGATGAGGCTGAGTGTGATGATGTTATCAGGAAGTTAAGCCTGATAGCAAGAGATGAAAATATAGCATTTAACATGATCGTGATACACTGCAAAATGGCATCTTTGAGGGTTGGATTGACTGACTCCCTGCAGCGATAATTTAAATGCTGTGAAGCCATATATGTAGAAATGCTGATGAATAAGATCATAGACAGCCTCTGAGGAGAACAGAAGCTGCTGTAATGCAATAGAAGAGTTACAGAAATCTGGGTGAGTGGCTGTGGCACCATATGCACACCAGCATTATCAAAAGATTCCAAAAGATCCAATGAGAGTTAGAGTGAGGTAATTTAATAGGCAACGATATTGCCATCCCAGGAAGTTATAGGAGAATCATGTTGAAGTATACATGAGTCATCAAGGCATTCAAAGCTACAAAACCAGGGGTAACTTCGTAAGGCATTGGATAGATACACCACATGACACCCAGAATAATGCAGGAACGCGCACAAAGCAACTGAGAGAGGTGACATCACAACTCAGGTATGTGGTGGCAAAAAGAAGGCAGAAATAACTGTTTCCAAAGGGGTTTCCTTCCAGAATTGTCAGTTTCTTTAATATGTATAAAAGCAGGAGGACTGAGACACAAAGACAGCAGTTAGGAAACTGAAAACAGTGCTTGCTAAGAACGAGGTATTGCCAGAAGCCACCTTTTACTAGATGGGGATGAGGACTCTCTGAAGCGTTCAGGCATATAGCTGAGAAATCCAGCCCAAGCCAAACAGTGGAACTGAAAGAACGCTTCAGACCGCTGAAACTCTTCTGTTCTTAACAGAAGAAAAAACCCCACCCACAGACTTAGAGGGTCTGAAACTGTCAGTGAAGAAATAACCCCAGAAGTGAAACACTGTACACAAATATTACTTCTCATAAAATACTCTCACACAGTTCAAATATACAGTAGCTTAGAAGTGCTCTAAACCTTTCTTTATGTGCAAAACTGACTGTGAACGTGCCTGTTGAGCAGTGATTTGCCTCTCTTTCTTCCCATTCACTAGACCTTATGTACTACACTCCATTAGTGTCATGGCTTTTGGGCAGTAGCTGGGATCTAGCTGGCATTTTGGGTAAAGTCTTTGGGCTTACTTCCTGCCTCTCATTTCTTGCAGAAGTATTAGCTGTTGGATTGAATAGAAAATTGAATTATTTTATGTTATGAAACATAATTGATCGTGTACTATGTGTGTTAGAATTTGTCTGCAGGACAGCTATGAACCAACCTGTAGCCTCTCCAAAGTCTTCTTTTTGAAAACTGGCAAAGAGAAGGATGTGTAGTTGCTATGACTCAGTAACTAGAAATGAAGGAGAGGGAGAACCACCCCCCGCCCCCATAATGGTTGGAATATACATAAAACCCAAAATGACAATAAGAAGATTGTGACCAGGAGCTTGAAAATCTAAGTAAAAGCTAAAATTAGAACCATTCTCCCTGGCTGGTGGGGCTGTATTTCACCGTGACCTGTCCTCTCTAATTCAGGTTGTCAGTTTGCCTCTTGGTATTGAGGTCAGCCAGGGGAGCACCACAGTGTTTTGACCACATGTGATAGTGCATTGTCTCAGTAGCTGCTGGTTGATGCTACCGAGCAAACTCACTTTTTTAGCACCCAGATAAGCTTATGGCTACTGTTCTGTTAATGTAGCAGAATTTTTGTTAGTTCATAGCTGATTCACTCTACTTTAGGGACATCCTTACAATATTTGCCAGACGAGCAGATCTTGATGTTATGAAATGGTATTTGCACTACCATTGGGTGCATAATGGTGTGTGTAGCAGAAAGTAGATCCAATTGGTAATATCAAGTGAGGTGATATGGTGGGGCTGTGCACAAGTCTGCTCCAAGGACAGTAGCTGCAGTTGCTCTGCCCTGTGAGTATTCACTTTGTCTCTTCTAATTTAATCTTTTGAATCCAACTGTATGTATGTTTCTGTAGAGAAATTTTCAGGATATTAACAACTTTTTAGTGCACAGTAAATTGTTTTATAAATATCATAATGACTACCTCTAAGGAAGTTGATTTCTTCTATGTATATAGACAAGCGTATTTTACTCTCCAAAGCAAAAACATCCTCTGAAGAAAATTAAATCCTTTTATTCCACTGAGAACAGATTGACAGTTTCTGAATCCCAAATCCTTTTTGAACTGCACTTTGCTCTAGAGGGAGGTAGAAATGTGACTGCCCTGGGAAGCATTTGTCATCATGGTAAATCACTGTTTCCATATGGAGATGATTTTTCTGCAATGTATCTTCTGCTTTTTGAGTAGGGAAAGGCCAAATTTCTTTGTGCTTTTGTTGGGCATTATGCAATCCTAACATGCCCTAAAGGATCTGGTGAATGACAGTCAGAACTCTCACTGTCCACATCCAGGGGCCCATAGTTTGTCTTCCACTCTTCTGCACGTCATTCCTTTTCAGACGGGTGGCACCGGTCTTATAAAAAAATAGGAAAATCGTTATGATCAATTAGCTGTAATCTGATGTGATGCTGGTAGCAGGGAAGAACAGCTGCGCCTGCGTTTGATGTGCAGCAGTCGGTTGGCAGGCCAACCACCCTGCTGCTCGGCAGCTCTGGGGATGGTTTTTAGAGAGCAGCAGTTGGTAAAGGCTCCGGTCTTCTGGCCTGCAGCTGGACAACCGCTTTCCGCACTGCTGTGCAGTCTGTTGGATAAAGTTGGATTAACTCCTACTTGTTATCCCAAATAGAAGGATGGAGAACCTCAGTGTGTTTCCAGGTGAAATCATACCAGTCAGGCAAAAGTACGAGTTTAGTCAGAAAAATGTGCCCAGCCTTTCTGCTGGGCATGTTGACTCTGTGGATGAGCAATATCAGAGAGAGAAAAAGTGGCTCCATGCTGCAATTTGCGGGGCATTGACCACTGGTCACCCTGACCCAAGAGTAGAGGCCAGAGAGATAAATGTATCTGCTTGTCTGGCAGAGCAGTGTGATAGCACAGTTGGAAGCTGGCAGAAGTATCCAGGGTTGCAAGTGGAACCACAGGAGTATGAGAATCACATACACTCTTTGAGGTGCCTCCCGACTGCGATAAAACACCTGACAACCCTTTGCCACAGACACTGGTGCCAAATGTTCAGTGTCAGTGCACCTCCTTTGATCACCCAGCATTTGCACAAATTCTGCATCGACGTGTCTCAGTAGGTGTGTAAAGGGAATTAGGGCACTACCCAAATCTGCAGAATTGATTTCAGGATCTTTCAGAATTGATTTCAGAATTGAGTTTAGGGATACATGAAAAATTGGTGTATTTCACACATGATCAATTTGCAGGATTGAACAAGTCCTCCTGCTGGTGGAGCAGAATCAGCTCCTGTGAGGGGACAGGCTGGTTAGCTTGGAGCTGCTTTGTTGGGAACAAATCTTGCCGAGTACTGCGCAAGTTAAGGAATGAACTCACTTGTATCAGCTGTACAAGAGAATATGTTTGTTCTATCTTTGTGTTGAAATTTGTGGCATTCCAAAGGGCCGTGACTGCTTCCAGCCGTGCTCCCGGTGAGTTAAGTATGAGAAGAACGTGCCAGCGGAGTCACCAGCAGTAACAACCTCGTTCAGCTGCGGGAGATGCTTGTGCCGCGTCTCCGGGGAGGCAGATGGCCACCCACTCCAACGCTGGGAGCTGAAGCAGCGGGAAGCTGAAAAACAGAGTTGGGGAGTGGGGAACTCGGACTGGGTGCCCGCTGTTGGCCCCGGAGCTACTCGCTGCTCTCTGCAGCTGTGGCCGTGAAATAAGGCGGCGGGTGGGGGCTGAAACTGCGTGTGCCCCGGGCAGCGGCGGCTGCGGGACCCGCCCGTCCCACCCCGTGCCGTCCCCCCGCGCCGGGGGCGGTGTCCGGCAGG
>VXAY01003150.1:1046490-1184904 GCA_013399855.1 Oxyruncus cristatus | reverse complement strand
CCCCCCCGAAAATCATTTAATAATTCAAGCATACAAAGTGCTTTGCCTTTGCTTGCTTTTTGGAGCTGTGGTCTTATCTGATCAGCCACTGGCTGTGATCTGGTTGTGATTAGAATCTCTGCTCATACAATTATGAGCATATGGTATACCCTTTTAAAATTGTAAGTTTAAAATAATTACACTCTGGTGCTGTTTTTTAAAGAATTATTGAAGTATCTCTATGTTCCAGAATGGTTTTGCTGCCAGTTAATATTCAGTTCTGGCCTGGAGCCATCAAAATCATAAGGTTTCTTTCAAGTTCCATAATAATGCTAAAACGGAGTTGCTCAGTTTCCTTTAAGGAAGTAAAAGAACTTCCTTTGGTTTTGTTTTTACTTTCTCTGAAGTTCAGAGACATGTATGACCTATTATTGCATAGGAAAAGGAATAGTAATATGAGGACGTTCCTGAAGTGGCTGATGGAGAGTTGGGCTTGTGACAGATTTTCCTAGATATTAAAATTTGGCTCACACAGAGCCTCCAAAGTGATGTGCTGGACTGGTGGGTCGTTGCTGGCTGCAACTGTTTTCAGGTTTCTACACAGTAACATGTACAGCTGTAGGAGACTGACATTGTTTCCAGCCAAAAAGATGTAATCACGACCAGATCAAAGCATTCACTGAGAAGTTTGTCTGAATGCAAGCACCCCTTGAACTAAGTGTTCAGGTGGACCAGACGAAACCAAAGTTAGGGATATCTACTCCTGGAAATATTTCATGCTCTCGTACATTTGCTGTTGAGATGAGTAAACCACGTGATACCTATAAAATCATAGTTGGAAAACCAAAGACCAAAGCATGGAGAACTTCCAACAGTTCTTTAAAGGAGTGTGAAAATGAGAGGTGTGAAGCTACAAAGGAACTGCAGTAGTCTCTTCAGTACTTAATGATTTGGGTATGCCATGAAGTCTGACTTTTTAAAAAGGGGAATGGTTTCCTATCTATCATTATTTCAACTCTGTTCTAAGCTTTGTCATTTGACAGATTTTTATTATAGACTGGATTTTATTGGTAGACTGTAATACAGCAGTGAAGCCTCTCTGTGGTTTGAAGGGAAGCAGTCCATGTTCTGTCCAAAATGCAACTTCAGATTCCAAACCCCATCCATCCTCAGAGATTCTGCTGCACTCTGACCCCTTACAGCAGTGTTGGTGGTGCCAAACAGACATCTCTGAAGGACTGGACTTCAGAGGTTCCTGTGGGTGCCATGTGGAACTTTCCCTGGATGTTTCCCATAATGTGGAGCAGAACTTGGGCAAAGAGGTTCTTGTGTCTGCTCTGAGCCTACGGAGTGAACTGACATCAGAGCATCAGTGACTAACAAGTATGACTAAAAGTACTAATCAAAAGAGAGAAAATGCATGAGCTGTAAAGCGTGAATTTTGATGCTGACCATCACTTTGTCCTCTGATCTAAACAGATATCTAAATCTGGGTGAAAGTAGACCATAAAGGAGATTACAGACATGGTGGAATAAACATTCCGTAATTGTTTCTATGTGCAATCCTGTGTTTTCTCTTTGTTGACAGTCAGAGCTAATTTAGATTCCTTTTGAGTTGCTCCAGGCAGGGGCATGTCACCCCTGTGTCCTGGCTGATGGGAACACTTGATGTTCTTTATAAATAGAATAGTGAAGCTGGTGGGAGGAAATATGCCTTTGCCACCAGGATGCTGCTGGAGCCTGGGCACGAAGGCAAGCTGTCTCCAAGTAGAATCTCTAAAGGGTAAGTGTTCTGGGAAGAAGGGGGGAAAGGAGACTAAATTTAAAATATTTATTTGTTTTTAATGGAAGGTTGTGCAGGTCATGGAAATTATATCTGAATTGCAACTGTTCAGAACTTCTTTCACATATGCTGATAATTTTAGGAATAGCAGAGCATAGAGAAGGGAAAGAATGATCTAGGGCAAGGACTAAAGGAATTAGATATTTGTATTTTAAAACTATAGTTTTCTTCATCTGTTAGTGGTCAGAGTGCAGCAGAGGTGAGCTGACACACCTACAGGGTATGCTGTGCAAGGGTGAAAAAATATATAAAATCCAACACTTAATGATCTTTTCATGCTTTTTAGCAGTTCCCACACTTTTCTTTTTCTCTGAGTTATCTTTGTTCAAGATGGGCATCATTTAATCAGAAAACTGGTGCAAATTTAAGGAAGCTCCAGAAACTGGGAGATTTCTGGCTGCAAAATAAGACACCTTCCAATGCTGGGAAACCCATAAAAGGTAGTTGTAATGTTCTAATGTTACATTACATTAACTGTGACATTAATACGCAAAACTTGAATATAGATGTCTCTACTTGATTGTGTTTATTGCCCAATTTCAAGAGATTCATAGACTTATATGTTATATTCTAAAGGACTTAGGCTGGCAAAAATCAAACACAAACCTAAACGACATAAACACTTGTTCTGCTTCTGTCTCTGAGAATCTGATCTCTGAAAGAAGGCAGCTCATAACGGTGATTAAGTAGGACAGAGTTGAGAAGATGGAAACAGTCCTGTGAAGGGTATAAGCTGAAGATGGTTTTTCCAGAATTTCCAGGGTAAAACTGTATGAGTATCCTGCTCAAACCTCAAAGTTGGTTAGGAGAAAAAAGTGTTTGAAATGATCCCCAATTCATCATCTTGTGCACCTTTAGATTTAAAAGCAAAGATCTTGGAGTCAAGTGGACCTTTTATATTGAGAACAGTCGATTATCTTCGAGGTGTGGTCAATTTTCAGCGTTGCTAATGGTCCCTTCATCCCTTCTGTCACCCTTACTGACTGATTAAATTCACCAGTAAATTTGCTGCACAGTGAAAATAGTGAGTCCTGGAGAGAGGGGCAAAATTGTTTGTGTAAGATCTGCTTGATCCCTCAGCTGTTATGAAGTGGGAGCTTGTGCTGGTTGCTTTGACAGACTGGGCAGCACTGCTGGGCCACTGTCAGTGGCTTTTGCACATCACAAGGCCAGCTGGTACAGTTTGAGGATTTCAGAACTGGATTAGTTAAGAAGAAACTTGAAATAGGAAAAAAGAGAAATTTAGATGTAGACACTTAAGCAACTTAGATGTTTGTTTTTAATGAGATACTTGCTGCTAAAGTAATTAAAAAATTAAAATTATAAGAAGTAACTATTAGTTTTTACATATCAACATGTAACCATGCTTTGTTGGACAGGTACAGCTTCCTGCTCTTTCTGTGCCTGGCTACTGTGGAGTGGTACATGGCTTTTCTTTTTTTTTCTTTACTGTGGCTTTCCTTATCTTCCCTGAGGTTGTTTATTTATTTGGGGTTTTTTTCTTTGTAATGAGACTGCTGACCTGTTTGTACTTTCTGTTGAGTTTTGTGTGTCCTGGGGTTACTGAGTTCCAGCTTCAGTCATGGGGTGGTCTAGCGCGAGTAACATTACCAAGCAGGTTTCATTTAATATTTTCAATGATGAGCTGGTTTTACTCTTTTTAGAAATAAGGTTCTTTTTTTTGCACCAAGTGTTTTGACCTGTTTTTGATAAACACTATGTTTTAAAAGAATGAATGCTTGTTCCTTTCCAGTGGGAAAATGAAGAATTGTGGTTAACAGTATCACAGATGCTGGCTGTGTTACTTTGTGATGCTGTGCGAAATGCAGCTCTGGTCTTGCAGGGTTCCTCTGCCCACTTTCCACTGCTGCTGTTACAATCGCCTGTGGAGGTTCTGTGAGGGTTTCCTCACTGTGACAATTACAAGCATGAGTGGCTAAGCAGGTCATGCTGACCAGAGAATTGAGTGTTCCCATTTCCTCTCTGTCTGGTGCTTGCCACAGATCTTTATAGCAGTGGTCAATTTGGTCGTGTCAGTCCCAGCCATTATTTTTCACTCCTCTAGTAAAAAAAGGCAAATCCCTTGAAGCACCAAAGAAAAGGGTTGGCTTGTGTCACTTACTGACTCAACTATTTTCTGCAGTTGCCAATTCAAGAGTATGAAGTTCCTCACTGTCTGGAGTTCTCTGGACTTGTGGGTTTTAGTAGGTGGACAATGTCCTGCCTGGTGGGCTGCTGCCCAATGGCTGGGGATTAATTGGTGGAGCATCACAGGTTCAAGTGAAAGCCAAGGCAGACATTTTCATTAGAATTTTATCAGGAGCCTTCACCTTCATTTCAGATATCTTCAGAACAGGTTTTGTCAGAAAATAAGCCCACAGATGTAGCTATATCAAAAAAGATAATTTAAAACTTTCTTTTGCAGTGAAGATAATCAGACTAGTAAGTGGGTCCCTGACCCGCTTATTCCATGACCTTTTCTAAAACTCTACGAATGTTAGTCCAAATCAGCCTTATGCTTCTAGGTTTTTTTCCCCTCCCTCCTACGGCTCTATAAGCTTGCTGCAAAATATACCTCTGTCTTTGGTTTATAGTTAGGTACAGGCTGAGCACTACCTTCTTTTTTGGGCAAAGGCACCATTTCTCTTTGCTGGTTCACTGTGACCACCTTTGCTCACTTGTGTTTCAGTAGACAATGTCATTTTGATGTACCACATCAGATAAATACAGTAATTTTATTGAGGCAGACTTTGAGGAGTACTATTGATTATTTATGGAGACATGCTATTTTAATCAAGTAGATTCATGAGCTGTCATGGTGAGTCAGTATAATTCTGCACTTACACTTCAGGCTGGAGAGTAGGTTTGTATTATAGGTGGATACTGGTGATTTAGAGGATGTAACAGTATCAGTCAATTGGCACAGAAGTTTGGCAGTGGTGGTTTAGTGTCACGTCCAACCTCACAAGCGCTTTGAAAGCGTTGATGTCAAGTTATTTTCAGGTCCTGACTTAAAATAATCAAAAGAAATAGTTTGGCTAGTCAGCCCTGCCAAAAATGCCTTCTCTGTATTTTGCTGAGGCGGAGGAGTTGCCGGGGGGGTTCTCTGTGAAGCAGTGGCTGCCAGTGCCCCATGAGTGCTGCACAGAAAGTAGGTTAGTCCTGGCAGCTGCTCTGCCTCGCATGGGCTCTGTGCACACAGGCTGCTCTCCCAGCATTTCTAGGGAGTTACCTACTTTTCCAGGGGTGTGGCTTAGTCTCCTGACTCCCTGGCTTGGCCTTCAATCATAAAGCTGTTTTTACCTTTGTGTGAGCATGCAACAGCTTAACACCTTACACTAGCACGTGTGTGTGATTAGGTAAGAGCTGAGGGTACTCTACATGCTATGAGTCATTCTGGCGTGTTTTGATGAGTTGAGGTTTTGCATCATGTTTAAAAGAAAATGCTAAATTCTGTGGGTGGGTGGGTAGGTAGGTATGCTGCAAAAGGTGACTCAGAAGTAGTCTTTTACTTATCTGTGTTTTGATATAGGATGCCTTATTAATGGCTATCCTTCTGAATATCTAGACTGCTCAAGTGTGTCACACTTATAATTAGTGTCACTGAAATGTTTGGAGTTCTGTAGGTTGTCTTTATCAAGTCCTGCATTCATGGAAACAGAATTGTAGAATTGTTCGGGTTGTAAAAGACCTTTAAAATCGAGTCCAACAGTTCCCCCAGCACTGCCAAGCCCATCACTAAACCCTGTACCCAAGCACTACATCTACACATCTGTTAAATCCCTCCAGGGATGGAGGCTCTACCCCTGCCCTGGGCAGCCTGTCCCAATGCTTGACAGCCCTTTCTGTAAAAAAATTTTTCCTAATATCCAATCTAAACCTCCCTGTCTCAGGGATGAGCATAAATCACTGCATTTTGGGCACACATCAGCAGCTGCTGCTGGAATGCTGCCGCTCCCAGTGCCGAGTTCCACCTGTTCTGCAGCAGTGTGGGGCTTACTCACCTTGCAAAGGGGTAGGTACTTCCTTGTGTCCGAGGCACAGAGCCAAGGCCTGTTCCTGGGGGCTGTTGAGGTAGTGCTGTCAGTTGTTGAAAGAATTGACCTTTGGGTCCTGGGAGCTCACAGTGTGGAGATGGTGGGGCTGGGGCACGACCTGCGCTCTGGCCTGTGCCAAGAGTAAATAGATAAAGATCGATATGACCTAAATGTCACCGTAGCAGCAGATGCTCTGCAATGCTGCAGCCTCTTGCTACGTGGTAGGATAACCCGAAAACCCAAAATGTGTTTTGCTGTGTGGTTTGTTTTGTTGTTTCGTCTGCATGTAAAAACAGGTTTGTGGGAAGAGAAGTTTGGTTGGCTTTTATTTTTCCTCCCCCCAGCTTCGTTTTATCTTTTTTAGCTTACAAATGCTCACTTCAGTGAGTGCTCACAATACTTATTGTACTGCCTGCACTGCTCTGTGCTGGCCCAGTGCTGCTTTTCCCTGGGAGCACCTTGTGTGCCATCACAGAGGAGCAGAAGCTTCAGTACTCGGGTTCACAAATGTTCACCTGATTCCCACAAGCTTGTTACCGAGTAAGAGCTTATGACAAATTGTATTGACAGGCTTTTAATTAACAGCTACTCAACAGGAGATGTTCCTGTTCCTCGTAAGTTGCAACGCAGCAAGTTTTAATTTGTTAGCAAGCCAAAGTATATTTAAAAGAAAAGTCTTTCCACCTTGTTTATAATTTCTTGAGTGATGCGTTTCAAATTCAATGTTTTAAAACTTCTGATCTTGCAATTAAGGCTTAAAGCTAATTAAGCTTATTCCCTAAAACATTTTGGTATTATGAGGTGTTATGATCTCCTGTTTTCCAGTCTTGTAATTTTTCCTTTTATTTGTGGCAGCTTTATTTTATGCGAAAAATATTATTAATGAGTGTAGACTGTGTACAAGACCTCTTGTTCCTGAGAGTTTTTTTAATAGATTTTACCTTCTCATCCTCGCTAAGTCTATTTTTGCTTTTTCCTGTGGTTCCCCTTCTGTTCTTCCATCTGCTTGGTTGAACTGCTTTATTCTCTCCTGGTGTTTTGTAGACACTAATCCTTTTACCTTCTACTCTTCACAGCTTTGTTGAGTTGCAGTGCTGTAGTTCAGTTTTGTTCCCACATGCCTTTCACTAAGATGTTCCAGGATGAGCTATGATTTTGTGAAATTGAGACCGTTAAAATTGTTCCTTCTGTCTTTTTCTCTCTCTTTTTTTTTTTTTTAACTTTATTTTTATTACTGCTTGCACATGCCATTTATGGTGCTTTTGGCATTTGGGAAAAATACTGTAATGACTCTGTTTTTTTTTGCTTCTCGGAATCTCCAGATCTTTCCATTTTTCCATGGTTTCCAAAAGCTGTAAAAGTAGCTCTCCAGGTAAAACGAGATGGAAAGACCTCAATCCTGCAAAACGCACATGCATAATGGATTTCACTTACTGCAAGCCCCAGTGCTTTCATTTCTGTGAGATCACCACTAGTGCTCTTGGGTCCCATTGCTTTGTAGGATGAAAGTCCCCTTGGGCCACATCGTAGATCCCACAACTCTTCAAGACCAACCACAATACATAAAATAAGTTCAGTGATTCCCGGGATGTTTTCAAATACTAATAAGAAAATTAATTGGGGGGTGGAGGGGAAATGAGAATTTCCAGGTTGTGATTTTGTCAGCACTCAGAGATAGAGATTAAAGTTGTGCTCAGATGGTTAGTTTCTGGAGTGCAGAAGAGTTTTGGCAAGCAAATACGTATTAATTACATGTATGTGCAAACCTTGTCATTCTCAAAAGCGGGGAAGAAGGAAGAGAGGTCTCTTTCTGTGAGGAAATAAGTGCTGGGACAAAAAAAAAACAGTGGGGGGGGGGAGAAAAAAAGTTTTTCTGTCACCACGTTTGAAAGTCCTGTCATAAACAGAGCTCCCTTCAAAGAATCTGGGAATCTCAGAAAATTTCTTTCAAGACTAACCAATTTCCTGCAACATGCTGTCAGTGCTAGGAAGAGGCATCTCTTCCACATAAGAGCAGCTGGTTGTTTAAAAAAAGGCATGTAGGGGGCAGACCCCTCCCCCCCCCATCCCTTATACAGAACTGTTTTCCAAAGGAAAATGTACATGTGTGAAAACAGGGCACTTCAGCAAATTCTGTGCACTTTGGAATGTCATTTTGCAAGGAAGTGTTTTTTCCTAATGGTAAATGCTTCTTGTTTGGGTGTTTTCAGGAAAGGGCTTGGGGCGTTTTTTGTATTTTCACTTCTGCAATGAGTTATTTGAGTCCTGAGGTTTTATTACTTTCCCATTTTCTGTGTAGTGGTGTTGACAGTTTTTCTTACTCTTTATTCTCTTAAATAAGAATTGTGAATGTGAGTATTAACCCTGTCTTAGCAGGGGAAAACTCAATTTTACAGGAAATGGCATTTTTTAAAAATTTACTTGAAAGTTCTGTCATGTGGAAATATAGTTAGTATTATTACTAGGGTGAAGGGAACTTATCCATACTGTTGTTGCCAATTTGAATTTCCTTGTGTGCTTGCCTTTAAGAAATAACTTGACACTGTCAAAGGGATATTTGAATTTTCTTTACTGTAGCTGATGCTTCCACATCTGAAATATGTTTGCCAATATTCTGTTGTTTGCAGGAACCAGTGGTATATGAAGATGGAACCATGAAGAGAAAGCAGAAGGAATAATAATGCTTTTCCGAAACCGTTTCCTGTTCTTGCTGGCCTTGGCAGCCTTATTGGCCTTTCTGAGCCTTAGTCTACAATTCTGTAAGTGTCCTTCCCTTTTGTTTTCTACGTGTAGTGATCTATAGGTGTCTTTAAAAATGACCATGATTACTTGTTGTTTAAGCATTCTATCCGTATTTAAAGTTTTGGGGTTTGTTTTGGGGTTTTTTTGTTTGGTTTTTTTTGAGGGTTTTTGTTTGTTTGTTTTCCAAAAAGTAAGAAAAACAGTTTTGTGTGCCACAGAGGAATCTGCACATCTTCCAGGCTTCAAATCAGGCTACCTTAAATTGAAAAAAAAAAAAAAAAATCTGCATTTTGTAGTGCAATTAAGTAATTGAATGTGATTGAGTCTTTCCATGAAAGTTGAAAAACCACATTTGAGTAAAAAGCTGCAGCAATTCCTTTGGGTAAAATCTGCTGCAATTCCTATTTTACGTTGCATCAGACCAGACGGGGTTGAGAAAACTGCTGTGAGGGTTGAGTGTTGAACCTCTCCTTATTTGTGCCCTCACATTAGGAAACTTTAAACAGTCGAATTGGCTCATCACAAGTGGTTGGTTTGTTTAAGGAAAGATAAATTATGTCGTGCTTCAGATCAATTAATCCTGGGTCAGTGCAGAGGGCCCTCCTGTCCCGATGACTAAGCAGGAGGGTGGTGCTGAAGGCAGGTCAGGGTAGGTGACAAATGAGCATTGTGCCATCTGACTGATTATCACCTACTTCTGAGAGGTAACATTTGCTAGGCAAAGCCATGTTTTGTGTAAATCTGGTCTGTGCTAATACACAGCAACGTGATTAGTTGCTGTTAGAGGGCAAGGAAAAACGCGTATTCATAGGCTAGGATAACCTTCTTTGCTGTCGTTGCCATCTTGCCTCATGTTTTAATAAACACGGTCCTTCTGGGCTGTGCTCCTTTTGCATAGTGTAAAAAAAAAATAAATCCCAAAACTCAAAAGATTGCTTTAGATTTAGGATGTGTCTTTTGCATATGATAGACAACTTATAATAAAGGGGGAGAGAAGATGAAAGAGACTTTGTGGTTTTCTGACACTATTTTTGTGTGTTTAAACTCATCTGCATGTAAGACGGGGACCTGTGGCTTTTTCAGCCTCCTGTGGGCATAAGCCAGTGGGTCTGATTGCAGCTTGTTTTGCCCATTAGGCTCTTTATGGCTCTACCCTTGATGTTGTAGGGTGGGTAATGAATTGTGCATAGGGTGAAGGTCCTAGAGGAACTGCAGCTGAAACATGAAACTGAATTGTTAACTAAAATGAGTTTTATTTAGAGATGAGGAGAGTGAATCACATTTCCTCTGAAGAGGAAATTATTTTCTACTTAATTAGAACATGACATTTGTGAAGAGGAATTCCAGGAGATAAAGATGTTTGAGGGGTGCTTTAAAAGGCACATAAGCTACAGCAAGCAGCCGTCATGAAGCTCAGTGCCAATACCAACACTGATACAGAACCTTTTCCACAATGAGAACTGCGGTACAGTCTAGTGGGAACCAAGACATACAGGTAGCCTGACATTTTAACTTCTACCAGCTTCAGGTTGTAGAGCAATTAGTTCAAACTTGGAACAAAGGCCATCTCCACAGCAAAGGCAAGTCTGATGAGGAGCAGCTGAGGGATATGGATGTGTTTAATCTGGAGAAAAGGGCACTCTCTACAACTACCCAAAAGCAGGTTGTATGGGGTGGGAGTCTGTCTCTTCTCCTGGGTAACAAATGATAGGACAAGAGGAAATAGCCTCAAGTTGTGCCAGGGGAGGTTTAGGTTGGATATTAAGAAAAATGTCTTCATGGAATGTGTTGTCATGCACTGGAACAGGCTGCCCATGGCAGTGGTGCAGTCACCATCCCTGGAGGGGATTCAAGAGACGTGTAGATGTGGCAGCTGGAGACATGGTTTAGTGGGGAACACTGTGGTGCTGGGTTAACAGTTGGAGCTGATGATCTTGGAGGTCTTTTCCAACCTAGATAGTTCTGTGATACGATTTATGTTCATGGAATGAAAATGGGCACTTAGGCATTTAGACTCAGGAAATTGCCCAAGCCACTGATTTGTTTTGCTTTGTTTGAAGGGAGTTACCTCCTGAAGCATTTGGAGTGGAAATGGATGTTTTATGCTGTTGTGAGATTGTGTTTCTCTGTTAGCAAGCAGTGCACAGCTTTGTGGAGGAGGGTTGGTAATTTTAAAACACACTACTGCTTTTCTAGGCATGGAATGTTGAAAATGTCTCTTCCTTTCTGTGATAAATTTGTTTATAAAAGTGAAACAGTAACACTAAATGTATAATTATAGATATGGTGCCTCTCTTCCTTTTTTAAACTTCTGCTATAGGGCAGGACATAACTCCTGTAAATGCTTGATATTTTATCCCTCTTGTCCACGTGTGGAACTGTGGCAATTTGAAGTCAGACTTGGGAGTTGTAGCTGACTCTGAAGCAAAGGGAGTAGTAAAGGCCAAGTTCAGCTGATTTTCCATAGGGTCTGACTCAATATTACAGACAGCCCACACTGGGGTGGCTGACAAGGTCACGGTCTGGCCCATGCTTGAGCTGTGAGGGTTCAGGAATTGCTTGCAGCAGTTTGCCACCCAGTCAAGCAGAAAAGGATGCTGGTTTACTTTAATAGACTGTGCTGTGAAAGGTCTGGAAGTGCTTTATGAGCAGTGATTTCTGCAGCCACGATGAAGTGGAGGTGATGGGTGTCCTGTTAGCAGTCCTAATGTAAGTCTGTCCTTCCTTGTAAGACAAACTCCTGAGGCAATTCTTTCAGAGCTAATAGTTGTCACATATCAAGTTTCGACAGGAGAAAAACGCTGGGGTAAACAACCAATATCAGACCTCGGAATCTTCAGTATTGGTAGGCTGAGAATGGACCCGGAATTGATTGTGTCCCCTGTTCTGATATTTGTTTGTTCTTGGTCCCTTTCTCTTTTCTTGTGGTTTCTGAGTTCTGGTCTAAACTAGTCTGATTTCCTGTGTTGGTTTTTTTCACCATAAGGCTGGTGCTTTGCTTGGATGCTAACAGTTTAACTTACAGAGTCAGTCGTTGAGAAAGTTTCCCCTGAAGTCTCTCTTGAGAGCAAACAACAGCTCTGAGTGCTAGAAGTATTCTCTCCCACCAACAATTGCAGTGGATGGAGGTGGAGCGATTGGCAAGGACTCAGATCAGGAGCTGCCTTGTCTGCAGAGCCATGTGCCAGAGGTGCTCTGTGGGGCACTGGCTTCATGTCTGGCACACACTGTGTGCTGGCTTGGCTTGCTGGATCAAGTGCCAGCTGAATCTTCATCTCCTCATCCTGAGAAGAGGGAGACATGTAAGCAGACTGTGCTTTGCTATACAGTCTTTTTAAACTGTAATGGTCATTCTTTGGAGAGATGTAGTTGTTGTGGATCCCATAAGATACCTTCCTTCCTGCTGCCAGAGTCGTCTGTCGTCTGTCTGTTTGGGCGATGTGGCACTTGATCAGTTCTGCTCTCTATGTCCTTGTTCAGGAGCGAAAGGCCCAGGTTCTGTGTATGGTCTTCTCCTGTGCTCCTCCAACTGCCCCAGGAGCCAGGCTTGCCTGCCCGAGGTGCCAGCTGCCTCCCTGCCAATTACACTTGGAGCAGGAGGGTGAGGGAGCTTTCTTCAAAATGTCCTACTGTTTTCAAGCTCTGTGTATGTATTTAGACAAATAATACCTCAGGCTTTGTTTCTGAACATATCTGGTGGGTGATAGAAGAAACACATTTGAGACACATTTGAAACTTTACTGTAATAATCTGTAATACTCTAATAACTATTCATAGTTTTGCCAGGTTTGCTTAACATTTCTAGTAGGCACCTAGAGGACTTTAAATCTCTCCATCTTTAATATAATTGTATGACCTGGACTTGGAAGCAAGAGACTGCGGCCAGATGTGCCCTCAGATTCAGTTTGGCCACTAACACTTTGTACAGCCTGAAACCTGGACCTGATCAGCAATAGAGGGAAACTCTCTTGAATGGCTCTGAATTATTTACCTGTTTCAATTTTTAAATAGTATAGGATAATGACAGTGTTAAAAGTTAAAACTTGAAAAAATGTTCCACTGCTGCCCAGAAACATACTCTGTCTCCAATGGATAATTATATCAATAAGAGTTTTTGTTTGGGAAGCCCATTGGATAGGGAGACTGGTTGTCTTC
This sequence comes from Oxyruncus cristatus, assembly GCA_013399855.1. NCBI lineage: Eukaryota > Metazoa > Chordata > Aves > Passeriformes > Cotingidae > Oxyruncus > Oxyruncus cristatus. Next base: position 1,172,148 of record VXAY01003150.1, on the reverse strand, counting down.
CAAACCAAATATGACTGGCAGTTCAAAGTTTTGTAGGAAATGGTCACTGTTCCCCTCTTGTTTTATGTTTGGGGCTAGATCTATGGAAAAGAGTGAAGTATTTTTCTTACGGTATTTATGTTTCCACACATGTTTTTATTTCTCTCCTCTTTGTTTATGTAAATGGTCGTGGTTCTAAAAGGATTTAAAACTTCATTGCTAGAGACAAAAGGAGAGCTGATTTTGATAGACTTGTCAATTAGACTCTTCTAAAATGGAATTATATTGTTTTTATGTAAAGTTTTCAGTGTTTTGCTTTGTCAGAAAAACTGCAGAATGGATAAATGACCTGTGCTAGACTGTGGCCTGTATTTTTGTCTTTGAAAATATTATCCATAATGTTGTTGACTAAAAATGGGCAGTTTCCTTCTCTACAAAGACTGAAAGCTAGTAGGGATACTTTATTCTTTTTTTTTCCAGAAGAAAAGGTTGCAGTGGCTGAGGTCTTTCTTCCTACTCTGTGCTGTGTAACATACCCAGAGCAGTGCAGAGGGACCATGACTGCAGCGGCTGGGGGAGTTCCTGCAGTTCAGAGATGGAGGGTGGTGGCACATTCAAGTGGATGACACATTCTAAGGGATGTGTCAGGATCTGGCTGTGGTCCTGCAGCCTCACACATGGGGGAAAAGACAGAATTTGGGCCCCTGTCAAAGTTAATTGAGTTGGTTAGTCCTCAGGTCAGCTTAGGAACAGGAGGTTGCAAGATTGCCTGAGGAGCTGCTTTCTTTTTTCCCTTAAGATTGGTGTAGTACATGAGAAGCCAATTACTGGACAAGCACAGACCTTCCAGTGCATTGGAACATCTGAGACTGACTGTGGGAGCCTGAAGGTGGGTCTGCTCAGGTTGTGTCAACCATTTGAGTTAACTTGACTAAACCAAACTGAAAGGCAATTTAAAAGCCAGCTGTTAAGGTGTCATGTGTAATCTCTGTAAAGTTTGCTTGACAATGATTTTTACTTTGCAGTTGAAGGATATTTGATTAATTTTTTTTTTCAATGAAGTAAATACCTTTGTTTTACTTTTTTTTTTTTTTTTTTTTTTTGTTATTCTTTTTTGATTTTCATTTTCTGAAAGTCTAAGGAAAGTAATAGTTGAGAGGAGAACTAGAACTATAGTGGGAAAGCATCCCTTTTTGCAAGCTGTATAACCCTGGCATCAGTTACAGCCTGTCCTTTCAGCCTGCCTGTTCCAGGCACTTCACAATCCTGAAGCCCCTGGCTCTCAGGCAGGTCCTGCAGATGGAGCTTCTCTTCTGGTTTGAAGTTTGTTTTCCCAAATACTTTTGACACTTTGATCAGTGGCTCAGACCTGTCTTTCAATAAAAAGTATTTTGGTATCTGCCACTGCTTTTCAGGATGTCAGACACTGCCCCAGCAGGGCAGTTCCTGTGCAAAGGGTGAAGAGCTTTTTTGTGTTTTTAGGAGGTTTTTTAAAATACTTTCTCTGCCTTGATGGTTCAGGTTGGGTGTTGGTGTTTCAGCGTGTCTGGAAATGACATTTTGCTGTTCCAGTAATAATTTCCCTCTACTTTCTGTCATCTGATTTTTGCTCTGGAGGTTTTGGTTTTAAAGATGAGTCACAGGAAGCAGAAATCAGGATTCTCCGCTCAGAAAAGTTGCAGAGTTTTATTTTGTTGGCTTGAGTGCTGCAGGCAGTTCTGATTTTATGAGGACGGTGTGGGCACCATATGCAACACTGAAGTGTTTGAGGCTTAGCCTAGTGTCCTCACCGTGGCTTCCTTCAGCTCCTGCTGTGACACAACCCGTGGGGCCGTGGGCGCTTGGCTGGTCCAGTGCCAGTAGCTCACAGGGACTTGCAGGTGGGAACAGAGGTGGAAGCCGAGGGGGCGCAGCATCCCTGCTCAGGCTTTCCATTTGCAAAGCAGGGTGTGCTCCCACAGTCTGGGAAGCTGTACCTGTGGTACTGCAGAGCCACCAGCAACCCCCAGAGACCGCGGGGGAGAGGGGGTGAGTGGCACACGCCAAGTCTGTGGAAAAGCTGGGTGAATTGTGGTTTTTTTCAAAACTTAATTTCTGAAGGGGAAGGGAAAAGGGAGGGGGGGAAACCCCAAGGTGTTCAGTAAAATGAGAATGCAACCTCCTGGCTGTTTCTGGGCAGGATATATATCCTCACCATCTCTCTAAGGTGCATTCCTTACTTCTTGCTGTTCTGTACCAAGAAACAGCAATGACTCATGTTTCATATTTTAAAAATATAATTTCTTTATAGGAAGAAAAAAAGAGTTTCATTTTGCTCTATACTATATTTAAAAAGCCGCAGTTCTAGAATTCTTGATGTAGAGAACTTGTTTTTGTCATGTGTTACCAGCATATGAAATTAAAAGGAGACCAGATATCTCCCTTCATGAATTTTGCCTTCAAGCTCATAAGCCTGGAAGATTTTCCACTCATGAGAAGTCTCTCTGGGTTTTTTCAAACTACTAATTTAATCTGAATTTAAGATTAAAGGGAAAGATGACCCATAAATAATATATCCAGGGCTTTGTATATTTTAGTTGTGAATGAAGAGAACTAACTATAAATATATAGTTTTTTGTTAAAGATGTTTTTTTGTGTTGTAACTGGAGATTTCAATAACTTTTTTGTTATTTTCAAAAGTGGTGGTATAATGTACCAGGCCAGAAATGGGAATGATACTATGGGACAGTCTTACTTTCTCCCACAAAAATAGAGCAATCATTTCAAAATACCTGCTTTAAATATAGGTCAGGTTAAGTTACTTGAGACAGGTTTTGACTGGTCAAAATGTCAGTCTGCGGAATTTCATAATTCTTTAAATACGTACTGACTTCATCTGTGATGGTGAATTGAACTGTATTTAAACAGAATTAATATGAACTGTTAAAGCACATGTTTGAAGGCTATTGTAACGTTGATTCTGTAGCTCTGTTGATTTAGGTAAGTTTTAGCAAATTCTATTTTGTCCTTAAACCAGTTCTCTGCCCTCGGTTTTTCACAGCTCTCTAATGCTGAGTCAAGCTGCCTCACAGGTCACTGCAGGGGTGTTTTGGAATGGCACATGTGCCTTTTAAAGCCAAAAAAAATTGCTCCTGCAATGTTTCGGTTGTATGCTGAGCTAAATTGTGTTTTAACAACTGAAACATTGTTTTTAAATTCAGAAATTCACTCTATTTTGTTTGTAGAAATACCAAAGAGAGTTTTCTTCCTAATGTGCAACTGTTACATTCTTTATAAATGTTTGGTGATTCAGGGCGAGTTCACGCAGTGAAATCTGCACAACATAGTCTCAGTGCTCACAAGAACGTGGTCCCTCTGTGTGGGGTTTGCATTGTAGCCCTTGCTTGAGGTTTTCAGGAGCACAGATTTCAGTGTAGGGTCCAGTACCCACAGTCACTGGCTGCCAGGGCTCTCTGGGAGATGGGCTTTGCTATGGGGCTTCCTTCCCTTGTTTCATGTTAGAGATGATGTCATCGAAAGAAAACCTGGATGTCTTGAGCTAAGAAGGTAGAGACAGCCTTGTCACCCTGCTTTGTTTTAGTATGAGCTCTTTGATAATCTTTTGCTGACCACTCTGATGTTAGACCAGTTTTCTGAGAATTCACAATTGATTCACACTTTATTAACTTGATCCCTCTTATTTTACTATTATCAAAGCTTTTGGGACAGTGGTGTCTACTAATTGCAAATGGATTCATCATACATTAATCGTTTGCTGTTTGAGATTTGTGTTCTGCATCTTCATCAGAGGATGTCATGACCCAAATCTCCCTTCCCTCCTTGTTCACTGCGCAGAGTTTCAACAGGACAGTACCAGGAAAACTTCCTTAACATCAGGGAGTGTACTACAGTCACGTTTACCCTGTTTCTAGGCCATGTGCAACCTTCAATAAAACATAGAGGACTACTTAAACTTTTTTTGATGATAGGTTTGTTTTTCTGAGCTGTACTTTGTGCCTGCCTTAATCCCCTCTGTGCTGCTGCAAATTGAGTTGAAAACCATCGGGTTTATGGATGTGCTAGTTTGCCTGTGTGTATCTGAAACAAAGATGCTTAATATTCTTCACATAGTTGTTGTTCATGTTTCTTCCAAGTCCTTTTAAATTTTCTCGGGCGAGTTATCTTTCAGGCAGTTTTGTTCTTTTATCTGTGCCTTTGCTGTTCTTATATTGCCGAAATGATACAGTGACTGACTCAATCCAAAGTGTCTCATCATTTGACTGTGAAGATTTTTTTGAAAAATTTATTATGTGTTTTTGGGCTTGGGGAGTTTCTCTGATTAATAAGGTTTCTTAAACTGTACTGATTTTGAAGATTTTAATGCCTACAGACAGGTTTTTTTGTTTTGGTTTGGTTTTTTTGTTTTTTAAGTAAGTAATCTTTATTCCCAAAGTTACTTCCCTTTTAACTTTTCAAACCTCACTCAGTGAGAGGAAGTAGTGCTTGCACATACTGAATGGCATTGTGGTTTAGTTGAAATGGGGCAGTGTCTAAATAGTTAGTATTTAAGGAGACTGGGGCTTTTGTGGACTTGCTGCAGTGAAATATGAAGTCTTGGAAAGTGGAAGTGATCTCCTTTGATTTTTGTGAGATGGTTGGATTAAAAGAGCTGGAAACGTATGTGGTGTAATTTTGGCTTTACCAACTGTGCACAATAATACTGAATGAAGACAAGGAATAAGATTCACCGTCTTCCCCTAAGCTGTTTTATGGCAAGAATCATAAAGACACCAATAATTCTCTGATCCAGAGAGTGCTGTTCTGAATTTCTGAGATGAATGACTAGGTCTGTCATGGCAGGCTTCCCCAGCACAAAAATCTGTCAGGTTCTACTGTATTAAATGTGTTGTTTCAGGGTTTGCTGCTAGCAAATCCATGGCAGCTTTCTGTGCCCTAGTGCTGACAAGGACAAACAAGTGAGCTGGCTTGGCTTGGGTAAGCAGTGGCATATGGTGTTGAGATCACTTCCCTGAGTAGGTCAGTTTGTGGACAGAAAACAGTTGGGATTAGATGTGAAACAGAAAAGTGCTAATTTAATGCAGTACTGGAAATATTGATTTGAATTTGTAAGGCTTTTTATCTTGGAAGGACACTGTGATAGAGAAGTGCCAGATGTCTGTGGATTGTGTCTGACTGATGACATTAACATATTAAACAGTTTGTGCCCTGTGCCTTTGCAGAGGCTGTGGCTGAGCTGCAGACACGGTGGGTTTTCCTGCCTTTGGGGTGGCAGCCCTTTGAGAGAGAGGGATCACTGCCTCTGACCCAGGTGCAGACAGACACTGCTGAGAGGTGCAGGAAGCAGCTTTGTAGAGAGGTGACAGGAGGATGCTTTTCCCAGTGAGCAAATGTGGTTTATTGTCCCCCAAAAGCTGCTGACTTGGTGCTTTCACGCCAGGGGCGCAGTGCTTGTAAAGATGTGGTGGGCAGAGCAAAGGTGTGCTTTTAAGTCCTTTTATTGCATTCTTTTACTTGTGTATTTTGTGATTTCTATTTCAATAGCTGGATATTATAGTACACGCCCTAATAACAGTTGACATGAATGTCAAAAGACATTTCTGAGTATTTTGGAATGCTGTCTCAGGAGAACCCTAAGGAAAAGAGGCAAGGACGTGCACCTGAAGCTGTAGATGATTATATGCTCCTATTATTTGGTCTTTCCAAAGGGGAAAAACCATTTTCTCTAGGATTATAGAAAACAGTAGTGCAGACTTCCCCTTCAATCCATTTGAGGATATATCCATTGGTGAATTCCATGAAGACTGATTCAGGGAGCCTATGTCGAAGATGTGAAGTGTTAACAACAGATTGCTGGGTGACAGCACAGGAGCAACTGCTGAACTATCTTGAACTCCACTGTATGGGGCATGTTTTTGTTTCATTCTCAGCTGCTGTAGATGACAGGATCACTGAAGGCAGAGGATTTGTAGTCCATGTTCCTGGGAAAATACTTTTTGCCATGTTTTCTTCTGCTGTGCTGAACACTTAGTGTACTTGGCCGCTCTGTTGCTGTTCCATTCACATGTGAAATCTGCCAAGCATCTTTTTTTCAGTCATGTTGCAATCACTGCTGCCCAGCTTCCCACTCCGGTATTTGTGAGAATCATACACAGCTGAGAAGTCATTCAGAACAAAAGGAAAAAACAAAGAAAAAAAAAAAATAAAGGTCCCCAGCCCCGGTAAAGGATGCAGTATATTGTATATCAGCACCTAGCAGCTACCTTGTCATGTTGATCTTTATTTTGAGACAATACTGTGGAAATGGGAAGAGTTGCCAGCATGTTCTGAACACAGCTTATAAAAGCTGTTCTGAAAATCTGTTCCAGGACAATTCAGCTGGATTAGTTCATTGAGCAGTTGCTGAGTTCTGTAGACAGAAGCAGGACAGAGCTCTAAAATCTTACCGCAGTGCTCATGAACCTTGTTAGATAAGTAGCCATGGCTGGAACTACTGTATTTACAAAAATCATGCACTTAGGCCATAAATCCCCCCACACCCCATTTAGTCTTTTTGTATTTAAGCCTTGTTTGGTGGCCCTCAGGGCACTGATTTGATATAGCTGAAGTCATCTCCCAACCTGCTGAGATGTGGCAGCTCTGTGGACACAGGAGGGACTTGATTCAGAGCGTGGTGGTTTATAGTGCTGCCCTTCTCCTTTGAGAGCCCCAGTGAGCCTGTGGTGGGCAAGGGACCAACGTAACTCCCTCAGCATGAGCAGTGATGGGGCTTCTCTCGCATCTTCTTACTAAATAACCTGGAGAACAAGCAAGATCTGACTTGAGTGATGTGTTTATAGAGCAGGAAATCTCTCTGCTTGTCTCAATGTCTGGTAGGAACCTCCCCCAGCCCCTTCAGACTGACTGCAGAGCCAAGCAGTGAGGTAATTAGCGACAAGCTGGAAAGGAAAAGCTTTACTATGCATGTATATTTATTTTAAAGAAAGTAGTTTATTTATTTGATGAAAATATAAATCTTTTTCACGGTGAACATTGTAGAGTTTCAGTGTAGTAGAAAAATAGGACAAAATACAGGAGTAATTTTTCACTTTGGGAGGAGAAGTGGAAAATGATTCTCATCTCTAGACCTTGAAAAGGCTCAGATTTGCAGTCAGCATTGCTTTGTTATTGCTGCCAGGCTGAAAATCCTGGAACCTATTTAAGCAGTGCCATATGCCCTTCTGAACTGTCCAGTGAAAAACAGTGGGGGGGAACCTCTAAAACTATAAAGCTCTTTTCAGAGCCACATCTGGACTTAATAAATGCAAGCACCCATTGTATAATTTAATGCATCTGCTTAAATGAGATCTCAAACACAACAGTACAAGGCCTGCCACGTTGTGTTTGGTGTAAAAAGGATTTCTTAACATATTTATTTTCCTTGTGTAAGTCCAATTGGGACCTTGTAAAGAAACCAGCAATGCATGCAGCTGATGCAGCTGGAAATAGGAAACTTTTTCTCTGCAACACTGGTGTGAGTTGTTTAAAGCTGATAAGCTTCCAGACATGGAGGTTGTGTGTAGTTGCTCTATTTATCTTGGAACATGAATACACAGGCAAGGCAATCTGGTCTTTTTCCCTGAGTGTGATATGGAATAAGGCCCTGCATCAGTACTTGCAAGCTATGGCTCTGTGGGCAAGGCAGTGGCCACAAAATGAGGAAAAGCTTCATCAGAAGTTCACAACTTGTAAGCCAGAAAATAGGCAGACAAATATCCCACAGTGGTGGGAAGTTTTGGCTATTTCTGTCCAAGTCTGTGAAAAACAGCTAAGAAAAGTAGCTGATTTTACAGTAGTTCTCAGGTGTCCATAGGGACATTTGCATCTCCAGTGGAATACTTCAGGGGTCTGAAAACCAAGAAGGCTGAAAACTCAGCTAGGATTAGACTGAAGAATAAGCTTTTGGTTGCATTTTGTGTGAGAAAATTTTGTCAATATTGATTAGTACAGGTAAGATGCACTTACAAGTTGTAGCTACAATCATGTTATGATTGTTCTGGGGAGAAAGAAGGGACTGTGGTGAGAAAGCTCATACAGGGGTGTATTTGTAGACTTCCACTTTGCTTGTACATGGCAGGAGAGCATTGTGGAGTCCTTAGTTTTTTCCTCATGCCCTAATATATGTTATTTTCTTCAAAACTTGCGCATTAAAAAAACAAATACTTTAGTGCTTACACTCATTCCCCCTCAGATCTGAATTCTACTAGATTAGCTGAAGTATATATGCAACCTCCTACCCTCCCTGAGTTCCCATTTTCTGTCAGCAAACCTATGATTACATGATACTTCAAAAAACTTCCTACACTTTAAACAGAGAAACAGCATTTTTACTTACTTAAATAGTAAAAAGTGGCTCAGACTTCTGGGGGAAAATTTCCTGCTAGTACAGGGAATTGGGGAAAAAAAATTAATCCAAGAGTAAGGAACTTGAAAAAAAATATTGGAAAAGGGAAAACTTTTGGTAGCATTTCTTTAGATTTCTTATTTCCAGTAGATGTACCTGAGATTAGCTCAACTGGTTAGAGCTTGGTGCTAATTGTGTCCAGGCTGTGGGTGCGAACCCTGTATGGGTCTTTCCCTCAGGAGTTGGACTCCATGATCCTTGTGGGTCCCTTGCAACTCAGAATATCCTGTGATATGTCCATCTCAGCCTTGGACAGGTGCTTTTCCTTGGGTTACAAATTAAAAAATAACAGACAAACCAAAGAGAGCATTTGTTTTGTTGTTTGTTTTCCTGTGAGCTGAATAACAGTGAGCAGCTGTACTTGTTGCTTAGTTGTGTTTTCTGCTGCGATTTTTTCTCTAATGGTGTCCTTGACTGTCTTTAAAAGGCAGCCGAGATGCATTTAATTCTAAGTATTTATTGACAGCAAATGTGGCTTGGGCTGAGGTTTTCTAGCAGTCAGCTTTATGATAACTGAATGCTGGAGCTGAGGAGTGTTGTGGCACAGCAGAGGGTGCTGTGGAACCCTGCAGGCTCCCCTCTGGGCTTTGCTGCTCTGGGGGTGCCTCCTGCAGAATGCTTTTCTGCTGAAGAAAATGAGGCAATGCTGAAATTCTCGCTTTGTCTGTGAAGAAACACTATCTGTTTATCCTAAGTCTGAATTCAAATTTCCCATGAGTATTTTCCCAGTTGGAGGAGAGTGGTTCCTCACGGTGGCTGCCTGGCTCCCATCGCCAGATGTTTTGGAGTGAAGACTGACTGTAACTGAGTTCTCCAGGTGGAGGAGGGGGACAGCAAGGGATCTGGTGCTCCAGGCTCTGTGGTGGCTGAGTCTGCAAGGGCAAAAGAAAAGGGAAATCTACCTCTGGTCTTTATTAAATCATAAGAAGTACTTGGGAGAGGAAATGAGTCTGTCACTTCTGTGTCATCACGTTGAAACAGAAGATGTAGTTTAAGAAATATAAACAAATAATAAGGAAATACAAACATAGCACTTAATAGAAAAAAGCCACTTTTAAAATTATGTTATTGACCCAAGCAACACAGAAATTTACCCTGCAAAGAGCAGTGCGCCAAAATGGACACAGCATCCACCCCTCTCACCCACTCTGTGAGTGTAATCAATTTCTCTTGACAGGTTGAAGTTTAGATGTAAGAATTCAAAATACGATGTTCTGTTTCACAAGTCTGCTGCAGGATTCCTCACGGTCTTCAAAAGCAATTGCTACTTTTGCTGTAGGAAGGGACTATGTTTATGTTCGCTTGATAGGATCGATAGAACTAGTCTAGTGGGCTTTAACTTCTGGTGTCAGAATATGCTGTGCTGAAGGCTATGGCAGTACTCTGGTTCTGCAGTATGAAATGCAGGTATTCAGGGCTGCTGTAGCAAGCATTGTTTCAGCACTTTTTATTAGAAGCACTGGCTTGAAAAGATGATATCTGCTACTTGGCTGCTACACTTAAACATTCTTTCTGAATATTTTTGAAAGTCTATCCTAGAACTTGACACGTAGGGTGCTGGCAAGAGGATTGTGCTGTAAGTCAACAGACTCCTTGAAAAGTCTCTAAGTTGTTATGAATTCCCTTATAGAAGGAAGAACAGCAGCAGCAATCCAGAAATTGAATGGCTCAAATAGGTATATGCGTCTGGACACGTCTCAGTCCATAACTCACCACTAGTGCTGAATGTCTGCAAACTGTTGGAAACTCAGAATAAGGGATCTGTAGTCTCTGTTTTCTGTTTGCTCACACTTGACTGCTCAGTGAATGCTGCCAAGTTGGAAGTTCCTGCCCACTTCTGTACTGAGGTTGATGAGTCTGTATTTGAATCATCCATTTTCAGAGATTTGGATTGGTAACACTTCAAGTGTGTGAGGAGGGAAGTGCTTACCCTGGTACAGCTGCAATCTGAAGGCTGGACCTATGTCACCTTCAAAGACACACAGTCGTTAGGTTGAAGTATTTGTGGAGAAATTACACTCCAAGAAATCTTCTTTATCTTGTCAGGGGTTTTCAAGGCAGAGCATTTTGTTGTTGCTATTGTAGGTTAAATTTAGATGTGTTTGTCCCTTTGCCCCCCACTGTTTTTCTTTCTGTTACCCACCCCCCCCTTAGCTCCCTTTACTCTTTTTTCCTTTGTAGTTGTGCTCAGAGAATTTAGCAGCGCTGTGGGAAGAAAACCTTGAAGCTCAGAGCCTGCTCTGCAGTAGAAAGGGCTGTGGTTGCACAGGGAGCTGCCTGTGGAGGGTAAATCTGTGCTCGAGGGGCCCCTGCTCCACTTGCTCCACAACATACAGGACACATGGCAGAAGTGGGGAAAATGGAAGGGCAAATGCTCAGGGAAGCAGGGATGTGGTGGAAGAAGTAGGTTCAGACGTGGTTGGTTGAGGGATAGAGACTGCAAAGACACTGAGGACTGTCTCTTCTTCATAAGTTCAGTATGGACAGATCTTATATAAAAAAAATTTCATCAGGGTCTGTAGGGCAAGGGGTTTGATTTAAAATTAAAATTACTGGAGTGTTTTTTTTAAATTGAGTTACACATTCTTAATAAGCTAAAAGCAAGTGAAAATTTGGAAGTTTAGTAGCTCCATTTATATTTTATATAAATGCAAAATCTGAAGCTTAGAAGCTTTCGTTCACAGGCTTAGAAAGCCTTTTAAAATATTTTTGTGGTTATTTTTCTTAATAGTACTTGATCGTTTCACCAGTGTGAGGCTAATAAGCCTTTTTTGTTTGTGTGATTACTCAGCATTCAAATACAGCACATTAGTGACAGTGGTGTTATGCATTATGGATGATGGCCCTCACTGTTATTAGGGATCTTACCTTTGAGACTGTCAAAGCCTTTATTTAGCTGTCCAAAAGAAGAAAATGAGAAGGGTGGACTGTGTGTCACAGGGGCGCATTTGAACTTCGTCGTCGTCCAAATGCGCGTTTTTAATCTGAAGCAGAGCTCTAAAACTTCCCCTGGGGATGTCCTGTTCAGGTGGGCGTGTGGGATGCCCGGGATCAGACCCAGGGAGACAGGGATCAGCCCTGGGATGACAGGATGTCAGAGCTCTGGCAGTGCTGTGCTCAGGCTGCTTCTCTTCTCAGCTGGCACCATGTCCCTTCGGTCTTTGTGTGCTCTTCAGCCCACATGTGCCTTATCTACTTTGTCTAGATTGTTTTTCTTGCTGCACACATCTTTACCTTTTCCCCCTCATCTCAGGTGTTTTGAGGCATTCCTGCCTCTTTCTGGTTGTTCTGCCCTACACTTCTCCTTTTCTAGCTTCCATTATTTTCTGGGAGAAAACAACTAGAAGAGCAGCTGGGGGTGTTTAACCTGGAGAAAAGGAGGCTCAGAGGGACCTTAATCGCTCTCTACAACTACCTGGAAGGAGGTTGTACCACATGGTTGGTCTCTTCTCCCAGGTATCAAGTGACAGAATAAGAGGAAATTGCCTTAAGTTGTGCCCAGGGAGGTTTAGTTTTGGATATGGGGAAAACTGTGTGGATGTGGCACTTGGGGATGTGGTGGCATTGGGTTAACGGCTGGACTTCATCTTAGAAGTCTTTTCCAACTCAATGAGTTTATGGATCTCTGAAGTCCATATTCATCACCAGACTTTCAGAAGCCTGAGTGTTCTGTTCTGTGCTAGGCAGCCTTGTTAGTGCCCTGGTAGGAGCAGAAAGGGGGTGGGAGGAAGGTGGAAGTGGATAAGTAACTTTTTGTGCTCCCTGACATGCGCATTTGCTTTTCTTGAGCCATCAACATAAGGTTACCTACAGTGGGGTTGCTATGTGTTTTTTTTTTTTCATTTCAGCTGTGTGGCTGCATTTCTATTTGACTGTTTGAAATACTGTGTTTGCATGAGGCTGAAAGAACCTTCTGTTTTATAATAGAAGAAAACTTCAGGTCTCTGTTTAGTCAGAAAATCGAGACTAACATGGCTGCTGCTTCTCAGGCTGGTTGGAGCTACAAGGGAAAACAGCAATGGAAACTGGTTGTATTGCCCATCTTTCTGGTTTTAGGTAAATGTTAGTGATTTTTTTTTTATGGATAAGCCTTTTTTTGTTGGATAAGTCTTGTTTTCTTGGTTTTTGGTTTCTTTTTTTCAAAAGGGGTGCTACCTTTTGCTTGTCAAGCTGAAAGTAGGACTGCAGGAGGGCGAGAAATTGATAATGAGGTGATTTGGCATTTAATTTGGTGTTTCTTCTACATGAAGTGCACTTTGCTTTGTGTTTGGTTTTCTGCTGTAATGAATTCTGTCAAATTCACATGAATTTTGTAGCCCTAATATGCATCAGACTGGCTCCCTGCTTTGGTTTCTGAGCACAATAGCTGATATGGTAAACTTGACTTTCTTCCAGAGGGGATTGGTTGCTATGTAGGAATTGTTACAGTGGTTCCATTGAAAGCACTTCTGAATGATTGTCTCTCTTGCTTAGAAACCACTTATCTAATATTTGTCTTTTTGGTATATTTTTGTGGCATTCAGGACTTTGGGGGAGAAGTGGAGTATGAAGTCAGGCAACTTAACTTTTGGCTCTTTAAATAGGTCGTCCTTAATGTACCCTGGGAATAAAGCTGTATGTCATAATGTTTGAGATGCCATTAGGTTTGTTCATAAAGACTTTTCTTAGCCAAACTGGTCACTAAATTTTAAAATTTGGTCCTTGGGTTCTGCGGTATGAATTAAAATAAAAATTGCTGGAGGTTTTTGGTTTAATTAAACTTAGTATCAGAGTTTGGATTTTATTTCTTCTGAATTTTGTTGACTTAAAACAATAATCTCCATTTGGAGCCGCAAGAATTCTTGAAGGAATTATTCTCTGGCAGTATTCAGATGTAATACTGTGTGACCAGTGCCCCTCTGTCTCTTACAGGACAGAAGTTGCTGCGTGACTGTTCAATCAGATCTTACTTTTGTCTGATATCAGCCCATGTGTTTAGTTTTACTTCGTGTTTCAAGCAATTTTAGCTCTGTGGGTTACCAGGCAGAGTTTCATTGAGGTTTCTTCAATTTTATTGTTTCTGTAACCTTTTACTTTTTGTTCCTAGAAATAAATTTTTCAAAATTAATGTTTCAAAGTAGTTTTTATGTAGCTTCTTCAGTTTTAAAAATAAGTTTATGGATATTGGGAAATAAAAAATATTGCCTTTCCCCTTTTGTTGCCAAACTACCTCTGTAACAATATGTACATATTCTTTATAGTTTCAGTGTTGGCAAAGCTTCCAGTTAGATGATGAAATATGTTTCAGATCTATTTTATTAACTGCTCTGGCTGTGGGAAATGAACATGAAAATCATCTGTTCCATTTCTGGTTTACATTGTTGTACTCCTGTGATAGTAAAACATGAGCTTTGAAAGGCACAACAGTGGAAAATTCCTGTTCAAAAACTCAACCATAGTTTTAAGTATGACTATGTCCACGTTGGCAGACTTGTGTTTGGGGCAAGTGCATGTTACTGTGAACTAATAGAGCAAGTCATATAAAATAGTGCTAAGCTATAAAAAGTGATGTGAAAACTCTGTAATAGAATTCTGATATTGTGAAGATTTACAGCTGGAAGAGCAGAACTGAGTTTGAAAAAAAAAAAAAAGATGAGTTTCAACTTCATATGAGGAGATTTTTAAAACGTGTTTTTATTTATTTTGTCCCTTTCCCCCTCTCAGCTGTGTCAGTCCAATACTGTTTGTAGGTTTGCTCATTATATGTGGACCAGAAAACCCTCCTGGGAGACAGAGGTGGGTTCAGCAGTACACAGGAGGATTTTCAGTAATGAAATACTTGGATGCAGAGAGAAAGTCAGCTCTTCAAAGAGCTTTAGATAACTGCTGTATGTGCTATAAGGAGTAAAAAAATGAGGGAACAAATTGAACCTTCTGTGCACAGGGGGCTGGAGAGGATGAGGTGTGCAAAGAAGGACTTGAGAGCCAGGAAGGGGGATAAATGAAGGCAGCAAGGGAGCATGAAGACCAAGTACTTGAAATGAGAAGGGAGGGAGACAGGAGAAAACATCATAAATACGTGAGGCAATAATAATGTCCAGGGAATGGCAGAAGCTGAGAAAACAATTGAGAATCAACTGAGTTGAGCTGTTGATATTGAAAATACCTCTGTTGTTTGGAGCATGCAGAAATACAAAGAGGGGCTGTGTCACCTGGGGGCCTCATCCCAAAGCACTAAAACTGCAGGATTGTTCCAGGTTCTGAGGAACTTTAACAAGGGGCAAGGAGGACCAGCCTTGCTGAGTGGGCTCTTCAGGGTCACCATGCTGAGCAAAGAGAAGGCAGCTCTCCGACTGGAATTCATCTCTCCTTGGTCCTGTGGCATCATTCTCCCTCGTTGTGCCCCCGCCCCTCCATTCTGAAATGCTTTCTATTTTCATGTGGGAATTTCCAGTAGACTGCCTAGACTGGTGCCCAGTTCATAGGATTGTCATTTTCTATTTAATGTACTTAAATAGAAGGCACAGGCATTTGTGTAGGTAGTTTGGTTGATTTTGTTATTATTGTTTTCACCCAATATTTGTTATTTCAAGTGTGCCAAAAGTAGATGCTACTTGTCATGGCAGTGTTTATTTGCACTTATTTAAGAAGCTTATATTTTTTGACCACCTTGACAATTATTTTTTTCAAACCTATGAACAATTTTGGATCATTTGAATTGAATCATAGTGTAGTTTGTGTTGGAAGGGACCTTTGAAAGAGCATCTAGTCCAGTTCCCCTTTGAACACCTGGGTTTAAAGTTAGAAGTTCTTTTAGCCTGATCCCTCTCTGAGGTACCTGAACATGGACAGGGTGGTAGTGGTTTAGTGAGGAAATGCTGTGTTCCTCCTTCTCTGGTATAAGCCAAACTTGTTCACTGTGCAATAAGGACAATAGTTGCAGTTATTACATGAACTATTGTTATTCCTAATCTGAGTCCATTTCCTGTCCACAAAATATTCTTAAATTGCACCCATTGCTGCTGTGCTGACTTGAGTCTCCTTTAGGGGTGTTCTGTGAGTGGCTTTTTTAGCTTCAAATATGTGATCTGGCAATCCTGTAGATGTTACTTTTAATATTCAGTTTTGTTTGAAATATTTTAAAGGCAGTAGATGCTTCTCTTTAAGATTTAGTGCTTTTCTTTATCCGTAAATTTGTCTGGCAGTGTTAAGGCATTTATTCAACTAGTTGGATTAGAAATGAGATTTGCTGTCTGCAAAGAGACTATTTGGCCCCTGGAGTCATAGGCACTTGATTTTAATAAGCTAATGTATGCATCTGTTGGCTTCTGCAGTTAATTGTCTCGGTGCAAAATGTGAACTGTGGTGAGTCCCACCCCCCCCAACCAAATTGTAGCACCAGAGTTTGTAGTTTTTGCTGTTGGGGTGTGGTTGCCCTGTCTTCTGAAACCCTCGTGTGTCTAAGCTTAATTGAGTTACATCAGCTCTCCAGTACTTCAGCCAGCTCTGTGCGTGCCTGTGACATTAAGCGAGCAGTAGCAGTGTTGAGGGTTGCTCTGGAGAAAATTGTTACAGAGAGCTGAGAGTTGTTGCCCGGAACCTTTTCTGGCTTGGAAAGTTGACCAACATAACGTAACTGCTGTAGTTTGCCATTTATGCTCTTTAGGCAGCTTCCTGTCCTGTAGAGCCTTCTATTTGCAGAGTCCAGCAACCGTCGTAATGCATTCTTGGGTTTGGGATATACCCCAAAACCACGTTTGCTGCAAGCCCCTTCAAGCCAGAGCTAGCAACCTCTGGCAGATATTGCCAAAGCTCTGTGTTACTGCCGGTTTCTTGGTCAGTGGTTTGCAATGTCTCTCAACAATGTGAATCTAAGCATGGAAGGAGCTCAAGAATGAATCTGGTTGATAAATGCTGAGCTCCTCAGTTTAAATGGCCAAAGTCAAAATTACAGTTGAATATTCTCACCAAGCACTGTTGTGTGCATAATCTGAAACAGCTTAATCAAAAGTTTGAAGTCGCTGCACTTTGTGGGTATTGGCTTTGTCAGCAGCACTAGCAAGGCTACGGAAAACGCTTGAGTTCTGGTTTTGGCAGGCAAAGAGTAACCAAATAAAAATATCTGAAGTGTAGTGTATTGTAGTGTAAGAATGAAGAGTCTGTGTTGTATTACTGGCTACGTGCTCTTAAAATCTACATGTTTTTCCACTTTGGTTTGCTGTTGTCATTGGTTTTCTTGGTCTGCACAACTCTTTATTGTGAAACAAATTCACCTCCATCATTGGAGTTGGGAGTCAAGATGGAACTGAGGAACTGACCCAGAAGAATCAGTAAAGTTTTGCTTTGAAATTTTTTCTCTTTTCTTTCTTTCTTTTTTTTTTTTTTCCCTCTCTCTCCATGGAAGACTAATGGGGTAAAAATGTGAACCCTTTTCCTCCTCATTTTCACCTTTAAAACTTCTGATTAAAATACCAGAAAATACTAATAGAAAAAAAAAAAAAGTGGGCATTTGTTATTACAAGTGTAATCTTGTAAGCCTCATAAATTAACCAATTCTTTCACGTCAAGGAAGGGTAAAGGATGTTGTCATTGCAGCTCTGGCCTTAAATTCAGATATGCTCCAACTTGATTCTCTGTGTCAGAAATCTTAGCGGTGGTATTTCTGTTGGTTT
Organism: Oxyruncus cristatus; assembly: GCA_013399855.1. NCBI lineage: Eukaryota > Metazoa > Chordata > Aves > Passeriformes > Cotingidae > Oxyruncus > Oxyruncus cristatus. Next base: position 1,155,078 of record VXAY01003150.1, on the reverse strand, counting down.
CCTCATTGTGTATAAGCATTAACTGCATTTCTTTGTATTTCACATTTCTGGGGTAGTCTGAGTTATGTTTCAAGAAATATAAATTGTGTGCTTTTTTTTTTTTTAAGGTAAGCCAGACTGTTTAAGGGTGGCAAGGTAGCAAAGTAAGGGCAGGGATTAGGGAGGAAAATGAGGAACACTCCATCTCCCTCAGTCTTGACTCTTCTGTATTCCCAGTGGTTTGCACTACCATCATCATAACTGTTCTTTGTCTTTTCCTGATGTCCTTCAATGTCAGTTTTTAAGGGAAAATGATGAGAAACAGCTGGACCTGTTGTGACCCTTTTTCTCCAGTTCGTGCTCGTAGAACTTCATCAGAGACTGACAGAAAAAGCAGCTTCAAGAAGAGTGTAAAAGACAGCATTGTTCTACACCCAGGTCTATTCTGAAGTCTTAGCCAAACATTGACTTTGCCAAAGAGCTCTTCTGGGCTATGTAAATCAGGAAAAAAATCACAACCCAGTTGTATACTATTGGGAGACATCCTTTCACGGAAACCACGGTCTTTGTGCATAATTACGTTAAAATGATTTTTAAGAAGTCATAGTCTTCTACGTCCTTAAACCCTCCTAAAGGTGTATGGTGTATGTTTTGTGTCTTTCAGTGCATTTAATACCAGTAAACCCCGTCAGGGAAGATGGGCTGAATCCCAAGAGCCGGAAGAGAATAATGCCTGATTTACTGACAGAGCCTCCTGCCATAGACCCTGTTTATGAAGCTCACGTTTACTGCAATGTTCCCACCATTGCTGAACGCAGCATGGAAGGTAAGCTTTGGGAGTGCAAACCACAGCTTAGTTGCTTGTTTCTGTGTGCTGGCACTGGAAATGGTAACTTTGTGCATGGTCAGTTCTTGGGTACTCAGAGATGGTACAGCAAACATGAACTGGTTGGTGAATTTCCTTAAGTCGTTCAGAATATGCTGTTCTCCTTTTCTTCCCTTTGCATCCTCTCTGTTGTCTTGATTTTTGGAAATGGTTTTGTCTCCAGCCAGTGGTCTAAAATTGAAAGGGTTGGGAGAGGTATAAATATTTAATATTTGAATTGTAATTCTTAGTACAAGTGAGATGCATTGCAAACAGTTGACTTGGAATTTTGGAAAAAAAAAAAAAAGAAAAGCCCACAGAAGTAATTAACTTTGGATTCCAAACCATTAGACATGGTCAGCTAGAAGGCAGATTTGCATTCTTTACCCTACAGTGGCTGCAGCGGCAAGGGAGCCTGAATGAATTCCCTCATTAGCATATCCCACTAATGCACATAAAATAAATTACAAACTAGCATATCAAAAAGCTCCAGATTAGACATGCTGCAAAATCCATCATTATGATGGGGTCTGGAAGAGAGGTATTATGAAAGTAGAATAACCTAATTGTGTTGGCAGAGTTTGGTGCTTGAATAATATCTTGTGTGGTTGTTGGACTTTAGATGTCCTATGAAGATGTGCTGAGAAACTCAGTCTTGTGTAACTTGTCTCGCAATTTAAAGTGAAATCTTTCTTGGGATGGTAAGTTATAATTTCTTAGGGGTGTTTTCTTTCATTGCAATAACAAAGCTATCAAGCTAATTATACCTGCTTTTTTATTGAAGAAAATGTGTGCAGGTAACATTTTCTCTTTTTTTTTTTTTTCTTCCCCTTTCTTCACTTTAGGTCACGCACCTCATTATTTTAAGCTGGTGTCAGTTCAAGTGTTGATTCGACATGGTGATAGGTATCCACTCTATGCCATTCCCAAGACGAAGAGACCTGACATTGACTGTATGTTGGTGCCCAGCAGGTAAAATTCTTGGGTTTTGTCATTCCTAAGTGCTTGTTTTGGTTGAGAATTATTTTGTTCTTCTTCAGGAAACAATCTGTGCAGCCTGAAGTACATTGTGACTTCAGATCTTTGTGTATTGTCATGATTTAAAAAAAAAAAACAAACAAGCCCTGTATCAGTGGGCAATTAATTTCTCTAACAAGATGGAAAACGAATCATTTGCTAATAGCTATGATAACATTATTAATGACTTGCCTTTAAGGGGTGAGACTATTTTCAGCATGAAATACTAAATAAAGAAATATGATCCAGATTTCCATTGAGTTCTTAGAGGCTCTGATCTTGCTTAATATCTGTCATGTTAGAAGGTATGTGAGAAAGCTTTATTGAAAAGATGTTAACTGCAAGTGACAATGTTGGATGAGTAGCTGTATTTCTCAATATTAGAGTGCCACATGAGACCTCAGTTTTGTATTTGTCAGAGAAGCTTTTATAGCTCTTTCCACTTCAGTTTCAGTCAAGGAATACACTATGAAGGCCCTGGAGTCATAAAAACTATTCATAAAAGGCAAGGAAGTAGCACGGCTTTTGACACAGAATGACCAAGTGGAGCAGTTAAGAGGGCACGGTGTCAGGCTCCGAGGAGCCCGGCGGGGGAGATACCTTTGGCTCTTACCATTTATGAAGCATTAGAGCATCAGGGTATGGATGATACATCCCTTACCATTCACAGCCACTGAAAGACCTTGTCCCCCCAAGAACAGAACTTGGGTAAAACAGAATCTCCTGTTTTAGGGCAGCAGAAAGATTAAAGGAGATGGCTCTGCACTGTTCTGTCCAGAGGTGTCAAAGCTGACCTTCCTGAATAACCCCGAAACTGTTACTGCTTTGGCCAGTGTTTTGACTGGAACATTTATTACTTTAGCATCAGGAAGCGATTTGCTGTGTTTGGCTTATATTCCTTTGTGATGTAGATGTGATGCTTGATTGTAAACTTATTTATAAGGAGAGTATGACAAGGTTTGTGATCGCTGCCTTTGAACTGAAGGCTTCTTGGTGCTGTACAGTGGAGATGTCTGATTGAAAGTCTGGCTTGTTTAAGCTTTCTGGACTTAAAGCATCAGATAAGCATGCTGCTTATATGCAGGGTGTTCTTTATTTAACTTGGCATTCAGCTGATGGAATTCATTAATTAAGCAGATTATGCTACAGCCCCATGGACTTCTAATGGATATGCAAAATAGCCTTGAGGTCACCCTTTGGTTTTGCAAATGATGGATTGTGACATATAAGTGTGGAATGAATATAAGCAAATGGATTAAATGCTTTGGAGATTTCTTCCCTCTAAAACTTCAGTTAACATTGTTATTATTATTTTCATTGTTCTGGATGCAAATTTCCAAAGGGAGCTGAATAATATATGCTTTTTTTCCTCGAGAAAATCAATTGAATGCTGTTATGAAAATCTTTTCTTTGTAGTGTTTACTTATGTGGGAAATAAATTAATCTCCCACTTTTTGTTGCTTGTGTAGCTCACATTTATAGTGTAAAAAGTAAAAAAAAATATGCAGTGTTTCTTCACTGAGTTTGTATGTGAAAGAGAGAAGAAATGCTTTTTGGAAGAAGCTAAAATGATTTCAGAAGACTGCTATAATTTGATAGTAAGCTGGGTTAATTAGCATATACTTTAAGGCATTTTGAGAGGTGTTGATGTTAATCATAAGAAGCTTAGTAACAAATACTGAAATTTTATGTTCAATATGCACATGTTTTGAAACTGCCACAGAAATGAGGTGGAAAAGTGTGGGAGAGGCAAGTATCATACTGTGAGCTAAAGGAGGTGTGGATTTGACTTGGAGTGAGGTCAAAGTATGATCCAGACCAGAATTAGGTGAAGAAAAAGGTCTCCTGACTGCTCCAAAGACTCAGAAGAGCAGTGAAGTAGATGGAATTAGGAAATGACAAGATGGTTTGGGTGGGGAGGGACCTTACAGATCATGCAGTCCCAAGCCCCTGCCAGGGGAGAACTGTAGAGTTTGTTATAAAAATGTAAAAGCTGTGAGACCTTTATGAATAAATAATCCCCAACACTACTACTACTGCCTTAGGATCTCTTTTGTAGACTACACTGATCTGTTGTTGGGTTTAGTGTCTCTTTCCATTCATTTGCCTTATAAAAAGGAAGCAGTGCAGTCCTTTGATCTGACACTTTTTTGTCTACTTGAACTTCACAGAAAATACACCTTATTTTTGCTTGAAGTGATAAAATATTTTTTTTTTTTGCATTTTAAGAGAAAAGGGACTTGCTTTTGGTGCAGTTTGCCAACAGAATCATGTGCTGTACGGTTACAGAAAGGTCATGTCTGTGTGCCATACATTTTTGTATCTGAACGCCTCAAGGAAAAAGCAAATTTTTATTGAGAGATGTCAACTCAGTTCCTGGCAGAAATGCACATAGAGTTCAGATAGGTGTGCAGTGTGATTTCTTTCTATGTACACTGGGGTGATATTTCAGTATTAAAGCTTTTTAAGACCTTTACAAATAAGATATTTAAATGTTGAGTAAGGCTTTAAATGTTGGTTCATTTTAATGCTAGTGCATGAAAACTACAGTGTTAAATCTGGCATCTATTATCCCAGTGTTTAGTTTGTAAATAAGGAAAAGATAAGCTGAATTAATAATTATGAGGGAAAAGAAGCATCCTCAGTTACAGATAAAATTTATTCTATTTTACAAAAATAAAATAGTTAAAAGGCAAATTAACAAACTTGAAATATGGGAAACTAAAGGTTCAAAATGAGGATGTGTGGCTATTGGTAGTGGATTTAAGTGAAAAACCATTCTATGCTCTGACAAAATTTGAAATATTTATTGTACTAATACTATTTCCAAATGTGGTAGCTTGGCATTGCAATGCTGGGCAAATTACAGAAGGATATCCCTTCAGCCCATTTTCATTTTCTGATTGCTTTCATGGAAATAAAATTTTAGGGATAATTCAGTCTTTTCAACTGTATAACTGAGCAATTTCCTTTGCTTCCTGCTCCAGCAGCCTCAGACGGGTTGCCTGGATACTCCATCTCCTGCAGCATCTGTAAATTGGCCAATTCAACAGGAGGATTCATATTCTAAATAAAAGAGAAATCTTGGGGTGGGAGGAGGAATGGTTCGTCAGCTGGCAGCCTGAATGCTGCTGTGAATTTTGCTGCTGAGAAAAATATGTGTTTATTTGCCCAGTTGTACAGGGTTAATAGAGGAGAATTTCTGGTATTTTCAGAATTTGGTTCCATACATGAGGATTACATTCAGGATGAAAGTATTCTGTAGCCTGAAATGTCTGTCCCCTTCAGGCAGAATGGCTCTTATTTCTTTTGTTTGAGGGTTTTGTTTTTTTTTTTTTTTTCTTCTTCCCTGGAATCTATTTAAAAAGTAGTAAGCTTTGAATTTGGCATATTTCATAATTTGATTCTGCAAGCATGTGCTTATCTTGCATTCACTTTAAATATAGTGTAATCCAAAGCTAAGTAACTTGCATCTATGTATCTATATGAAAATTTGTCTTGCCTGCCATCTTTTTTTTTTAGAGAAATCTTTTTGCAAAGCACTGACAAATACTTTTCTTTCTTCTTTCCTTTCTTCCTTCCCACAAGTGATTCCTGGCAGTTTTATCAGAACAGGTTTGATTCCATTCGAATTCTTTCAGGATTTTATAAACAAAGCAGCAAAAGAAGCTGGATGGATAATGCAGTTCCTCAAGTTTTCTTTCACGTGTATTTGCAGAACTTGTTAATTAAATGGAGTTCAAGGAAAATTGTGGTTGACAATTTATTCATGTGTAGACTTTTATAAAATACAAGACTTAAAAAATTGGTAGTTGAGCCTCCTACCTTTGTAATAAGCTTAAAGAGCCATTTGCTAATGGGTTTAATTTAATTTTCTCAACTTCTCCCATCTTTAGATGGCACTGCTGGGCTGTGAAAATAGTGTAATGTACAAAATGTTCAGTCTGAAATTCTTGTCTGGAGCTGGAGTGAGCTTCTAATGTATAGTTGTACAACAGGAAGGCTCGACTGCTTGAGAAAGGAACAAAGCCTGCAAATATGAATCTTCATTTTCCTTGTTAAAATTATAATATGAAGAAGAAGCTGTAGAGTTAGAACGTCATGAGTTGGCTGGGTTTTCTTTCAATTCCAAGGAAAAATGAGATGATTAATCTGACTTTATCTCATTATACTTTTTGTCTTATTTTGCGTTGTTTTGTTGCTGGCATGATTTATTGTAACATTTTCCTTGCAGGAGGGTTTTTTTTTTTTCCCCTGAAAGTAAATGAAATACTGGAAAATCCAAGTTTTACAAAATGAGCAACTTTTCTATTGACAGGCACTGATTCTTATGAGACCTCCTGTATATTCATGCTGTGAGCACGGCTCTGCAAGAGATCCTCTGTGTATGAGAGTGTCTCAGTTGGCTCTTCTACATAAGCAGGGATGTCTTTGTCCCAGTAAACTTTGATTCCATACACTCATTCCTACTTTAGTAGTGTTATTGCTCCCTCTGGTGGGTCCTGCAGCTCTGCTTTTTTGTTTTTTAGACCTGAGGTTTTTGTATCAAAATAGTTTATCATTCTAGCAAACTGAAATATGAGGAATAAAAACAAACCCCAGACTTCTGTAGAATATCTCAGGCAAAATTTATCTTATATATATAACTTTAGGGGTTTTTTTAAGTAACGTTCAAAAATATTAGCCCTATTCAGGCTGAAAGTCCTATTAAAATGACAACCATCTGGGGAAGAGTTGGGTTGCCAAACAGTTTCTGTTTTAGTTCTGCACAAAAGCAGAGAAGTGACTATGTGATGTTTGGTAACTGTTGACATTTAACGAAGAAGTCCCTGCTTATGGAATGCATTTCTGCTGTAGAAATGGGAGCACAGATTTATTTTTTAAAGGTTCAAACTGCTTTGGGTTACACTGTTCGTGGCCTTTTTTGCATCTGTAGTTTTCTGCACAGCAGTACCACAGTGAGCTGAGTCCAGAGTGTATTTGAAATTTGCAGATGAGTTCAGGAGATCTGAGCATTCTTTCATGGACTTGCATTCTGTTTCAGTGAGTTAACCCAGGCATTTTGGTGTATATTTCTTTTCCAGCTGTATTCATTACTTGCATGGTGGGAGTATCTTATCTGTTCAAGTGTCCAACAGTGTTGGCCTCTTTCTTCCTGGGTTATAGTACAATATCCAAAACAATGACTTTCCATTTTAATGGGACCTCTGGGTACTACTTTCCAGGTGCCACTTAATGGAGACTACATGTGCTATTTGATTTGAGGCCTGAAGTAATTAGAAAGAAAGGCTGAGGTTGTAATCAGCATTGTACATTACAAAAATTGAGAATTCCTTCAAGGTCATCTACTTAAAATACTGGTTGTTTGAACCCCTTTAGATTGGTAGTGCCCTTGACTGAGCTGTTAAAGTGCAGTGGCACTTCAGAAACTGGAGAGAGGTTTGGTTTTTTATAAGGATTTTTTTATATATATATATTTATTTTTAAATTCACGACAGTATTAGTGACTGCATTCAAAAAAAAAAAAAATCCACCAAAAAAATCTTTACATCTGTTTCCCTATATCTCTTTGGTAGATAGTGAGTAGTTAGATTTCTTTTCCATACTTGCAAAAGCCCTGAGTAAGTGCAGATGTTGTCTCGGTGGGAAATAACCTCACACCATGAAATTTCTGAGCTGACATACTTGGCATACTTGATTCTCTAGAGCTGTTTCTGACGTCCTTTTGCGAGTTCTTACGTTTTGGTTTTTACCTCTCTAGGAAACCTTCTCATCCTCAGCTTGAAGCTTTCATTAAACACATGTCCAAAGGGTCTGCAGCCCAAATGGATGGTTCCCTGAGCAGCCTCCCTCGCTACCCCAGTCATTCTCTGTGTGAGATGGGAGAGCTTACACAGACAGGTGAGTTTCCATAGCAGCTCTGTCTCCTGCTCTCTTAAACACAGTCTGCTTGAAAGGGATCTTCTGTTTTCTTTATGTTGAAATAAATGCTTTTTTTATGGAAGCTTATCATGTTGGTCATAGCATAGGTTATGATGGGATATGAATAAAGTATTAGACTCTCTCCTGTAAAAGTGGCAGCAGTTGTAGAAACCGTGGTTTATCCTAGAGCTTGACAGTTCTGTTACAGACTGGTCAAGCTTGGCATCTCTTAACTTTACTTGTAGCAGGTGAGAGCACCTTTCCGTGATGTTGCTTTACACCACAAAATTGCTTTGTTACCCTTGTGACAAATGGCACTGCTCAGTCCCTCCTGAGGAAGAATCTGGTGCTCTCTTACTGACTGGTTTGTGATTCAGAGGAGCCCTGGAACTGAAGAGCAATCACTTAGTGGCCTGTTTGTACCTGTGGTGTAGCTGCTGTGTCCCTTACAAGGGATTCTGATGTAACAGACGAACTTGGTGCTTGTATTATAGAAGTACTTTATACATCTGGTGCCTGTCAAATCTTTGTGTTCCCATGGGAAGAAATACTCGATCAGTGTCAAGTGTTGCAAAGTGATGTCGGGAGAAATCGAGGCAGGATACCATGGACCACTCCCGGACACTTCCTAACACAGCTTGTTGTGTGTGGAATTGCTCACAACACAGGGATTGTAACTGAGCTGGTATCTGGGGACTGCTGTTGCCTGTAGCAATGTGTAGAGATGTTATGGTACATAAAAAGGGTTCCTGCCTGTTGCTTTGCTGCTGTGAGGGGCTAATGCAAGAAATACAGATTCTGGAGCAAAGGCCTTGGTGCGTGAAGAGGATGCACACCTCTTCCTTCCCAGCTGGCAGAGCTTTAGTGTAAGAATTATCAAACAATTTGAATTGTTTAAAATTTAAAGAATTTTTTGCTTAAAAAAAAAAGAAAAAGGAGAAGGAAGTTTGATGTGATTGGCACACCCCACCACTGTTTTGTGAGTTACCACACTAATTTACATTCTGTGTATTTGTTTTATGACTGCTGGTGGTTTTACTGGCTGCCATAAATTTTCAGGGAGCAAAGCGTTCTCTGCCTGTCTGGGTCCATCTTCAAAACTACCTTACTTTTATAGTCATGTTAGATCCATTCAGTTTCTGTCTTGGTCCAAGGGACAAATATTAAACCACTAAGGTTTTAAACAAATCTTGTAGAACCAGCTCTTTTTGTCTATATTTCAGTTTAGTTCCTAGAATCTGTGAGAGACTGAAGAATAGCAGGTATCTCATATTTCAGATGATTTTTCTACTAGTTAATCAAAAGTGAAGTTCAGTTTTGTAAGTTCATAACCTTTTAACTAAGTGTTCATTTATCAGTAAGGCTACTAGCTGTATTTTTTTTTTATTCAAAATTACAAAGTTTCTAATCATTTGTTGTAACTTCTTTCAAAATTCTCTTTCAGGGGTTGTACAACACTTGAGGAATGGACAACAATTACGAGAAATTTATATAAACAAACATAAACTGCTTCATAGTGACTGGACAGCAAAACAGCTCCACTTGGAGACAACAGGGAAAAGTCGAACCCTGCAGAGTGCATTGGCCCTGCTCTACACCTTTCTGCCAGATTTTGACTGGAAGAAAATTAACATGAGGCATCAGTGGAGCACCATTTTCTGCTCTGGAAGCTGCGACTGCCCCATGAGAAACCACTACCTAGAGGAGGAGCAGCGCAGGCAGTACAGTTTGCGGGTGAAAAACAACGATTTGGAGAAAATATACGTGGATATGGCAAAGATTGTGGGCATTCCCACCAGGCAGCTGAGAGCTTCTAACCCGATAGATTCTCTCCTGTGCTATTTCTGTCACAATGTCACTTTTCCATGTACCAAAACTGGCTGCATTGGTATGGAACACTTCAAAGTAATCAAGAGACATCAGTTGGAGGATGAGAGAGAAAGACAGGAAAAGAAACTTTATTTCTTGTATGCCCTATTGGCCACTCATCCTTTCCTCAACCAGACTGTTAATCGGCTGCAACGTATCGCTGAAGGCAAGAAAGAAGAAGTATTTGTTCTCTACTCTGCACATGATGTCACACTGTCACCTGTTCTTAGTGCCTTGGGCATTACAGAGGCCAGATTTCCTAGATTTGCTGCCAGATTAGTTTTTGAGCTGTGGCAGGATGGGAAGAGACCCAAAGAACACTTTATCCGCATCCTGTATAACGGTGCTGACGTTACATTCCAGACCTCGTTCTGCAAGGATCATTACAAACGTTCCAGCAAGCCAATGTGCCCACTAGAAAAATTTGTCAACTTTGTCAAGAGGGATATGTTCTTAATTTTTAACAGCACGAGTTACTACGATGCCTGTCATAGGAGAGCACTGTAGGGAAGGAGAGTGAAAAGGAGGCAACGTTAGGTTGTCTCCATGAAATCTGTTTTCTGGTTGAGGCGCAGCTCAGTTTTGTTATTTCTTGTACTTCTGTGTGTAAGTACAGAAGGATATTGCTTGAAACATTCTTCAGATGGTTTCATTTTCATTCAGACTGCAGATGGTCTCCAGTAGAGGAACAAATACCAAGTGTTACATGTGTGTGCTCACAAATGCTGTTAATTGTAATGATAAATCACACGGGCTACTGTAACCTGGACATGGCTTGACGAAGAGTGAGAGAGCATAGATCTTGTGTCTCTATTCCAGAGCAATATTTGGATACCATAAGTTTAAAACCAAAACTTTTTTTTCTTTTTTTTTTTTTTTTTCACCACCACCATCTCACAGTCATTTTAAGCAGTTTGCATCAGGGTCTTTTATGAATTCCAGGCATCTGCATTAAGGCATTTGTAAGGAATTTTTGAATTTCCTTATTCAAAAGAAGCCTTCTAATGTTATGGTGCAGGTCTTTAAAGCAAAGTGCATGTGTGTGTCTGTACATACTTAGCTGAGCATGTACAAATGAGTGTGTGCCTTGTTGACCTCACAGACCTATAAACACCTGGCTGTTGTTGCCAGTGCCAGAGAAGGAGGCACTGGAAAATGGATACAGAACTCTATTCTTTGATTGCACTTTCAGCACTTTGAATAGTTCAAACACAGAAATATGTAAAGGTCTTGTGACATTAAAATAGATAGCAAACACTAGCAGTGCCACTGAACCTGAGTGGGAAATTAGGATTAGAAATCAATTTTATGGTGAAGTGTTGGGCTCTTTCCCATTGTGAACATGTTCAAGCTGTTGTGCTATGGAACAAATCAGTGGTTTAGGAATTTGCTATAGTGACTGCTTGAGACAGCTTGACTAAATACTGAGAAAATTTTGTAGCTGAGTTAGTATTTTTATGGACTAGGAAGCTCTTATTTTATAAGACCAGACTTGTACATATTGTACTGTGTATATTTATAACACAGTAGATTTTTTCTTACTTCTTTAGTTTGTAAAGACTTGTGAAGTTCACTTTTTAGACATTTTTTTCCCCTTGATCGGGATGTTTAGACTCAAGAATGAACCGTAGTTTATGGGTAATTTGAACAATGAGTAGATATGAAAACTTGTACTTCAGACTGCTTTCATCTCTGTAGGAGTAGTAAATTGAGAACCAATTTTTAGTAGAATTTGTAGAAATTTTATAATGGTGGAGGGTTTTTACACCTCTAGAAATAAATTAGTCTGTGACTTGTGATTCAGTGGTGCTAGGTTATCAAAGAAAACATAACTCAGCATAAGTTCTCTGACTATTGGCATTCCACTCTCTTTTTTCAATGCTGCATTTGAACATATTTCTTTAAATAAAATTCTGGGGACTCTTTGTATACTTGTATGTTATGTTTATTGTGATTTCTTTGGCTGTTTGCAGTAATGGGGTGTGTATTAAGCTGTTTGTTGCATTTGTAACTTGTGCACTTAACATATTCTGGGTCCCAGCCTGAGAAGGAGCAAGTATGTGTTTCATAAATACTGAACTAGAAATCCTGATGGAATATTTGGGGATTTTGTACCACATTGGATTGGAAACATTTTCTTTCTGTCTAAGAGACAGCTCTGTTTTCCATCATCCATGTTTGTGTGCTAGAGGGCAAACAGGAAGAGAGAATCTGAAAGTTGAGCTCATTGTATAAATCAGGCGAATGGGACCATTTGTCCAGTATGAGTAGCAAATACTCCAAAGAGCTGTTGAGGTACCAACAAAAGGCAACTGTAGCTCTTCAGAGTGTTACCTGTTGGAGTTTTGATGCTCTTTGTGACCATTTGCAGGACTGATCCTGAAGGGCAGAAAGCATTACCATGGGCATATCACTGGTGTTTATTTAGAAACATTGAACCCCCCCAGCAGCTTCTGTAAATGCCACTCTTGGTGTCTTCAAAGGCCCATGTTAGGAGTAGCAGCTAATTTGCATCTTCCTTTAAAGACAGACCATAGAAGTGTTTTCTTTTGATTTCCTTGTGCAGAAAGATCCCCTTTGTCTGTTGTAGGGCTGTGAACTGGAGGAGAGGTGAATTTGGATGGATTTCTGATTTGTCGGGCTCAAAGAAGCACTGGGATCCCAGGTATTAATGGATATTGCAGCAGTTTTCCAAACTTCTCGCTTAACTTTTTTTGTAGAGCAACAAAAAAAGCACTATTTTTATGCACCACTGGTAGCTGGTCAACAAGCAAGGATTCTGCTTGAAGTCTCATGTAGACCTTGGGGTTAACTGCCCCATGTAAATCAGGTGAGTTGGGTGCCAGAAAACATGTTCATCTGTACAGCCATAGAGGAAAGTGAGACAGATGCAGAAAGATCAGGTTGTTGGTAGCTGCAGTTCCTCAGATTGCCCCAGATGTCAAATGTTCATCCTTTCTGTATGTGTAATCTCAGTCAATGCTGCTGTGTTGAAGGGTGTCCTTAATAATGGCAATAACTGTGAATCTGAAGTATTGATATCCTCTAGCTATAATTTTCCTTATTCTTGGAGAGATATGGGAACTGCTGTTCCTCACTCAATTCTGTTGTCTCTTAATCACCCTTTGTCAGGTATTTGTGATGAAATCGCCCTGAGCCTTCTCTTCTCTGGGCCAACAAACCCAGCTCTCTGTCTACCCTCATGGAAGAGGTGCTCCAGCCCCTTAATCACCTTGGCCTGTCAGTGGGGAATCTCCAGTAGCTCCATCTCTTGTCCTGGGTGTGATAAAGAGCATGGCAGCTGTTTCAGCCAACAAGGCCTTCCACTGGTCAGGGCAGTGGCAAGAAACCTGGACTGGGGAATTAAAGGAAACTCTGGAACAAAATTTTCAAAGTTACAGAAGGGTCAGATTCTTTATATTACATTGTTTAGATGGCTGAAGATGCAGATCAGTCACAGCAAAAGGTATTCCCCCCTCCCCATCTTTTAATATTTTTTTGTTTGTGTCATAAATTGTTTTCAGTGTGAGCAATAACTCACTTGCCATGGTACCAGCACCTGCTCGCCTGTATGTCTGGGGGTCACTGGGTGGGCACTACCAAATCTCTGAGGTAAAAATAAACTTAAAAAAAGCTAATGATTCTTTTGTGTGTATATATATATATATATATAGTTAATTAAAATATACTCATCTCTTCTAAGCCACATACTCAAAGGATCTACAGCAATGAAAAACTTGATCCATCTCCTGTGCCACTGGAAGAGCTGAAAGAAAGAGTTGCGAGGCTGAGATCATTCTCACAAACCTCTTACCTGGCTGTGGAGACAAAACAATAAGCAAACTTCATTACTGAAGTTGGTAAATCATTAGCTTTTGAAGTTTTGACCTAATTTTATGCTTCTATTTGCAATTCCAAGTAGATTTATATTTGGATTAAGGTAACAAATGTAACTACCTGAACAATGAAAGGAGAAATTGGTGGGAATTTATTTATCCTGAAATTGATGAAGAGTTTTTCTATAGGGCTGCACTGATGATCTAGATCTTAGGTCTACTAACTGGGAAACATTGACATATGCAGTTGCAGAATTTAATCAAACGGTAGAGCACAAGTAAGAGCTGCTGCTCTAAGTGCTTCTTGAGATCTTGCTGTTGGCTTGAAATTGATGTAGGAAGGGGGGTGTTTTGTTGTGTGCTAAACGCAGTATTTACAAACGGATGTTTAAACCTGTCGAGTATTGTGCTGTCAGTGAAATGAGTGTAGTGCTTCCTCACAAAGCTCTGCTCGTTTTCCAGCGCGGTGCTGATGTGCCGTCCCTCCCTGCCCGCTCCCTCCTTTCTGTTTCAGTTCTGAGAGGCATAAAACAGCTTCCTTGCACGCTGTGAATGCCAAATGGCTTGGCTTGGGCTGTCGTACTCTGTTTTTGCATTCGGGAGTGGGTGAGAAGCCACCTCAATGCAAAATATCCGGGTGCGAAGTAGTTCGGGAAGAAAAGTTCTCGTGGGAACGCGGTGGGAGCGCCAACAGAGCCGGGCTTGGAGCGCGCTCTCGCGGCCGCTCTCTGCGGTACAGCATCGGGAATTGGCGGGGAATCACACCGGGAGAGATGAGCCTTCCCTCTGGAACTGCAGCGCCCTGGAAAAATAGTTAGAACCAGGTAAGTTGTAAGTGGATTCCACCCCCCAGTCTGAAAAAGAGGCCTCCCTCTCCATGGTTTCAGCGAATGTTTTTTTTTATGGAAGATGCTCAAAACCTTGTGGGGTGAAGAAGGAGTAACGATGACAACTGTGGTGGTTATTTTGAAGCAAGTCATTCATAGTCCTGCACACAGGTGTATTCTGCAGGTCACTACAGGTTTGCTGTTCTCTGTGCTGAATTCAGTCCTACAGTTTTCTGCAGAGCTGTTTTTGAAATCAGTAAAGCCTATACTGTACAGAAGTATAGTGCAGAGTATTTTTTTCCCCTGTCAGTTTTCTGCTTTTGTCTCAGATAGTTTGCTTGCCTTGTGCTTTTGTTTCTTCCCCTTTTTCACATGAAAGGAGTTATGCTGCATGTGTGTACTATATCCTTATGCAGGTAGTCGAGATGTGAGAGACTCTGAACTTTTCAAAGTTCCTTCAAACTGAAATCAAATACCAGTAAACATTTGTTTCCAAGTGTCCTGGACAGTCATTTTCAAAAGTGATTTAAAATTACACTTAAGCTAGGCTTTTAGGATCCACTGACGAAAATCATCATTAAGGTTTTTTTTAAAGTTGAAAGTAAAAAGGAAGGGGTGAAAGAAAAGTGATGACATTTGAAATGTAAAGCAGTCCAGATCTCATTCTAAGAATAGTCGTTGTGGTATACAGAAAAAAAAAAATAAAATCTTTTTACCAGGCTTTTAGATGCCACTGTAAAATGATGGTTGGATAACAAGTAGAAAATGTGGCCTCTGTTGCAAATTCCTGTGTGCATCCTGTGTACCTGGGGCAGGTACACAGAAGCAGCTGTTTTAAGCATATTAGCCGGGAGATTGGGGGTCCAGGGCCAGCTATGGGACAGAATGAGTGTCTAATGTCATTTCCAGGGGTACCTGCAGTGTGTAAGTGTGAGGGCTGGTGTGTACCTGGGACTGTGTGAGGTAACTGGGAGATTAAAGGGCCCGGGGCTAGGTACTGGATAGATGAAGTGCTGACTTGCTGCTGGCTAGACCTGGGTAGGCAGTGCTGCAGCGGTCTTGCCTCTCTAGAGCTAGTGGATCAAACAGGACCAAACAATTGTGTCGTCAGAAACAGTGTGATCTGAAAAGGGTGTTCTGCAGATTTACACAACGAGAGGGATGACTGTAATGCTGGTAGGACTGTGTCATCTTTTTAAAAGTTTGCCTGCCCCAAAAGTGGTGAGTAACAGGGAGAGAATGGAGCCTGTTTTCTGATGAATCCCTGTTGGCCCTCTGGTTGCTAATTTCATTCTCCTTTTTGAACTGGTCACATACGTAATGTTCACCTTTAACAATGCCAGTTATAACAGCCCTTTGACCTATTCAGTACCTTTTTTGTTTAAAAAGCCCCCAACAACTAAACAATTATAAGTTATAGGCTGCAGTGCTTTTCTGCTACATTCATACACGCATAGTTCAGGCTTATCTTGAAGGATGATTAATGGCTTCTGTCATTACTAGCTGTCAAGTGGGCAACAATAATGGCTCGAGTCCTATCTCGAGTGCCAGAGAGGTATCTTTTTGCTTAAACCTCTTCCATAGGGATTTAAATGATGTCCATGACTATGTAATAGGGCTGGTGTAAGATGACATTTGTCAGCAATTAGTGTGCTCTCAGCGGTGTTCCCAACCCTTTAGATGTGAGCCCACAGTTAAGCAGGTTTGTGGAAAGTTTTACCTGTTAATATTTAACTTCAGTCTGGGATGTGGTAATTGGGGTTTTGGCAAAAAAGAGCACTGAAATGCATCAGCTTGCTGAAGAATGATAAAAATACTTCTTTTAATAGGGGATAGGAACCAGCCAGTACTGCTCTGAAGTGGTCATGATAAGGAGGAAGGCAGCCAGCTTAACACAGATATAGACAGGGTCTCATTAGCTGTAAGGGCTTGTTGTGTATCTATGCTGCTTCTGACAGTGTTTCTTCTGATTGGCATAGAATGGGAGGTAATTGTCACGGCAGTATCCGTGTGTCCTGGTATCTGTGCAAAACCACTGGATTTGATTGAATCTCACCCTTTCACAAAGGACTGACTGCTTGCCATCCTTAATTTTTGTAAAGCACTTCGTAGGGATGCAGACACTCACTTGGCTGGGCCAGGAGGAAAACTTGCTGCAAATCCAGGACAAAGTCTTTGGCAGGAGGGAAAACGGCCTTTCTGTGTCCTTGGTAGCTCCTTAGCAGGTGGGTTTTCAGGCAACGGGCCCGACCCTCAGCTGGAGCCGCTGAAGCCGGGATGAGCCGCAGCTGGAGTCGGGACGAGCCGCAGCTGGAGGCGGGATGAGCCGCAGCTGCCGCCGCTCTGGCCCTGCCCCTCCCCGGCTGTGCCGTCGCCTCCCTACTGCCCCTTTCCAGCGGGGGACGCGGTTCAACCCCGTGGGTTTGCTCCTCTTTGTCTCTGTCGCCGTTCCCTTTTTCAGTGCTGCCTGCCCTCCTCTGCTGGTGTGGAGCAAACACTGTGAAGCGCTGCCATGGGCCGTGTAAGTGTTTGTGTCGCTGTAGCGGCACCGTTTAGTGGCAGTTCGCTGTTCCTGGTCGTCATCTGTGGTTTCAGTTTTAAATAGGGGTCGTATTATACATCCTCATCATCAGATAACAACGCAAATGTCACATCTTGCTTTTTGTGAGTGATAAACCCATTTGCTGTCTTCCAACTCCTTCATTGGATGCAATTAATCAGAGTTACAAGACGGTGTTTTCAACCCTGTGCGTATTTTTGCCCTCTGAGTGAGCAAGTCTGAGCAGCAAGTGTGTCATGAAGTGCGCAAACCGGGGATTTCTCTGGAGAGAGAATCTCCTCTCCCTGCAGCAAACCCCCGGAAGGTATTTCCTCCAAGTAACTTGAATGCCACCCCAGTGAGCCTTTTGCTTCATCCAGAAAATCTGGATACAAGTGGAGTTCATGTCCGGTGCTGATGTTGCACCCCAACTTCAAATGATTTTTTTTTTTTTTTAATTGGTGTATCCATGGGGGGACTAAACCAGCACCGGCACACTTGACAGAGAGTCATCAGCTTCTGTACAAAGGTTTATTTCCCTATAAATATGAGCATAGATTTCATCCATCTTTAGCTGTTGAACAGGTATTTTGGTAGTTGTATGGAGGGCTTGGAACCTGTTTGATCAGAGAATACAAATATTCATAGTATATGAAAGGGATGACAAAGCTATAGAATGTCAGATATTAACCACTGGTAACAGCAGGTGCAGGGAACAGTTTGCATGAAAGCTCAGAACTGAAATATGTCGTGAAATCACTTTGAATATTTCTGGATGTGGCACTTAAAATTAAAATATGAAGTTACATTGTGGCTAATTTGTGGATGGAAAGATGATAGGTTAATAGATGGCTTATTGTGCATACTTTCAACTCTAAATATACTATGAGCAATCTACTTACTGCTCTGGAATAGGAAATGTAGTGTTGTTTCTTTTTAAACTGACATTCTGTTTCATCAGTACAGAATCAGGTCATGCTTTCTCAGCCTGATGTGCTTTTAAATAATGAATATAGATAGGATGAAACATGTTTCATCCTCATTCCCTTAAGCATTCAATTTATCATAGAAACAGTCACAATTCCTCTTGCCTCTTGAAGATCTTGAGCACATTTAAATGTATTATTTCACTAGTATGAAATGGTGTAAAAATATCTGGTGCAATCTTGGAAGATTTCTCCCATCTATATTTGTTAAAAATAACTCTCAGAATAACTTCAAGACTAAGTGCTCTGCAGATTACGCTAATTAAGACAAAAGACAAATGTTTAGCAATAACACTGTCGAGGGAGGAAGGAGGGTTTTTAGCAGAGCATAGATGGGGCTGTATTCTTGAGGACCCTGAGAGCTGAGTGAGAGTGAGAGAGAGAATCAGAACCAAGTGATGATACTGTCTGGGGACTGCATGAGGGAGGGTCAAGGGGAGGCAAGGATGGTGTGCTAAAGAGGTGGCGTGGCCTACAGAATCCATGGAGCAATCCTTCCACTTTCTCAGTGCTGGTGAAGGACTTGCTTCAAGTGCCATGTTCACTTTTGAAAAGAGAACACCCAGAACAATGAGAGAACTCAGAAATATGGTGGAACAACCCAGAGTTAGACAGACTCTAGAGAGAAATTGAAAGGGGAGAGGGATTTTATCAATTGCAAATATGGTTACTATGAAGAAAAAAAAAAAGATTTGAAACTCTTCTTCCTTATGGTTAGGTCTAGAAGTAATTGTAGTTAAAAATACTGAAGATAAATATTTAAGAAAAAAATTGTGGGAGTAAGCAGAGCATGATGGTGGAATGAACTGGAGGGAGCAGTTTGAAGTCACAGGCCTTCAGTGTTTTTAGTAATAGGGAATACAAATATGTCTCTGGGAGCATTTATTTTGTTTTGTACTAGGAGATGAAAGGTGACTTCCAAGTCTCTTCCAGCCTTTATTTTAATTTGATTCTAAAGAAATACCTTTCTGATGTCCACCACATGAAATACTTCTGGCATGTATTTCAGGTGGCCTCCTGGCAAACTACTCATGAATTCAGATATTTGGAAGTTGTACATTTCTCCCAAGTCTCCCAGCCATGTTCCACTAGCTATCTAATGTCTTCTCATCCCTCAAAATGCAGCTACAGAATTTGGCAGGGCTGGGGTTTCCCTCAGTTCCAACTGAAGTGTGCAAGTGTAGATTTCATTCCTGGGTTCCTGCCAAAAACCTCCTCAGGGAAAAACCTGTATCATCTTAATCCATTACCTTTCATTACTTCCTTCCTACCCCATCTTCCCCCTCTCTCCACATTTTCTCTCTTTCTAAAGAAGCTTAAATATTTTTCTTTTAAATCAGTCACAGCTCAGGCAACTTCAAAACATTGGAATGTGTTTGGGGGCTTCTTTTCAAGACACAGAATTTAGAAGGGCTCTGATCTGCTATTTTTAGAAATGTTATAAATATCTTATTTAAAATTTCTTATTTAATCTGGTTGCAAAGTTTGGCTTTTCCAGAATCCAAATGGTGCCTGTGAGTTCATGTGCGTTTGTTTGTGTGCCTGCATATAAACACAGTTCCTTAAAGCTTTTTTCACCATTTTCTTATTTATGCCCAGCTCTTAAATCTGTTGAGTCAGAATCAGGATTTGCTCTGTGTGTACTGTTCTTTTTCCTCTGGCCCTTCTAAATGTGAATTTTCAAATTTTCTTTGTGTGATTTTCCAGCAACGTTTCCTGTATGGAATGTAGTTTTTGTAAATGACAACACTTATCTGCAGGAGGAGATTAAAGTCCTGTTAAACATTGATCTAAGTTAGGTGCCCTTATCAAACATGCTTAACAGATGTGTTTTCTGTTGAAGGGTTTTCCTCAGTCCAACAGGATGCCAATATGCTGCTGCTACCCTGGTAGGCAGCTCCCTAAATCACCATTTTTTGGGATATATGAAAGAAAAGAGCATAAGGTTCTGGCACTTTAATCTGGTACTTGAGTGAATCTGGTCTATTGGCAGCATCTTAACACAGAAGTGAGGAGGTTTTTTAATATCACCTGATACTGGTTTGGGGAGAGGTCTCCCCTTGGTAACTTTTGAACCTGGGTTGATTTCAACAGCATTTGGCAGGAATGTAGAAGTTGCTGAGTTCTACAGATTTTGTAAGAATGTATGACCAGGCAGAGGAAATCCTGCAGTTGCTGCATCTCTAGGGGAAGTTAAATCATGTTCTGAAGACACTAAAGTTGATCAGAGATGAGATCAAAATGCACAGACACGAGGCAGCTAAAATCCTGAACATTCTTTTTCCTTTGTTGTTTTCCATCGATAGACATTTGTCAGTAAGGGTGGTTCAAATAAGCACCGTTGCCGGATCCTGCCTGTGCTCCCACACAGCTGCCCTGCAGAGAGAGGTCCCTGTAGGGAGAGCAGGTGGGTAAGTTCCAAATTATTTTTTTTTTGACATGGCAGCTTGCTTTCTTGATATCAAGAGAGGAAGCAATTCCAGATGGGTCTGCTGGAAATGTTAGAATGCTATTTGTGTTAAGAAATGATATGTGCGTCTCCCTGGTGGATGCTAATAGGACAAGCAAATGAGCATGGCCCCTTCACAGCTGTGAACTAAACTTTGAAAAGGCTCACCTGCACCTCGATTGAAAACCCTGAACTCATTCCAACATGCAGTGTCCGTCAGGAAGCCCTGACAGAGAACAGTTCCTCTGCGATTTTACTGACCACTGAAATTGCCACTTGAGTGAAGGAATCTCAATTCTAAACAGGAATGGCTGGAGGGAAACCTTTTTATTCAAGTTCTACAGACTTTTACAAGAAGTAGTGAGAGGAATTTAAACCTTATCATTCTGATGAAATTCCAGACTCTGTAATTACATTGACTCTGAACTCCACCTGCAGTTTCCATATAAAAAGCTGCTCTGCTTCAGGCTGCACCCAGCTGTGCAGCTCTTCTGCTCAGTGTCAAACAGGTGCTAGAGTTCATCTGGGAGGGAAAAGGCAACATAAGGTATATAACTTATACAGTGCTTTGTTGCATTTTTCTAAGTCCCTTCAGGATTCCTCTGGATAAAATGCACAGCAGAAATGAGATACTATTTGAAGATTTTTTTTTTTAATCAACCTGCCTGATGAGTTAACTTTTTGGGGATGCTAAATTTTTATGCTTAACTGTGTGTTTTGCCAAAATTTGAAATGTTAACTGCACTATACATGTGATCAGTATATGCAAACATTAATCCAGTGTCCTGAAACTTAGGTCAGCTCCCCTACTAAAAGCAGATCAGAAGAAAGGCCCTATTGATAAAACTGAGAATCCCTGCAACTCATTTAGGAGCTTTTGCTGAGTTCTGTTTGCTTGTCAGGTGTGTATGAGCTCTGAAAGAATGTGCTCCCATTGCTCAATCACCTGGAATAGAAAGTCTTTCATCCTCTATTTTGAGGAGAGGCAGTGAAAAAAGAGGTAATCTGCAGCGGGGTGATGCCAAGTGTGTGCCATCCCTCATTTGTGCGTTTGTAAATGCAGGCATTACCTTGCATTTGTCACTCTGTAGGTCGTGATGTAAGGGCTGCTCTGCATGGTGGGTTGCTGAAAGGCTCTTTGGCTTTACCCGTTTTTTGCAATTTTTTTAAAGGATTTTTCTTCAAGAAGCCAGTTAGTAATTCATGGTGCAACACACTCAAGAGATTTGCGTTGCTTTCTTTTAATCTAAGTGTTTACTGTTCTGTGGATGCGGACTTACAAAAGGTACACTGCTCCTAACACAGCAATGCAGAACTTCCAGCATCTATAGCCTGAATTTTGGCTTTGTGCTGGATGTGAAACATTACAGATTGCATTAAATTCTTGTGTGTAACTCAGATTTTCCCATTTTCCTGGATTGATAATGGTTTACCCTATTGGTTCCCCTCCATTAATCGAGCCTGCATGATGAAAAAAGTAATAATTTGAGTTCCTTACTTATGACTGCCTTTTTAATGCGTTTGTGTTTTTAGTCATGAGACTGCCAGATGAGGTTAGACCCACTGCCATAATGCCAATGTATATACTCTGAGAGATGACCCTTTTACTGAAGTGAGCTGGACAGGGAGCTTTGACTAGACAGTGAAAGACAAAAAGTCCTGTCTTCCTGATCTTCACCAGAACCTCGGCTATTTCCCCTAGTTCCAGTTGGACACTGTAATCATACAGTGCAGGAGTGGCTGCATGAGGTGGTTGCATTTAATTTGCATCTTGCCTCTCTGATTCTTGAAGGTCCATTCTTACACTTTATAGACCAGATCGCTCATTCTGAGGGTAGCACTTGCACCAGGAAATAATGATAACTTTATTTTACTTTTCTTAAAAATACGAACCCCAAACTGTAATTGAATGTAGAACTATCTGAAGACTGGAAGGAAGTGGCTGAATTTAATCAGGGGTTTAATGTATGTTATATATGAATATCAATCTCACTCTTTCCTTAAAGTAATTCAGTATTCTGTTAATGCTTGTGTAGGAAACTGCTGTATGTGTTGGAGAGGGGAGGGGGAGAGTAAATGATTTGAGTAGAATTCCTGACACCAAGATGGGACTCGGTGTGAACTGACAGCTTGAGCCTGCAGGTGATGATTTAATGTTCAAGTAACTTGAGGGAAGGAATATTTCCCAGTTTGCCTTGGGCACTGAGAACCTCTGTGCTTAATGAATCTTAGAAATTTTCTCTGCAGACTGCAAGGACTTCCTAGGGGCTGCAGTGCCTTACCCTTGCTGTTCATTCCTGCCTAGAGGTAAACAGTGCCTGAATGCTCCCACGGCCGTGAGGAATAATTCCCCTTTGATCAGCCATAGTGGTACTGCTGTTCTGCTGATGTTTTTTCTAAATTGGGCCGCAAACTGAGAGAGGTACCTGCAGTCCAGGTCAGAAGCTTCACCTGGAGAGCTGTCCAGGTATCTGCATAAAGCACAGCAGCCAGCCACCTCAGAGTGGAAAAACGATTCTGCTAGGTGTTTGTTCCACTGTATTGTCTAAGACATCACTGCCATGGAAATGTGCCATGTTGGAGGCCAGGCTGCTCATATGGGAGCACAATACTTGTGGAGGTCTTTCTTTTACAAAGGCTACAATCAGAACTGGCCAGTGGCATCACAAATCCCTGCTCTATTTGCTGCCTTCTCATTGCCACAGGCAATAGCATATTGACTATTATGATTTCCAGGTTGCCTCTTGCAAGCATTCCTTTAAGAAGTGTCGTAGCCTTACCTTACATAAATTTTGCAGATGCCATTCTAAGCAAATATGAATGAATGAATTGGGGAGAATTGCCATAATCCATGTGAAACCCCGTCATCTTAAAGAAGTGGGCGGAGGAAATATGTAGAACTTGGACTTCTAGCCAAAGAAAATGACTCTTTGTTTCTGTCTGAGCTGTTTTAATTTCTAACTTTAGGAGGTAGCCACCTGAATGGTGATCTGCTACCAGCTTCAAGGTGACATATTTTTAAATGCAGGGAGTCAGTCAATGAATGGGATCTCTCTTGTGGAAGATGTGAATTTGAATCAAAAATCATGATGGATTTAATCTAGAGGTTCTTCTCTTCAATCATGATTCCAGTATAGCTGGTAATTGTTCACATGTGAAGGAATTATTTTTCTGAGGAGTGCTGTATTTAACTGCTTTTGCCACAGGGAAGAATCTTGTGTATATCAAAGGGAAGCATTCCTAGTTTTTTTCATTATATCCAGATCTGTTGTGACTGTTTGTCTCCAGATACCAAAAATGCTTTACTTAAACTGGTGGAGCAGAGGAAGTGCGTCTGTTTCTCCAGGAGAGGGTGTCCCATCACTGCGTGCCAGAAGGATCTTACATGTACTTACACATACTTTGCTCTGCTTTTCCCCATGCTATATCTCTCAGCCAAAAACAACTTGAAGAAATGCAAGGAGACTAAATTAAAAAGGATAGAAAGAATAAAGTGCCTGAGAAGGTTGGTGTAAAGACTACAAGTATTACTCCTTCACTTAACATCCAGGAATATTCCTCCTGACAGCCCTGCTGTTGAGCACTGAATGCAGCTTGAATGCACTGAGGGCAATTGTACCCACCACCTTTCTTTTTCCTTTTCTGTTGATGTGACAATCTGCCCTAAACAGTGATTTCATTAACTCCTTACCAAAATCCAACACCTGATTTGTGGGCCATATTTTTGTCCTTGTCTGATGTTGTTTTGAGAAATAAGGTGTGTTCTGTGTAGCTTCTATGCTGTGAAGCATGTTTATTTGATTTTAGCTTGCTCTTCAACATGAAAGAACAATGTCCCTTTTGCTCTTTTTTAAACAGCAACTCATTATTCAAAAGCATGGAAATTTTAATGGAAATTTGCACGAGGCTGTGGAATTCAGGCTGGCTGATGGTTATGGAATGAATGTGTGCAAAATTTATTTGGGACTTCAAATTCTTTGTTACAGTTTCGGTTGTTATTGTTTTCCAAAATCCTGGCAGCTGAAGAATGAGAAAAAGAATAAGCAGAGAGAAGATCGATAGCAGGAAAATTAACTTCTGATGTAAAATGACAGCTTGACACTGAACATATTTGGCATGAATTGCAAGTGCAGCAAAGTCTGGAAACCCTAATCTGATACTTTTTTCCCCCCAATTTTGTATTCTTCTATAAGAAGTTTTATATGTACTAACACCACTTGTGTTATAAGGGCCTTAATATAATCAATATTATACTGCAAAACCATTCTCAAGATAGTTAGAAGTGTCTCATGCCTTCTCAATGACATTTGCAGTTAATTTTTGCAGTAGTAGATGTTGATTTTGGGGGAATCTGCATAAGTCCTGAATCAAGGAAGTCTTCTGTACTGGACTGAGTCATCTCATAAGAATGGATAATCTCAAGGCTTCTGTTCTGTGGTGCTCAGATGTCACAAAAGAAACTTAAATCGGTATTATTAGACCTGGATCAAAGCATTAGACCTGATTTGGCTCATGAATTGTAGCAGCAATCAAATCCAGACGCAAATCTTGAATTCATGTGATCTAAAGGGATAGCTGATGGCAGTGTGTGTGTTGTGCTCAATTTCTACACTGTGTACTTGGCAATTGTGGTTCAGGTGTTTCTCCAAATGTTTTATGCAGTGTTTGGGGTTTTCTCCAGCTAATTCTAGCTCTGTTTGCTAGACCTGATCCTTGCCGTCCCTGTGCCTAGAAATAGCCAACACACCTTGCATCTCATGGGAGCATGAATGTAGGTAGCCCCCTCCCCGGATTTTCCCTTGGTGTTTTTGTTTTCTCAGCCTTTGCTATGTGGCCATCCCAAAGGACTACATGGAGAATGTAGTCCTTCTTTCAGATATTTTCCACGGCTACCAAGCATTCATTTGAGCCAAGTGAATTTGATTGCAAACTAAGGAAATATTTAGTTGAGTAGCAGTAAAAGGATTAGAACTAGATGTGGTTATGTGGCATGAGCATGTTTTACATTTGAAGCTTAACATTTTAGAGAATGCGTGGCTGAGAGACTCACCTTGCAGTGTTATCAAACACATGTAACCAGCGGAAAAGATGACATTTGAGGAAAAACAACGCTTGGCTGCGTTCACTGAAATTTCCTAAAGGGACCTGGTTCCAGTCTTGTGAGAAAGACTTGAAAATCCTGTGTATTACAGTGATTCAGATCTCCATTCACATCTACAAACAGACCCATCAATTATAATCCTACATCTAAAGCACACGGGCCACTCCCTCAGCCCCCTGCGTGGCTCTTTGGACATGGATCACAAATCCTGTACTTGAACTCATTTTCATTTCTTTGGCTGGTGGAACTGAAAGATCACCAGCCACCTCGTTATGAGAGCTGTGGTGATGTCTCTCTCTTCCAGAGGTTCATTACCACTCACTCACTGGGTTCCCCAGCAGCTTGTGCTCTTTAGAAGCAGCAACCAGACTGGATGTAGGTGAGCAGTGTGTGTCTGTCAGCAGCGCAGAATGAGCCGTTAGTAGTTGTGACTCTTCCCTGTGAGAAGAACTTCGAGATTGCCCTCCTGCTTTGTCACACACACAATGGAACATTAAAGCACTTCCTGCACATAAGAAGTGTGCACAGGCTCTCTGACTTGCTCAAAAAGCCGGCAGAGAGATGGGGGCCCATCAACTGTACAGGAGAGACAAAGGGTAAGGGCTTTTTTTGCTGGGTAAAAATGCATTTGTTTGCCTGCAGATGCCCTGCTCGACAGTTGCCGGTCAGAGGGCCAAAATTGAATACGGACGAAGATTCCTCCCAGACCAAAAGTGCCAGCACAGGAAGCTCTAGGTGTGCATGGAGTGCCAAGGGGGGCCCACCAACTGCACAGCAGAGACAAAGGGTAAAGGCTTTTTGTGCTGGGTAAAAATGCGTTTGTTTGGTGTCAAAAGCAGTGTGCGGGAGGAGCCGGTCTGAGGGCCAAAACTGAATATGGATGAAGATTCCTCCCAGAAAAAATGTTCCAGCACAGGAAGCTCTCTGTGTGCATGGAGTGCCAAGGGTGGCCCACCAACTGCACAGCAGAGACGAAGGGGAAGGGCTTTTTTTGCTGAGTAAAAATGCGTTTGTGTTGTGTCAGCAGCAGTGCACTGCACTGCTGTTGCCAATCTTGTTTTGTGCTTCCACATGTCAAAAATTATGTTGTCTATTGTGCCAGCTTAGTGACCTGAATGTTAAGACATTCCGCAATCCTTGTAGGGATAATAAAAGTGTTTATGAATGTTATCATTGTAACTGTTAAAATTTTTAAAACCTCCATGGGCTGGGCTGATTTATGACAGTTCAGCTATTTTAAAATGGAAAATAAAAATATCCAAACATATTACATTCAAAAGAAATTAAGGAACCCAGAAGGATGCATTCAGAGAACTATCTAAAAATAAGAAATACAGCTATAAACCTTAATATCCCAGTGAGCAAAGGGGAAGGTTTTTCTTGTCTGGTTACAGGAGAGTGCAGTTTTGCTGGAATGTTGTTCTCATTTTGCCTCATACAGTCAGCAACTGCTATTTTTATTTTAGACGGTGGTTTTAATTTCCTTATTTATGTTTTCATTAGCATCATAATGGATGTATTGTAACTGTTCTCTGCATTCTACAAGCTTCATTCTAAACTCTGACATGCGACAGCCCAGGTTTGAGCTGTGGCAGCTGGAAATTCAGTACAACTGACACGCGGGCCCCTCGTCTGTAAAGGAAGTTGAGTGGCAAAAATACAAGTTTTGCAACAGAACAAATGAAAAAAAAATGCTCTTAGAGACCAGCTGGTATTGTGTTATACCCACATAGTGACTGCACTCTGTCACTGTCTGCATGCTTAATATTTTTGTCTAATTTTGGCTCCGTTTTCTCAGCTGATGTGGCAGGGATTCAGTGTCACAGCACAGGTGTCCAGATGTGGAAGTTGTGTGTCCAATCATGGCAGCCCAGGGGTGGACACACAGTGCTCTCTTTCAGTGATAGAGATCAAATGCCCTTTTTGGTAGCCTAAAAGAACAGTCACTATGACAGAGATCCTGGAAGTCAGTTAAAACAGTAAAGCAATAGAGAGAGAAACTGCTCGTTCCTCTCAAACAGTCCATATTTTTACTGATTCTCCTGAAAGAGTTTTCATCTTGGAGAGAAAATTCTAGCTATTCCATTAAGTCTCTACCAGAAGTGTGAGGAAAAACTGATGAAAATTGTGTTTCTTTTCAGAAGCATACTTTGTTAAATTACTCCTTGGCTTATTTGTCACGCTGGTAGTCATGTAAGCAGTGGCCCATGTGAGGAAAAATGTGAAATTTAGAATTAATGTTTTGGATGGAGAGTGTAGAAAGCAGCAGAGGATTTTGGCCAAAACATTCTGGCACTTTTGAGAGGTCTGTCTGAGTTTTAGAAGGAAAAAAAAAAGAGTTTGTTAACCACTGTAAATGATAAGTCAGAAATACAGTGAACAGTGTGTGTACCACTTCAGGTTTAAATTCAGAATTGCAGTCCAGATGTTTTACCATAATATGTGAATTAAATATCACAAATATTTATTTTAAAATGCTGTATTGACGACTTGTAGAAGGATAGGAGACCAAAATCTTTTGATCATGCACACATTATGAAGCTCTCAGAAAAGATCCGTGCTTCCTTTTTTCTTTTTTTTAATTTTTTTTTTTTTTTTTTAGTGTGCCTTCTTCCCAAGGTGATTTGAGTAGTATCAAACAAGTTGTGATAAATAAGCCCCGAGGGCTGGATAGATTTATTTTGCTGATATGCCTGCTTAGCCATGCAGAGAGATTGCAGAGTGATTGTTTGTTAATTGTCTCCTGAAACCAGTTTCAAGCTCTTTTTGTCAATGACTGATTTTCAGCCATTTGTCAGGAAGATGATGGGGAAAAGGAGAGTTTAAACATCAGCTTCCAATTAAATCTGTTAGGGTTTTATTTCTAGCCTTGCTTTGTACTTGCTGGGTGTCCCAAGGCAAATACCTGGGTCTCTCAAAGAGAGGTGTTAGAAGCAATGCTCTGCTTCGTGGGAACGGGTGGAACAGTTGTGTACTTCCCTTCAAAAACACTACCCAAACTCTGTTTCTAGAACACCTCCGTGCCCAAGGTGTGCACGAACAAGTAAAGTGAGTTGTGCCCCAGAAAAATGCCGTGGAAATAATGTATTTGAAATGATTAGGTAATGCAGTGGAAAATCCTGTATAAAAACTGTGTGTACCTAGGAAAGAGCACATGGTAAATATAGACTTGCTGCTTTAAGGTATTTCCAAAAGCAAACAACATTTCATGTTCTCCTCATTAGTCAAAATTTCAATGGCCTCCTTTCATCTCTGTTATTTCATCTATCACATGCAGCAGTAGAAATCTGAGACTGGTTTTCAAACATAATTCTAGGAAAGTATCCCCCCTTTAGCCTCTGCAATGAAATACAGCACAGTAGAACATTTTAAGTGCGACATCAATTATAGAATAAATGCAAAGAAATGAAATGCCATAGACCCTATGGAGTAGGCTTGCAGACATCTTCCCTGTTGTATAAGGAAGTGACAAGACCCCGAGTTTGTAAAAGCTTTGGGAAAAACATGCCAGAACCTTCTGTCATAATCTTCTAAAGAGAAACAAAGGCTTTAAGCTGACAACAAGTAAACAAGTTGTGTTACAACATAAGCTTGGATACTTAATTCTATAAATACACAAAAATCATAATGTCCAAGTCAACCAGCATCTAAAAAAAAAAAAGTTTAAATAAACAGTCGTGTTCCCCACTCCCCACCCCTTCCCACTTCTGCCACAGTGCTGGACTGTAGATCCTTGCTTCTCTGCTTAGTTTAACTCATTTCAGTTGTTTTGTGGGCTGTAAAACTGTCCCTGTTTAAGTTTAAGCTTTCTTGACTGGTGACTTTTTCCCTCAGAAGTGCACAAGGACATGCTTAAGTTGCTGTTGTGCTGTGTATGTGCTGACTGAGCCGGTAGGATGTTTATGGAGAAGTGATTCCCACCCCATGAGCCCTTGTACAGCCTTGTCTGGCACTGTGGTAGGGAACAGCCGCCCTGGAGAGATGAATGTGGGTAGCTCCAGCTGTTTTGATCTGTCTTTAGAAACCTGTTCATGTCTGTGCTTATCCCCATCACTGGCTTTACAATACTTTTATTTCTCTTTATTCCATAGCATAATCAGAACATAACAGATTGTTACCCAGTGAAAGTTAAATATTGCAATTGCATCAGTTACCATTTTGGTGTTTATATCCCTACCATCCCTTAGCCAGGCTCAGGTTTGCTTTCTGGAACACTTATGCACGTTGAACAGAGGTGTGCATTGATACATAGAGTTTTGGTTTTGGTTGGGTTTGGGTTTTCTCCCTTCCTGTGTGGTTGCAGTTACTTCAAAGCCCTGTTATTGAAACGTTGAACTACATTAAACAAGTTCCAGTCCAGAAAACTACTTCTGGAAATGTAAACAACACTCCAAACCCCCTTCTCCTCTTCCCCTGCAAACCATGGGTAGTGTCCTCTGGAGAAGACAATGAGATCAAAACCATATGAATGCTCTGGAGAGGGGAAAGGCCCTCAGCCACTCATGGCTAAAGCATCATTACAGGCTTATTGTAACTGCTGATTATCAGTGAAAGCTGAGCCTTGTACCAACTTGCAAAAGGTACTTTTAAGCCATTAACACATCATCATAATTCTGTAGGAGTCTGAAAGGGGGGAAATAAACCACAAAAATAGTTTTCCTTGACTGTAACTTGATCTGGTGAATGACAATATGTTCTGAATGCTGTTTGTGTAGTTCTCATTATGGTTGTGGCCTTAGATAATTAGTTAATTAACAAGGCTATGGCAAAGACTATGTCACTGCTTTCATCATAAGTTGCAAGTATTTCAGAGGTCAGGAATGAATGGCAGAGTCAATGAGGTCTCTTTGAACTCATTTGCCCCTTACTTCTTCCATGATCTTTAAATCTGCATTCCATTACCTCTAAAACCTTTGCTGAACATGATTCTATGTCAGTTAAGACACATATTCCTGGGTTCAAACAACCTCTGCTGCCCTCTCTTCCTCTCTGTGGCCTCCATTGGGTTCCACTTAAATACATTTCAAGCTCTCCAAGATGTGGTAGCTATTTGTGAAAGCAAAATCATGTTACCTCTTTTTCTGTGATAATGATTGTCCTTTCCTCACACTCTGGACACACCTCCAGCTGCTCCCTCAAGAGATCTCTCTTCCTCCTGTATGTCTGAGGGTGGCACACAGACCCACCTCTTTTCTTTACACTTTTTCGGTGAACATTCCTGTCTCTGATTTTTTTTATTGGTACAAATGCAATTCAGTGACTATTTCTATATTGGGGACTATTAGACTGGCCTATTTCAGATCTGCTTTTTTAGGACCAAATTAAATCTTCATCTGATCTCTTAGATGTTGTGGGTGTCTGGTTCATCAGCTTAATTTCATCTGTGTGTGTGTGTAGAATCTGCCTCACCTTTTCATGCATTACCTGACTGTTAACAGAACAAAGTTGTCCATGTTGCTTTTGTTTTTGCTTTGTTTCCATGGAATCTGTTTGTTATAAATACTCTTTCTGCCTGTTAGCTCCATTAGTTAGGGAGCTCACATGTGGACCTTGAGAGGGACCTCTGCGGAGTCAATTATATTTATTTTTACTGGGTTTAGTACTATTTTTGATGTGTTTTTCTTGTCTTTTGTATTCAGACATATTCATTGTATTATAATCTCTGGGACTAAATGACATGAGCTCAGGGAGTGTTTCTATGTCACACTTCTGCTAAGAAAACAACAATCCTCCAATCTTTCAGGGTCTTTCAGTTTCCTCAAAAAATCTGTTGCTGGATTTTAACTTATCCAACTTCCTATTTAGCTCTTTAATACTTATGTTATTGGTAGAAAATATGAGTTCTTTTTCATCTTACTTAAACTAATTTTACACCTGTATATTCCCACTAGCATTGATTTAATTTACTGTGAAGTGAATGAAATCAGAATCTGGACCACTGAATGTATAAAACATACGTGGATTTGCAGGTATGATTAGCTGTGAAAGGTTTCATGGCAGTTTTGAGGGCAGGATGGTATACAATGACACACTGTTTGGGACTCTGGGAGAGCCAGGGCTGCAGAGGCCCACAGGAGACAAGCAGCAGAGCTCTGTAAAAATGAGAGAGGTGACAGAACAGCAAGTGAGAAGAAGAGAGAGAGAGAACTTGAGGACGGATCGAAGAATGTGTAAATGGACTGATGAATGATGAGAGAATGTGCAGCTGAATTAAAGAATGTGTGAGCTGATAGATGGGAGATTGGCCAAGCAGACAGCAGAACCAAGTGCATTTAAGGATATTAATAAATTGAGGGTTGTTCCAAAGAGCTATAAAAGAAAAGAGGGTGAGGGGATATAAAGATTAAATAAGGGGCCAAAAAGACAACGGCATCCACAATTAGGCTGGTAAACATTACAGTGGGATGACCCTTTTCAGGAGAACATTGCAGAGCAATTAAGGAAAAGAGAAAGACAGCAATGGATTCTGTGAAAAGGCTTGAAGGAAACCAATGTGGCAGCACAAATCTAATAGAGCTTTGAATTGCCCTCTGAAGAAGG
Source organism: Oxyruncus cristatus (assembly GCA_013399855.1). Taxonomy (NCBI): domain Eukaryota; kingdom Metazoa; phylum Chordata; class Aves; order Passeriformes; family Cotingidae; genus Oxyruncus; species Oxyruncus cristatus. Next base: position 1,123,148 of record VXAY01003150.1, on the reverse strand, counting down.
TGGCTTTTCTTCTAGGATTGTCCAGGGTGGTTTTTAAGGCCATATATTGTCTCTGTTCCATGCATGTTGACTTGGATGGGTGTGCATACATATTCCTTATAACTCTTACTTTGTGGCCTGAGCTGAGAGCCCACCTATTGCATATGGGTGTAGACTCTCCAGAGCTCACATATATCACAAAACATGAATATAAAACTTTAGAAGTTTAAGGAACACCTTGAGGGGTTTAAACTCTTAATTCTGGCACTGAAATCAATTCACTTAGATTTCATGTGTGACCTTCTCAGGTCATGAGATGCAGCATCCTCTGAGCATGGAGCTGAAAGTCACCTCTTTTGTACAGCTTTCAGGAGACTACTAAGGTTTCGGTAGAGGGAACTGGGACTCTAATGAACAGAGAGAATCAGCATAGTTTTTTCTCCATTCCTTGTCTACTTCCTTCCCTTATAAAGCCTTAAGTCAGGAGAAATGCTGGCAAGAACTATGCTGTCTTTGTATGTTTTAGCTAGGGAAAGACCAAGGCTGTCACTTCTTAGGCACTCTTAGCTGGAATTTACTACTGGAAAATAGACTGGGTTAAAATTAAGTGCTATTTTTGACTGGTCAGTTTTTATTCCCCCTCTGTTACACAGTACATTTTGCCATGGTGCTGTACAAGTGCTTTTGCTGGGATGAGAAATGTGGTGGTGAAGGACAGGAAGAAGCAGCAGTCGAGTAAGACTTTTTCGGGGGGGCCGTGCTACCTTCAAAGGGTGTGTGAATCTATAGACAAAGATGCTCCTTACCTGGTGACTTTTTTGAGTTCTGAATCCATCCTGTCTGATTGCTGAAACCAGCCAATATCACTAAGAACGTGAACTATGACAATCATTCATAAAGGTCTGTTTTCTGCAGGTATTTTTCTGGTAGGCAGCAGGGCTGTAAAAATGTTGTTGCATTTTTAAAGCAAACATAAGGTGCAAATACTAAAGTACCAATAAATTCAAACCCCATTGTAAGAATTCTCCTCCAAGAAAATGGTTTTTGAAATATATTCCTAAAAATTCTGTTCATGCCTATTACATGTCCCTATATGGTCTACCAAGGGCTTTGTGAAACAGAACTGCTTCCTTCTCATGTTGTGCATGAATACACACGTCCACACGTGCACTGCTAGGAGACAGACTAAGATGTTAAATGTCTCTGTTGAGGGCTCTCTGACGATTTCTAGGGTTGATTTTCTGTGGAGTGAGATGATATTTTATGCTATTTTAATTTTCCTGGATTAATAGTCTTCAAAAGGTTCCATGTAAAAAAGAGGTACAAGTAGAACTCCATGCTATTTTATTAAACTTTGCTTACTGTCAAGATATTAAATAGGATTTGATCATTTCACCCACGGGCTGAAGCTGGTGATCAACAAATGTATGATCTTGGTTCAGAATAAGCCTGGTGAGCAAATTGTGCTCCAGGGAGATGCATGACTTGAATTATGAACTACTTTAGAGGTCAAACATGAGATATGGTAGTGAAGGTGATTTGTTTTGGTACAGTTCTTAATACTACATTCACTTTTAAGAAGAAAGTATAGACATTTTATTTTAATAAACTCTAAGACTTCTTTCCAACTTAAAAAATTGTCACACTTCCTGTGACTTTTTGAGGTGTCTGTAAACAGCTGAAATGGATTAGAAAAATTTCAGTGCCAAGTAGCTGTCCTTGCTGATCTGATAGTGGGGGTGGGAAGGCATTAGAGGCACTGATTAATAATCTATACATCTTCACTAGTCATGCAAACCTTTATGGTCATGCAAGATTAAAGGTCCTGGAAAGGTTAATAATGGTCCCAGGTCCTCAGTCAGTTTTTGTCCAATCAGTTGACTGAGAAGGATTTGTAAGGGGTACACTGACACAATAGCAAGTCAATACGGTGCTGAATTTTAGAGTTAAATGATTGGGGGAAAGATCATGAACTCCAAACTAACTGTTATGATCTACTTTTTTTCTCAAATACAGTAAACTAGCACTATCTGTTGGAATTTGTTTAGGATTTTATACAGAATAAAATCGTAGAGAGAAATGGATGCCTTACTGTTTGTTCCTGGCAATTCTTTTCTGAATATTACTCTGTCTTGCTTTTGCAGGGACTGGCCTTTTGTGCTTAGTAGTGTCAGTTACTGAAAACTTTAGAATGACCTGGTGAGATTTTCACCCCCTTTTTGATCAATTAAAACTGAATAAGCTGCCCCTTAATCCGTAGCACAGGTTTTAACGATTGGTGGAATATTTAATGAAATGTTCCAGAGAAGATCACAGTATAACTGTTGCCTTAGAAGCTCTGTCCAGGTTCCAAGCATGAGAAATGCACTAACATTACTGTCTGAGGGCAAAGCTCTGCAGAAACCACAGGAAACTTTGCAGGTTGTAGAATAACCTAAGGAAATCAGTGACTCAAGGCTGATCACACCACGTATTATAACTTCCATGATATGTCTGTACTGTGTGTTACAAGACAAAGCATGAATCAAATGTTAGAAACCACAGAGTCAGATTAGTCTTATTATAGTCTATAACTTAGAAGCAAATGAGCCCAAGGTAAATTAGGACAACAAAGTACTCTGCTGGAAACAGCTAGCTCAGCCAATCCCTCCTTTCAGAAGGGTGGGTGCATTAATAAACTCGACCTCTGTGTCTCTCACCTCTGGTGGTATCTAGCCTTGCTCACCAGGACTCTACATTTAGGATGTGGTGCAATCCAGTACTTCTGTCCTTTTTCTCTCTCTCCCTGCCCTTTGCAACCGTAAGAACAGCCCAGCCTTTCACTCTGGGAACAGATGCAATTTTCCTGTGTCTGCTGGGAATCCTTGAGGCAGCTGTAGAGACAGGCTAACTAGGCAGAGCACAGCACCATGTTGGCATAGCCAGGCTGCTATTGGGAGCACTGATGAGACCTGTGTGTTGTACTCCAGACTCATGAGCTCTCAGAGACCCAAAATGTGTACCTGTGGGGTAGCATTAGACTGTGCTCTTGTTCCCTAGCAGGCACTGTGTTTGAGCTTTGGGTTAGCACAATTCCAGCCAAACAACAGTCAAATAAATTCAGTTATCAGGAAAACACTCCAATTGTCTTTTAGGTACTATGTTTTTCTCTTCTGGACTCTGTGCAATACTATGTTAATCTGGTTTATGTTAGATTTTGCCCATAAGGCTTCCTTTAAGCTAACACTAAAGACTGGCCATACTGCTCCCCACCAGGATAGATGTTAAACTAGCTTGTGTGCTAGGCCTGTGTTTCTTCTACACACCTGCAGAGCAGGGCAGTAGTCGGTAGCTAAAAAAAAAACAAAACAACAAATATGATGGATAGCAGCAATTATAAACCAATAATATACGGGAAACAGAAAAGATTGCAAAGAATTTCCTGCCATATGCATTTAGGAGGCATCTGGACTACATCTGGGAAAGCACACACTCAGGGAGCTGCAGCTCCTGGAGGTGCATGTCTGTGCTATCAAGAACAATGATAAAATGGTGCTATTCCTGTTTACTTCTTTGTGTGTGGGGGGAGGCAAGGAATACTCAATAGGAAGCATTTCTCCAAACAGATGGAGTACAAGGCTGCATTAATTGGTTGAGAAGTAGGGGAGATCACCTTGTGAGCTATTCGCTCACTTTATTGCTTAATCATGTTCAAGATGATTGATAACATTCCTTAAAGAGAAAGGTACTGGGATTGCTATTAGCATAAGTGGTGACATGTAAATATGACCGACCTTAACATTTACATTTTGGCTTAGTGGCCACAGGGACAAGCTGATATGTAGGAATTCATACTGCTAATGAGTCATTAAAAACAAGGAGGATTGGAACCCATCTGAAAGGTGTGCCTGCTGTGTCACCAGAGCAGAGTAATTTCTAAAAAAGAATTGGATGTCCGTAGAGAAACTTGTGGAAGGAAGGAGGAAATGATTTTGTAAAGAGTATTTTCTAACGTGTGGAAAGATTTTAGGTGGGAGGGTTTTTTTGTCTTTGTTTTTTTTTTGGTTTTTTCCCTCCTGTCATCCCTCTGTCCTGTTGAAATGAAGACTTTCCTTTAAGGTTACTGAGCTGATTTTCTACCAAAAGGTTTGTTCCACCAGTCTCTTCAATTTATATACATATTCTCATAAATATTGAAACAACTCATAGTTGTCGGTGAGGATATTTAAAAATAATAATAAAAACCCCCAAACCAGGATTCCTAATTCTATGGAAATCAATTCAAACAAACTGGTTTGCACTGGTGGATTGTACCTGGCCCACTGGTACTCTCTGTCAAAAAAGCAGCTTGAAAATCACTTCACACCAGAGTACCAGGAAGATATTCAAAAGCTTCAGTGCATCTGTCTTCTGGAGGGTCATTGTAAGGTGCTTCTCTTGCAGCCTTTAAAATTCCAACCTTCAGCTAATAAATTTGACTTCATGAGTACAGTGGAGGGGGCAGGGGGACAATGATGACTTGGGTTGTATCTTTTAGACAGGCCCTAGGCTGATTCTTTGTTCCAGCAAAGCTTATATGTTCTGGAAGTTACTGTAAAATATATTTCTGTTTGATCTTCCAAGGCTTGCAATTACTCTCATATTTTCTTTTCTGCACAAAGACTGATGCAAGCCAAAAAGAATATGCTTGTTTGAAAGCAAATCTATTTAACTAGAGATGAGCAATAATTTGTATCTGATGGATGTGTTACATGATGGATTATTGTAAAGCTTCAGACATACCTCGTGGGGGTCCAAAATGCATGTGTGAGACTGGGGGCAAAATGCTCTGTGCTGCAGTTCATCTGTACTTGTCAAGAAATAATAGCACAGGTCAACTGCTGGATCCTTCAGTAACCAAGGTGTTACATCAACACTAATTATGTCCAGTCCTTCTATTCTGTAAGTGTCCATCCCTGGAAGGAATTTAGAGTAATTATGGACCCAAGAATTTTGAAGCTGAAACAGAAAGACTTTCTACTATAAGAGCAACATTTTTCTAGGTGTCCCTTAGGAAAACATATTGCTTACATCTCAAACCTTTCTTGCATGGTTTAGAAGGCTAAGTTACCAATTTTTTTCCTTGCTAAAGTAGCCTATAAACACAACTGGTTTTCAGTCAAACTGTCAAGATTGATACTTCTTTGTGGTTGTAACCTGCCTGTGGGGTAGCACAGTTCAAGTGGACTGGTAGATCTGCCTTATTACAAACCTCTGTGGTCCTTAGGAAGAGGGAATATGTATAAAAGCTTTTATTCCCTTGCTTCCCACATGGTAGAGTGTTTGCAGGGTTCTGTAGCCAGTTCCTACTGAGTGCTTGAGTGCACCTGCACACAGGCCACAAAAGTTGGGCTGTGTTCACTTCTCCTACCTGTGCAAATGGAGAGGTAACCAGATGAAAACACCTTACTTTCCTACTCTTCTGTTGGGGGAAAGAGCTGGAAAATCCAGGGGTGGTACAGCAGGCATTAGACGGCCTGGAGATTTCTGTGAGGAGCATGGTGTGGTTATTCCAGCTCTGCTCCCTGTTGATGTGACACTGTTTCTAGAGGCTAAACTGGAAGCTGGTGACTGCGGATGGTACAGGTCTGTCTGGTCTATCCCAGTTCCCAGTGGACTTTCTGCAGTCCTTTGACCATAAAACCAAAGGTGGTTGGTCATATCTAAACGCAGACCTCAAGAGTATATCGTGCCTGGTGACACTTTCCACAGGGCCTAGAGAAGAAGAGGAACCATTGCAAAAACTAAATGCAAATATTATTAAAAAATAAAAGTTTCTGTTGAAAATTATCAGCACAATAGGATATGCACAGTCACCTAGAGAGCAGATAAATTAATTTTTTTCTTTTTTTTCAGGCCAATAATTTTTCTGTACTGAGGAGGTGGACTCCACAGACTTGCTTTCAAGTGAAATAAGGCAATGAAAGAAATGCAGCATATTGATGTTTCGTTATTTCCTTTCAAGGCTTTTCCAATTTTTTTTTTTGATTGTAGTGAGGTTGTTTTCCCTTTTTTTTTTTTCCTTTTTTCTCCATGACCCCGTTCTGGTGTCATTCAGCTGTTGGCCAAATACAAGAGCAGGTGTAACCTGTTGGTGAAGGCTTCTCCAATGCCTCAGTTTATTCTGGGTAGGTTCCATACTTCTATGGGCAAGACCTGACACAACATAGTAGGTGGAGCAGGTGGGCTGAAAAACTGGAAATTCCTCGTGGATGAGATGTGGTTCATGCAGTTGTTTACTCACTGTGTTTTACAGCAGCCTAGCAAATATGAGTCACACTGAACTTGATTCAGGATTCAGACAGGTAAAAGTACGTAGGGGTTTCTGTAGTGTTGTAGGAGGTAAAATTGGATCTTTTAGAAGAATTCCACCTCTGATTCCTACAGCTGATGCATGACACATTCATTCAGCATTTTGGGGAGTTTCTGATACGTCTGTAGACAATATTTAATGGAATTCTTTTGTGAGGCTTGTATGAAAAATCAGATATTTGATGGAAGTATTCAGAAAAGGAATGTTCCTGCAGAATGTTTCTGAAGGAAACTTCTGTTTGCCTGCATATAATTACTGTTCTTTAAATAAGCTCTGAAAAAGAAGTAATACTCTTCCGTAAGTCAGTTTCTTTTCTTCTCACCTTTTTCAAGTTTGGGGGATAAGCTGGCAAGATTCACAGGCCCTAAATATGAGGCCATTGGGCAAGAGGAGTGCAAAAACAAGTTCTTTGGCCTACAAGGGTGAGTCTCTAAATGATACAGAAAGCACTGAATGCAATCTGGATGCTTTAAACAAAGGAAATGTGTCAGACCATCCCTAGACAAGATTCGGAAACTGATGTGCAAATGAAATTGAAGTATGAGAAGTGATCAGGGACCTTCACTGTAGCTATTGACACCATCTCTGCCAACGAAGGAAAAAAACACCAACCAAACAAAAAACCCCACAATAAAACAAACAAACAAGATGCAAAGCTAAAGAGTGATTGATTTTCATGAGTGAAATTAGCAGATATGCAGATGACAATATTACTTCAGGAGGCACAATGGCTAAGAATACCTTTCCCTGTGTTGTCACCTTTTATTTTGTTTCCACCTTTTATTTTGTTTTTGTTGGCTTTTTGTTTGTTTGTTTTTAAACACAAGCTGTGTGAGGCCTGCAAGCACCATTGTATGTTGTACAGAGGATTTCTGATAGCTCCTCTTCTTGGTTGTGTTGTAATCTCCCGTTGGTTCTTCTCATTCACGTTTGAGTTCTTAGTCACTTTATCACCCAGAAATGCATCAGCCTTTGAATTCTGAGCTGTCTTTCACAAAAAACCCTCAAAAAAAACCCAAAACAAAACCAAAACCAAACAAAAAAAACCCCCACAAACAAACAAACAAAAACCCCCAAAAGCATGAAAAAGAATATATGTAGAAAAAAACCCAAATGAAATGGAAGAGACATCCAATGCTGGGTCAGGGAAACTGCACAAAGGAAAGCTCACTGGAATAAGCATTCATACTTACTGCATGAAGAAAGGTGTCAAATGCAGAGAAGCAAACTGTGGGAATGGGCACATACTCCAGAAATGCTTAAGGTGCTCACTCTTCTTACAGTTTTACCTGTTTTTTCTTTTTTTTTAATGTATTTTTCTCATGTTCTGGTTTATAGCTATTGTAAAAGTTAATACCAACCTTCGCAGAAGTTTAATTAGACTTACAGCTTTGAACACACACAGTTGATGAGATTCAACATTCAAATGATCTCCTGAAACAAGGGAGGCAAATGGTATAAAAGAGAAAGGGAACATTTGAAAACTGGCAAGACACCCCCACCCAATTAATTCTCAGAACATAAAAAAAAGGCAATAGGTAGTAAATCTGCCATTCTCTTCAGCCATTAATGTGGCTTCTCAGAGAAAGCTGTTAGAATTTGAACACCCTGTGTGACATTAAAAAATGAAATATTTTAGCATGTTGTTTCAAAGGGTAGAGAGGTGGTGTGACAGTATCTGAGAGTACTTAACATGTTTCCTGGTTTTGTACCTCTTTGAAGCCTCAAAGGTGAAAGAGTATAATTTTTAAAATCATATTGTTGTTCTTACTAAAAGTTAATTCTAAGTGTATTCAGCCATCATCCTTTAAGCATGCCTGTGGAACACAGGGAATAGGGAATGGGGATACTATGCCATTATTTTGCTTTTGCTTAGTTCTACAACCTCAGGCAAATTCCATTTCCTTGCCACTACTCTGGGCTTTAATTTTTCTTGCGTCTCCCATTGCTGCCCCAGTCAAGGTGAGCAGGGATTCTTTCGCCTGGAGTTTGTATTAATGCATTGATGCAGCAGAATGGGGTCCCCGTTACTTTGGGGAACTTTCATTCCCATAATAACATCCTAGTTGCACTGATTCCCCCACCTCAAGTCAATATTAGGAGGTTCTTAAGGCCCAATCTTCCGTAAGATTACTGTCAGCCCAGGTACAGCTAAATTTTGTTCTCCCTTGCATTTGACTTTTGGAGGAAGACAGGCATTCTATATCCCTGTGTTTTCTGAATCAAACAGCTGAGTTTTGATGTTTACGTGGGCACTTTTTTTTGTTACAAATGAATTTCACGAACACTTAAGAAATCAAAACGTGTCACAACAAAGATTTATTTCATCTTTTGGTTCACTCTACCTTTAATAACTGTGGCAGTGCTAGAACTGCAGGCCTGTGTGATAATAAGTGATCTGCAGTCTGTACCTATGAACTATCAAACAAACCTTTCATAGGAAGTGGAAGATTGTTTAGTGCTACCATAGAAGTAGTTTGTTCCTCGGTGGTTCCGTAGCTCCTGGCGCAGTGCTGTGCTCCAGGCTGGTCAAATACGGAGCCCTTTGTGGCAGAGAAAAGCCCTCAGGAGCTTTTTAAGCAATGTGTGCCTTTGATCTAGTTTTGTCTTGCTGCAGCTCTCTCTTCCAGCAGCTAATTTTTATTAATGTTTTCCCTAATTCTTCCTCTCGGCATGTTGAGGATGTGATTTATCCACCTCACTCTGCTCCCTGCTGGACAGTTGGCTGGATCAACACCACCCACTGGGGCCAGGCTACTAGGCTAGAACTGGCCTAGAAGAAAGCCTTGATGGCTGTGTAGGATGGAGGACAATGGGATCCCACTATCCTTTAGAAATGGCCATCACTAGAAATACCCATCAGCAGAGCAAAAGAGCAGGGAGTAACCTGGTGCCTTTCAAGTCCTCATAGCAGAGTTACTTTAGCAGCACACCTCATGAGCATTCTCAGATGTGACCTAATTCTCAATCCTGTTGGTCTTCTGAATGATATTTGCTACTCTTTCTCCTCCACGCTGCAGTGGTGTTTTTCTGTCACAGTGTTTCTGTGGCATTTTGCTGGTTTTATTGAGGGTGAGGGGCCATTTCTGCTGCCATTGGCCATTCTGAGTTGTTTGACATGCTGTGAGGAGCCCAGGCCTAATCTAAGGAGGATGGCTACTCTATTAAGCCAACCTAGCAAGATGTGTTCAGAGTAGGAAGGACATAAGACATTGCTATACTGTATTTTCTAAATCTATTGCTGTCCTAAATCTTTCATGGCATTGATTTCCTATAGGATATCTTTTTACATTGATGAGCTAAAGTAATACTGTCCATGAAATCCTGACCGCCTTGAAGTCTGGCAAAAACCTTTAATGATCTCAGTGGATCCAGACTTTCACCCTGAAATTTTTTCTTTGAAATTATGTTAGGATAAGCATTCCCATTTCATAATCCTGTATTGTACTGTTGTTATTCCCATCCTGACAGTCCTCTCTGTTAGCATGAGAAACAGCACTTCAGAGATCTCAGCTGGGATTCACGGCCTCTGCAGGATGACACCAGCCACACCTTCAGCAGCACAGCAGACTGGAGCTGTTCTGCATTTTTAAAAGAATGTGTAAACAGAGCCAGCGGGTGGCTGTGCAGTGCTTTTTGTGGTCTGTCATGAAATCATAAAGAGCTCTACTGCTTTGCCCTGACCCTCCAAAAGTCTCAGAGCCTGGGCCAAGAAGCTGTCTAAGGTTATAGTTAATGTGGTAACATAAGGTTTTAAAACAAAACAAAGCTAAAGATACAATCAGTGGAGAATGCACAGTATGCGTAGCAGCTTGCAATCGATGAGATCAGAAGGGCCTGATGTCCCTGTCTTTTCAAAAGCTTCAGCAATGGTGTATCCTTCAAGCAGGTGTTGCCCTGCAACAAACAGAAGAAATCTCATATATTATACCTTTAAGGCTACATCTCCTTTCTTCATAAGCACTATTAAAATTGTTATGTTGACTCTGAAACAACACACTAAAGCAGAGCTTGCGCTGTTTTGTTTTCTTTTGGGACTCTGGTTTTGATTGTTTTCCCTGAAGCCAAAATGTTTAGTGGAGAAGCTGCCAGCTGTTTGGTTTAGCCTAAATCCCATCAGTTTCCCTGCATGGAGTGTCATGACTGTGCTGGCTTCTCTCTCTGCCTATTGTTCCTGCAAGTTGGTGATCAAATTGCTATCTCAGAGCTCATGGCTGTTGCTTCAGGAACCATCCTCCTGAAGTAGTAGTTGCAAGCTCACATTTTTCGAAACACATTTGAACATGGACATGGTTCAGAAAGTCACCCAAGTGCTTTACAGGCCAGTAGAGACCTTGTAGATTTGCATTTGATGGGAAGCCTCTGCTTTTTTGGTCACCTGTAGTGTACACCAGTCTGCTTCCCCACTGCAAGTTCTGCTGCATTTTTATTTTATTTTGCTGTGAAGTCAAAGGGGTTTTGTTCTGCTGTCAAACTTTACTTTTGGTGAGGGAAAAAAAAAAAAGAAAGAAATCTGTGTGGAAATTACATGTAAGGCTGCTCTGATGAAGGTGTTTGTTTTGTTTGTTAAGAAACATATGACTTCAGCCCAGTCATCTATTGTGGCATGCTCCTAGTAAGTGACCATCGTATGAACACTGTAGCTGTTCACTTCTGCCCACTCTTAGACCTCTATCTCAGCCAAAGGAGCACTTTTTGTGCCTGCAAGCATTCAAACAGTTTTGTCATTTATGTGTCAGAGAATAATCAAGCACATATGGAGCATGAAAAGCCCCATAGAATCATAGAATGGTTTGGGTTGGAAAGGACCTTTAAAGGCCATCTAGTCCAACCCCCCTGAATTAGCAGGGACATTTTCAGCAAGGTCAGGTTGCTCAAAGCCTCATCCAGCCTGACCTTGACTGTTTCCAGAATGGGATATCTAGCACCTTTCTGGGTACCCTGTTCCAGTGTTTCATCATCCTTATTGTAAAAAACTTCTTCCTTACATCCAGTCTGAATCTACTCTGTTTTAGTTTAAAACTATTCCCCCTTGTCCTATTGCAACAGACCCTGCTAAAAAGTCTTTCCCCATCTTATAAACCCGCTTAAATATTGGAAGTGTGCAATACGGTCTCCTCAGAGCCTTCTCTTCTTCAGGCTGAACAGGAGTAGAGAATCATGTCCCTCATACTACTGGCCAGCTCCTAGGCAGTGAAGTTCGGAACCTGTCAAAGGAGAAGCTGGAATAGCTCAGGATTCAGACTGCGTTTTTAGGAATAGAGAGTAGGGGCACAAAAGCCACGATTCATTCAGGTAGGGTGGAAAGGACGGGTGATCAGTGTTTAGGTTTCCTGAAACGTGCAGCTTAGTTGGGTGAAATCTGCCACTGCATGGGAATCAGTGTTTTGATCTGTAAAAGATTATTTTTCAATTCACTCCACTCCTTTCCCAGGTAATTCTGTCCTCCTTTTGCATTGCTCTGATAGTACACTGAAACACCTGCAAACACCCTGAACTAATGCAATGCTAGTGGAACCACAGGCTCAGATCCATCACGGTTTTTCACTGGACTGCCAGTATGGTTGCACCTTGTTTAAATTCCTAGATAAAGTTCTCACTCTGTTGCCAAACTGGCTGCCTGGGTGGAAGTGTATCCAGGAAGTGTATCCACTGAGAGCACAATATTGAGAAGTGCTTTCACAGTCCTGGGTGGGGACCAGAGAGCAAGTGTTGAGTGTGATCTCCTATGTTGGTCTGATATGCAGCTGACTTTGTTCACCTTTTTTGAACTATCCTGATTTACATTCCAGCTATAAGCAATCAGGAAGAAACTGGAGCTCTCTCTGCTTCTCAGTGGAAGTATGAGCCAGGATCATTTTGGGCAGCAATGACTTCATGTGCTGTGTCAGCAGCTCTTACTGCTTTGATGATGCATTTCACACTCTGTCTTGTGCCTTTGTCAGGTCATGCAGGATTTTTCAGCCACTTACTGGATTAAAATGTACAGGAGTTTTGTACGTTTCGTGCTTTTTTGGTTGTTGGTTTTGTTTTGTTGTGATTTTTGTTTTTTCCAAACCTTTTGGCACAAAAATGTATTCAAAAATTTACCCGAGGTGAGGTACAGAGTACCCCATCCTAGAAGTGTGGGACTGGGACTGCCTGGACAGTAAAGGCTTGATTCTGAAATCACTGAAGTGGGTTGTCTTGAGAGACATGGTATCACCAGTCAGCAGTGCCTTGATCTCCACAAGGCAGAAGCTCTGGGTTTCAGAAAGTCGGAATTCTTCTAACAGCATTTCCAGAAACCCTGAGTACCCACAGCATCTCCAGCACTGCACAAAGGAGCTCTTTTATCTGAACAATCTGGTAGAAAAGCAACCAAACATCTCTTAGAAGTGTCCCCTCATCTTTGGGGCAGATTGTGAAACCACAATGGAGTCCCCAGGCTACAATGTTATTCAACATAAACCTGGTGCTTATCTGAAGCCCACGGCCACATTCAGTGACTGGGATGCATCTGGGTCAGTGCAGGATTTCCAGCAGCTCTTTTAGAAGGATACCAGGACTGCAGCTATGCCCTCTTGCTTGTAGGGGTTGTAGGCAATAAGATTCCTTCTTTGCTCACTGGTATCAGCTCTGTTGGTATCTGCTCTCAGTCGTGCTGATTGTATGGGAAGAAATAGATCACTGCATTTGTGCTCAGTTAAAATTTAGGTGGTTTTATTCTCCTCATTCCCCCTTTCTAAAAGGATTATGATTAGAACTGATTTTTCTTTATTCACCAGGTGTGCCAGACACAGTAATTTCTAATACCTCTGTACGTGCCCTGATCTCTGTCATGTTGTCCTGAAATCAACCTGGGAGGCTTCTCGTAGGACATCATCTGCCAAGAATCCCTGACCAAGTTTTATGTGCTCTGTGCTACTTGTCAGTAGACAGATGTGAAGACGTGAGTGTGGACCAGGGATTTTTCAGATGATATTCTGCTGTTGCTGATAATGTTGACAGTGCTAGAAAACAAACTCAGACATTGCAGTTGAATTTGTAAGCCTGTGTAATCATAGTATTCCGGTCCTAACTACAAAATTACTGAATATTTTCTAACTTATTTGAAAGAACTACAATATAAGGAGGTAAAAAAAATCAATAAAAGTATGTCTGCAAAAGAACTTATATTAGGTGTGACAGTGCCCTTAAGCATAGCCTCCATATATTTTGATTTTTTTGATATGAATACTGAAATAGAGACAACATATTGTGATTTTTAGAAAATGATTGATATTGTACTATTTATGCCAAATTTCAGCTTGGCATGGTGCTGACATTACATGATGTTAAACTTGGAAGAAGACAGGAGACAAAATTTTCTCTCTTGCCCTCTGTTCGTGTTTCCTTTTTTCCCTCTCTTTTTAAATTTTTTTTGTTATTATTATTATTATTATTTATTTTTTCTCTTCCAGATTGAGAGTTTGGTAGATTGGAATCTGGCCAGAATTTGAGAATGAATATTGAGAATAACACTTAGGGTTAAATTCTAGTTTCTGCTCCAGTGTTATAGAATCAGAATGATTTGAGTTGGAAGGGACCTTGAAGATCATATAGTTCCAACCCACAGACAATTTATTAAAAGGTGCAAACATGTTTTTTTGGCACCACCACATCTGCTGAAAGTGAGAGTGGTAAAATTAATACATTTTTATTTCTACCTAGTGAAGGAATTCTTTTCTGAAATTGACTTTTCCACATTTATTGATTTTCTGTACATAAAATGTATTTGTAAATTAGCATATATGCAAAATATTACCCAGCTAGATTTATTTGTCCCATCAAGATGCTTTTCTTATTTGTTTGTTTGATAGTTTGAAGTATGAGGGAGTTTTTTCAGTGAATTCAGTAAACCCAGGATTTCCCTTGAGTTCCATAAACTTAAAGAAATAAATGGCTAAATTCTAGAAAATTAAACACCTTGAAAATACACATATCTCCAACTAGATCTGAGACTCTTCAGCAAATTCATGGAAACAAAGCAAATCTCCAGGGCATTAATAAATGCCTGAATTATAAATTATTGATTAGAGTTATACGATCCCCCATTTAAAAGGAATATTGAGAAGTAAACCATTATCCAGACTATTTTGTCAGATTGGCTGTTAACTTCGTGGTTTATGTGAGAAGGCAGAATTGTTTCTGTCTCTCCCTCCCTGCAGAGTCATTGTGTCTCTCCTGCTCCTGTCCATACCTGCCTGTGCCAGCCAGCGCAGGGGCTGCATTCCTACTGTGCTGCTTTCACTCCCTTGGAATTGATTCCCAGTGCTTGCAGGATCTAGAAATATGAGGCTCTTGGTTGCAGTGAAAGTAGGTTCAGGCAAGAAGTCCTCTGAGCAGGACATCCATGAACAATGTCTCCATTCAGACACTGAAACCCAGAATATTATACATGTTATGACACTGGTTGTTTTCTCCCTTGCTGGAAGCTGTCTCTGATACTGATGTCCAGCCTCTCTAGCAGCTGATAAACTTTGAGGAAAGATCCCTGTGGTTTGGAAGTTCAGGAGAGTCTTTAGTTTTGCTGCAAAGTTGTGTGTTTAACATTTTGCACCTGGAGCAAGCAGGCGTTCGTTTCTGGGAAGTGCCTGCATGCACCACCGTGTTCAGTTCACCAGTCTCCTGGAGTCAACTCAAGTGTCTTAAGCCGCAGCTGTTGGCTGTTGGTGCTCAGAGATTTTCTGTTGATAGATGTGCAATTTTCTACGAGTAACTGCTCCTCGAGTAGTAGCAGGGGTAGTTAGTGTTTGATGCAGATGCTTGGCTGGTGTTCCGTGCAGCATTCCTGTTCAGGTGTCTGAGCCTGCAGGCGTGTCCCGGTGCTGCTGTGCCTGGCTGGGCACGGCTCACACAGCTGGATCCCAAGTGTTGCCATGGAATAAACTGACATGCCCAAAGCATGGAAGGGTTGTTAACACAAGCGAGAGTGTGGACGAAACAGTTCCTGTCAACTGCAGAGCTGATGAAACTTGATTTTCTCAAGACTTATGTGCTGTATGGGAGCACTGGGGTAGAGTAGCTGATATCTAATAGCAGGCTAAGATCTCTTTTTCTACCCAGAATACTAAATCTCTCTGTCCTCATTCCTCCTGGTTTTGATGTAATTTAAAGAAATTAATGTTGTTTGGATTCCAACCTTTTTGTCAAATTATAACTGGTCAATAAGTTCAACACTTGTTTTCCTCCCCATCATCCAAACAAATAATAATATTAAAAGATTGAAACATAGAGACAGGTAAACAAGTATATCTAGAATATCGTTATAGAAACCTCAGTTTTTAGTTTGTTTGTTTGTTTGTTTGTTTTTAATTTTTGGGAAATCAGACTAAGAATCATTTGTGCTTTGAATGAACCAGAGTTGATCAAAGCAGGAAAATTTGCAGTGGGATCTGCCTTAGATGTTATTATGAATGAATGTGCCAGGAGGAGGCAGAAATTCATAAACTCAAACTGGAGAAGGAAAAGAGCTCCATATATTACTGACTGCAGCTGTCAGTTCCACAGTCAGTAATTTTTACTCATGGTTGTATATTACATTATTACAAGGAGCACAATAACATGGAAGGTGATTCGAGATTAAACTTGCTTTTTTTTGAATTGCCTGCAGTAAGGTGTAATGTAGGGCATTTTCTGCAGTGTAAATGGATGGTTGCTTCTGGCTTTGGTTTATGTTTTTGCATTGTACTGAACTGTGGCAGGCAGTTTAAGGGTATTACATTTCTGGAGGTAGCTTAGAAGTACATTTTCGAGAATACTTTTTTACCCCTGTCTTCCTCCTGTCTCTTTAGCCTTGGGAAAATACCTATCCATGTGAATAAAAACCTTTTTTTCTGTCATTCACAGCAAATGAAAATCTGATTTTGTTTGTAAAACCTTTTCCAAGGAAGAGAATACCTTCAAGTGAATAAGTTTTTCATGGCAGACCCCAAAGACATTATGCCAACTTGGCAATGCAGCTCTAAAGTGACCAAATCTTTTGGTTTGAGGGTATTATTTGTTTCCCTCCCACCATCCAAACAAATGGTAGTAATGAAAGATTGAAGTGATCAGTTTGCTTTGTGTGTGTGTGTACATTCAAACATTGTTCAATGTGTTTCTGAAATTCCCACACAAACAGCAAAATGAAATTACTAATATTAACCAAGGCCATGGACCTTCTACAAAAGTTTATTCAGTTCTAGGAGGTAGAAAATGTGAGATTCTTCTTGTATGGTCTTTTTTTTTTTTTCCCTGTGGTGATTTCTTAGATACTTTGTGTTGTTTAAAGGAGGTTTCTGCAGTAGTAGCAGTAAGTGAGTATTTCACTGCGTTTGCTTTAAGGTGCTTGCTGACCTTGCATCCTGTGAGTGATGATCTTATTCATGGGGTTTTAATCCCAGTCTAATCCCAGCATGATGCCTGAATAGCACTTCTTTGGTTAAAAAATGCTCTCCCTTTCTCCCACCTGATTGTTTTTTTTTTTTTTACTTGCATCTTTTAATTTTCAATTAAGAATTCTGTACTGAACAAGGACCTGGACTAAAGCCAAGTTTAAGGCCATTGAAAGTCTTTTCATTGACTGCAATGGGCTTGGATCTGACATTAAGTATATTAAGAAATACTTATTAGTGGGTTGTATGTATAGCACAGTCATCCAACAGGGTAAAACCAGTGGCCACCTGGTCCAAATGAGACCAAAATCTGATTTACTAACCAAAGGGAAGCTCAGTTGGTTGCAAGAAATGCTTTTGCTTTTGTGGTATATCTTCAAACAGAACAAAGCTTTTCTCCTTAGTATCAGTGTACATATTGGCAGTTTAATTACCTTGGCACAACAGGACCTTTATCCACATATACCTGTCACAGGAATACACCTATTGAAAGGAGACACTGCATCAAAACATCTGCTATAATACATTGGTGGGTAACGCTTGAATTACTGCCTGTCACAAGATGAATCCTGTTAAACCCCTTGTAAATCAAATGGTAAATTACAATAATAGGTTTAGCTGTTTAGGGAAAAGATACATTAACCTACAGCATGATGGAACCTCCTATTTGTAGGTTTTATGAAAGAAAAAATGCGTAGGAGATAAAGATTTTAAAGAATCCCCCTGGTTTGTAGCTCTTCAGCTGTCCCTAACTGGTTGCTAAGGAGCATGTTATCCCGAGCAGGGCTCGCTAGATGGCAGAATAAGACAACCTTGCTCAGGCACTGAGGGAACGGAATTTCTGGGGATCGAAACAAAAAACTGGAGTTACAGTAAAATTGGACCAATTTGCAATAAAAGGAATAAGAAACTGAACAAGAGACAGAAAGTTTGTTTCCCCTTGATTAAAAAAAAAAAAAAAAATAACAAATGTAGATTCTTAAATTGACATTCCAACAAGTACAATACAATAATGGTTAAATTGCACATGCGAGTGTGGAAAAGTGGAGTCTTTATTTTTGAGAGACAATGAAGCACATTATAAAGCAAATTAAAATAAAACTTGACAGTAATTTCTCCTTGTCTCTTTCTAGTGAAGACCCATGTGTTTGAATAAGAACTTTCTTCATTGTCTCTAGCAACTTCTCTTTCAAATAAGTCACTGTATTCATAACCTTAAAGCTCTGTTGCAAGAAAATGGCTCACGAGAAAGAGAGATGGAAATGGCCCTTGGGGTCATATTTTTATCTCAGCAACACTAGTGTGAGTCCAAAGCAAGTGTGAGCAGAATTGTGTCATATAGCTCATTCCCTTGTCTATAGTGGATCTTTTCATCCAGTGAATTTTCAAGCCATTTGTCTAGCATAGCTTAAATACCACTAAACAACTCATTTTCTGGAATTTCCTCTGGAAGAGTAGTCTACAGATGAAGAAAATATCTGTGACATCTGTGACTTCACTCCAGGAGCAAGTACCAATAAAATCTGCTTTTTACAAAACGTCTTTTTTCCTCAGTCCATGAACGCACCATTGCATCTGTATTCCACTCTTCACCTTGTTATCAGAGCTGCTGTATCAGTATTGCCAAACACAGCAGAATACACACCTCACCTCAGATGATGATATTGGACTGTGAATGTCTTTGGCTTTTGAAATTGAAAAAATTGCTACTTCACAAGGTTTCCACAGAAATCATAGAGTCGTAGAATGGTTTGGGTTGGAAGGGACTTTAAAGATAATCTCGTTCCAAACCCCTGCTGCCGGCACAGGCACCTCCCACTAGACCAGGTTGCTCACAGACCCATCCAACCTGGCCTTGAACACTTCCAGGGAAGGGGCAGACACAGCTTCTCTGGGCAACCTGTGCTGGGGCCTCACCACCCTCCCAGGGAAGAATATCTTCCCAATATCTAATCTAAACCTACTCTCTTTCAGGTTAAAGCCATTCCCTCTTGTCCTTTCTCTATGTGCCCTTGTCAAAAGTCCTTCTCCATCTCTCTTGTAGAACATTTTGGGTACTGGAAGCTGCTCTAAGCCTCCCTGGAGCCTTCTCTTCCCCAGACTGAACAACCCCAACTCTCTCAGCCTGTCTCCATAGCAGAGGTGCCCCAGCCCTCTGTTTCATCTTTGTGGCCTCCTCTGGACTTGCTTCAACAGGTCTGTGATCCTTCTTATGTTGGGGGCCCCACAGCTGGATGCAGCACTCCAGATGGGGTCTCATGAGAGTGGAGTAGAGGGACAGAATCCCCTCCCTCAATCTGCTGGTCACACTTCTTATGATGCAGCCCAAGAAAACTCACAAAACTGTGATCTGTTTTAGTTCAGTCTGATTCCAGATAAGGAAAGTTGGTAGAAAATTTGTAACAAGTCATAAACTAAACGATCCCATCGGAGGCAAGAAACTGGAATGCTTTATTGGACTTACAAGTTCATATTTAAAGGGTTTAGGGTCTACATATTCAACAGGGGGATCTAACTATTACAATTTATTAAAAATAGGGGGTTTCAGGGGATGACATAAGGGGAAAGCCCAGATGAACAAATTTGGTGTCTTCACAATTACCTCATAGGGAAAAGCTCACTTTATCTTAGGGGATTCCACAAGGGGGGACAGGTATTCCATTTTACAGCATGCAAGGATTCAAGGAACACAAAGGGAGAGATAAAATACAATAGGTCTCTGCAGATTTGATGAAATCAAGGTGTGGACTCTCTGGGCTGGGGCAGGGCAATCAACACCGATGATACCTTTGTTTCTCAAACCTATGTTTTTTCCCCAACTCTCACAGCCCACAGCTTCCTGCAAAGTCCACTCAAATTCCTCTCTGCTGATATCATATTTTGGGATCCAACAAAAATTAGAGAGTCTTTTCTCTCATAAAAAGTCTTTAAGTGGTAAAACTGAGATAGGAAAGACACCAGTTAAACAAACAGCGAGATATGAAGATGTACCTGTCAAACTGCTTTTCTGTATGGTGAAACTCTTGGGCCAATAACCTACATCCACTCCCTTTGTGTTCCTGGAACATCTGTATACAAGGTGAAATTTGTGCAGCTACACAGATTTGAATTCTTGACTCCTGCAAAAATGAAAGGGAATTCAGGTATCACCATTCTTTACTACATACCTCTAAAACTTTACTGTAGTGTTGGGTTTCACATTATTTCTGAGTGCTCCTATTCCAGTTGGAAGTGTGACATTTCTAGTTTGGGTTTATTTAATTTTTACAGGTAAACAATATGAAAAGAAAGGAAGAAAAAAACCCCACAATTTCCAAGTACTTAAGCCACAGGCTTCACCGCCTAAGAGAAGTGTGTCACAGAGTGAAAGAAGAGTCTCTCATCTACATGTACTTCATGTTATTTATGGTCAAATGGCTTAGTGGAAGTCAGAATTTGAGGTCAGAATATTGGCCCTGTATGAGTAGTTACTATTTCTACACAAATCCACCAGTTGCTTCTCTTTCTCTTGTGTTTTACATGTCTGAAAGCTGTTCTGGTAACTCCATCTTTGAAAGGAGACTGAGCTGTACCATTTCTAACACATTTATAACACCATTTCTTAACACCTCTGCCTTCCATTTATGAATAATTGTACGGTATCTATCCTGTCATCCTCTTTTTGCAGTATTTTCATGAATGTTTGTGGTGTTATTCTTTATGAATTAATGCAAAGTCAGAATGACATGTATTAGTTTTTAGGACTAGGTGTGTTTCAGCAACTTGTTCAGTTTATTTAGATATGAAGCTTCAAGGGGAATAGGCAATTTTTAACAGAGTTAATAGAAAACAGTCAGAACTACTATAAATAGCTCCAGTGCTGTGGAGGAAATGATTTTGCTGTATGATAATTGACAGAAGCTATAGGAGAACCTATATGGGGGATTTGTTACAAAAGGTGTGTCAGACTAGGCTGACATTCAGAAGTAGTTTATTTCTTTCCATAGACCTACATAGACAAATATTTCAGCTTCATCAAGGGTGGTCTTTTAACGTACAGAGGAGTTCAGATTTTGTTCCACAAATTTAGCAACAGGCTTTTTTTGTTACATCTGGTTTGTGGGAATGACAATAGACATCTGACATATTAATATCTGTCACTTTTAAAAAAAGATATAATTTTGGAAATACTTGGCCAAATTAAGACCAAGTGTTTGTGGTACACTGAAGGCCTGGTCCCTGATAGCAGTTCTGAAGGAAATGGAATAAGAATTGTGAAACATTGGTAGTAATTTGTCTTGTAACTACCAAAAAGTAAAAGCTTTACATCTTTATTTATTTAGAAATTTCTAGGCTGTTCAATTAATTATTTTAATCTGATGAATTAGTTGTTTTGTGATAGTAAAGCAATCAACCAGAAACCCACTTAATAGCTGTTATTTTTACTGCTAAGCATCTACATGGATTTCAGTGTGTTTAGAAACATCAGCTCTGACCTGAGAAGCTGCTACACTTTTAGATAGGGCCTCATGTTCAAATTGCCCAGGGCACTGAAATGCAAACTCATGCATACAGTGAACAACAGGAAACTGAGGATAAATAAAAAAAATGAACACCAAAAATAGATTTTAAAAATGTTTTTGTCATCTTTCTTCTGTAAGTTCTGTCTGCTGCCATATCTGGCAGGATCTTTGAATGACAGGACTAATCTGGTTCCAGCCCTGCCCTACCTGGGACCAGTCTTGAGATCTGTGGGAAGGTAGTTACTTTTGAAACTTCCATATCTTTTCTATATTTGGGTTAAATTAGCAGATTCAAAGAATATTAGAGAGAATAGGCAGCTTGATCACCCCAGTTCTATTTCATTAAGAAATCAGACTCAAAAACCCCAGCAAATTGGCTTAAAGCAGTTATAGAATGTGATCAAAAAACCCACCAGTTCACAGTTGTTAAAATTAGAGGATTGAAAATCTTAGTCCTTTTCACTTACTTTATTTATCCAGCTTATTTTCTAACAGACCTTCTTGTAGCTTGCCCGGAAGATTAACACAAAGTTATCTCTGATAGGGTGTCTATGGTAACATGATCAAGCAGGAACATGGAATATCTGGTTCCAGCTCCTCTCTGCTACGAGGAATCACTTCACCTCACTTTCTCCATTTGTAAAACGGTGGTAAGGGCTATGATATCCTTTATAAATACTTTGTTTATGACAAGTCCTTTATAAACATCAAATATGATTGTATTGTTCATAAGATAGAGCTCCATCCATTTTTTGAGAGGTTAAGAGACACATTGTGTGAATGTGGGCACAGAGAAAATCCTGAACCTCCTTCTAAACTTTCTGTGCCTGATTTTGTGATTTGATGGCAAAAAAAACCCCAAACCCAGACAAGCAAAAAAATGAGCCTAAGTGAGAGAGCAAATCTGGTGTCTGCAGACAACTGGCCGCCTGGGGGTTACAGACTCTGATTCTCTTGTTCTGGAATCCACTGCCTTACTTTTTCTGTCTTAAAGTTCCAAAAAGCTGCAATCCATCACGGATGTCCAAGTTGAAGTCATATAAAAGAAAGCATACAAGCTGCTGAAATGACTTTCTTGTCGTGGTGTACATTGCAATTGTTCACAGCTGGGTGATAGATTTGTCGTTTCCCCACCAGGGAAACTTCCCAGTCTAAGACTCCCTGAGACACACTGGCCTCCAGGTGGAGGACGAGGTGGGACATGACTGTTTCCATCTTTGCAACCCTTCAGTAGTTTCCGATTCCCTTTTTGTTCACTCTCCAGGAGGTCACACGGTTGGAAAGAGAGAAAGAGAGTTTGTCTCACAGCTCTATTTAGACCTAAGCCTGGTTAGTAGAAACAGAATTCCTCACAGTTGCAGGATAATGTAGCATCATAAATAGAGCTATCAAGAATGTCAGGCAGCCTTTGTGGTTGTCAGAGCAGTGAAGTTAAAAGAAAAGGTTGGTGGTTTTTTTCTGTTTTTTTTTTTTCTTTTTTTTTTTCCTAAATAGCTTTCCTCAAACTGTCAGGAGAGCACCTGGTGAAATGAAGCCTTGCTTTTGCTGTGTAGCTTTTGTTCTTAGAGATGGTTTAAGTAATAAATATGATGAAATAATTACATAGAAAAATAACAACTTCATTTCCATCAGAACACTAAGGGGTGGTTGTGATTCTTCAAAATGTCTTGAATACTTGAGGAAATAATTATGGCTGGGATACAGCTGAAATACTCCATGCAGTATCCCAGTATGTGTGGATAGTAGAGGCTGTGTAGTACCTGAAAAAGCAGAGGGAGTGAAGGTTAGATGCTCATGCTAATTACTCTGGCAATGGTTGATGGGGAACAAATCACGTCTCCTCTCATTAGCATTCAGCAGCATAACTGCTGGATAAAAAGGAAACAAACACTTGGAATCGAAAGGGGAGGTAAAAAAGGGCTGGTTTCTCTGTTGATGTAAATCAGGGTGGTTTTACAAGGAATTCACTAGACCTCCAAATAATTTATGCCTGCTGAGGACCTGGCCTTAAGGAACCAGCTGGAACAAAAGTTAATTCTTGAGGGGGCTCTGAGGTGTCCCTGAAATCTCTGCAAAAGCAAGCAGTGTGTTCCTGTCTGCCAGGAGCCTACCCACATCTGTGTCTGATTTATCAGTAAATGTATCATTTGATGTTTTCTACAAACGTGAGCAAAGAGGACTGTAAGACTCTTACATCATTGGCCTTACTGTTAAATCCTCAATGCTAGCCCCAGAGCTGATGGCTCTTAATTCTCCCCACAGGAGGTGGTTGTGGCTAAAGAAACAGTAAGGGTAGAAAGCAGGTGCTTAGTATTATCACTAATTACATCTATCTTGTGCTTTATTATCTCTAACTGCAGGTGTTATATCCTATGAGCTTGATTCTCATCCACTCCACCCTTTAAAATGCTACCTCCTGCCTGTTGGTCACAGGATGTTGCAGGGACATGGTCAGTGGGGATTCAAGACAGTGCTAGAGCTGCTGTAATACGTCTGGAACACAGGTACAGGAAATGTCAGAATGAGTTTGTTTCTCTGTGATACAGATGCCTGCTGGTGGAGCAGGTCTCTGGTACTCGGTACCTCTTAGCCCTCTTGAGGTATAGAGGCCAGAAGAAAAGGTCTGGCTTGATTGCTTGTGAGTAGTAATGAATGAGCCTTTCACTGTGACCTGCTACTCTTAGGCAGAGTTTGGTGTGACACAAACCAGAAGCAAGAGAAATCTCAACTGTTCTTGTTTGTTTGTTGGGGTTTTTTTTGTTTGTTTTAAATATTATTTAGTGGTATTTCTTTGTTTTCCTAGACAGACTTAGCAGTGAAGCCCTCTGGAAGTGTGTTTTGAGTGTCCTGGAGTAGTTTCCCAGAACAGCAATCCTTGATAGGCTAAAGACAGAATATTTGTGGGCAGGGTACACCACAGAATGCTGCTCTTGGCATAAGATACAGCAGTGGTGTAAGTCTGGCTTACAGCATAAAACACAGGACACAGAAGCATGGCAGGCCTTATCACTGTCACAGGAGAACTCTACCTCTGTAAAACTTATAGTGGTCAAGGTTTTGATAGCAAAATGCAGAATGGTTACTTTACCAGAGTAATACAATGAATTTTTATGAATGGTGGTTGTGGTTCTTCAAAATGTCTTGAATACTTGAGGAAATAATTATGGCTGGGATACAGCTGAAATACTCCATGCAGTATCCCAGTATGTGTGGATAGTAGAGGCTGTGTAGTACCTGAAAAAGCAGAGGGAGTGAAGGTTAGATGCTCATGCTAATTACTCTGCAAACTACTCAGTTTTCGTGCTAAGGAGAGAAGTGTAAAATGTTTCTGGAGAAATGGTCTTATTCCCTGAGTTCTGGAGAGTTTGTGTGTGATGAAGAGAGACAGTTCTGCAATCTTATGTCAGCTGTAGTTCTTGCCCTCAGGGCTCAAATTGCAGACCAACCTCTAAAAAGGGTAGTAGCCCACAAACTGAGGAGTTCCAAGATACGTGAATACAGTTTGGTGCCTTGCATATTGGGCAGATAATGAGGAACATACATGCTTTTTATTGGGCTTTCTTATTTTCTCTGCAGGTAAAAACAGAATTTTTTTTTTTTTTTTGCTGTTGTGATTCCACAAAGACAATCCTGTCTTTCTGTAGAAGTTGCACATTGTACAGCTAAGCTTTAGAGAATTGTAGGGTTAGTAGCATTGTTGGAGGTTAACAGAAAACTGTTAGAGCTTAATGCAGACCTGTAAGCGATATGATGCCTAGGACAAATACTACAACTATTGAAATCTGTAGCAGCATCCTAAATAGAAATAATTTCATTGTTATAAAGATAAATTAATTCAGGCATCAACTGATATTCCTGGTTTCTGCTGTAAATTTTTATGAATAGTAACTAGCTGTAATTTAGTACAATGTACCATAGTGAAAACAATAAAATATGAAGGCTTATTTCCATCCTTTCAACATCCTTCATGCAGAATCACAAAATCAGTCAGTAAAACTAGTGGGTTTGTAAATATGGCGGGAAGGTATAGGAGGGAAAATACTGTGGTCATATTCATCTTTTGTTGCTAACTAAATGAATCAAAGAGCTTTTTCTTGAAGAGCAGGAAGTCCTTTCATGAAGGTATATGTTCTCAATACAGGAGAGGTATTAGGGCATTTTTCCTCATTCCTCCTCTTTCTCCTCCTCTCTTGTCATCCCCCTGCCAAGTTCTTTCATGACTTCATTTTGTCTGAAAGTGATTTCCTGTCAGTTAAAAATCCTTCTTTTCCAAATGATCCTTGATGCCAATATAACCTTAATCTCTTCTGTTTGGGTTAGTTAACTTTTTAGAATGGAAGCGGAATTTGAAGGTGAGAGAAAGATTTTTAACTGGGCAAAGAAAGAAGATTCCATTTCAGGGGACTTCAGAAGGGGAATGAGCTGGTCTGCTGCTCAAAAGACCTCTCACTTGATGGGCATGGAAGAGGCTTGTTTTAGGGGAATATTACTGACTTGACTACTGTGTAAGTTTTGGTTGCTGCCTGTAGAAACCGTGGATTTGGGTTTGGGTGCTGCCCAGACATAGTTTTGCTTTCAGTTACTGTCTTTGCAGCTCTAGACCATTTGTGGTGTTTGTCTGTGGCTGCAGAACAGTGTTTTCTTCTGACACAGGTATGTGAGGGGAAGGTGATTAGGTGACCATAAGGTGCATCCAACTTTTTGATGCACAAGTGAGTGAGCTTTCTTCAGAGATGTATTTGTACGTATGTATTTACATGAGGATCGTTTCTTTCCTTGGATGATTTTTTTGGTCCCATTTTATTTCTTGTCTGTGGGAATGGTTGTTCACAGGTGTGGAGAGATAAAGTAACAAACATAAATGAAGGGGAGTGACTCTGGCTTAGTCATGTGGGAATTGTTCATACAAATATCACAAAAATCCAGAGAATAACTTATCTAATCAGTTGCATCTCCCATGTACAAATAAGCAATATATGTGGCAACACAGCAACCTGTGTGTGAGAACTCAGAAAAACTAAAATGCCGTTTTAAGTTGAAGTGGGTCAATCTGCCTTTGAGAAGGGAGACTGCTTGAACAGAAGTGGCTAGAAATGGCAGATAAATTGATTACTGCAAATGTTTGCCCTGCTCTAACCTTATTTTCTTGATCATGTAACTCCCATTAATGAATTTTTATGAAAACTTAGTGCACATTCATGAATGAACATACTGCTTGAACCAGGGGGCTGTATCTTTCGTCAGGAAGTTGACCTTCAGTTTAAGGCATGTCAGCTCTGGCCACTTCACATCATGAGATGAGATTCTTTTCATTCCTCTGTTCAATAATCTGTGCATTAAGTGCCAGTGCAACACTGTCACTCACTCCACAATGGGGGCAAAAAGGAAAAGCCAAAGTTGATTTCAAATGGTATTATTTTATTGCTGGGAGGCATCCCAGACCCTTGCATTTTTTTTTTCTTTTTGGCTTTTCCCTTGTGGCTTTGTGCAACATTTAGTGCTCCTTCAAACTCCACAGGGGAAGTGATGAATGGTGGATGTGGAATTCACACTGGATACGTGCTGCATCACCAAATAATAGGATGGTGGTGGTATGATGAATAGGACACCAGGGTGAAAACAGGGAGATGGGAAGGGATTAGTCTTTGGAGCTTGCAGAGGAGGTGTGTGCTGCAAGCAGTGAGGTTTAGTTCCTCAGTTATTTAGACTCTACTGCCTTATAGAGCAGGCAGCTGATGTTGTAGCTGTGGTACACAAAGTAGTGGTTGCAGTGCAGAAGCCTGGAATTAACAAATTGGTGCCTGGTCAGTAGTTTGGGTCTGATCTAGTCATTAGGCTCCAAGTTAGTCAAGTAAATAAATAATGTATAATAATATTATTAATAATTAATAAAGTAAATTCTTTCCCTGTTATGGTGAAATAGTGAGTAACAGGGGGGCTCTTAGTCCCTGCCACCTGGGGCAAATGCATTACAAGTAAATTGTGAGGCACACAATCTACTTTTTGGTGTGGTTTTTTTCCTTTTTTTGTAGAAAATTTTGCTGTTGTAATTAAAAAGGCAAAGACAGAAAAGGAAATACTGTGACTTTTGCTTATACGTGGAAAGCTAGAAACATTTCACAATGTAAGTCACTTTGAACTGACTCAGTATTCTTTGCTTGTGGGTTTTGCTGAGCTTGTCAAACAGAAAGAAATGACGTTTAAAACTCTAGTGGTGAAGCAGCTGGAAAATGCTTGGCAACACAGTAGTTTCATGCACCCAGTGTCATATCACTTTAATATTTTTTCTATCAGAGATATCTTTTAAGAGTTCACCAAACCAATTTTCCAGTTCCAAATACAAACTTAAATCTGGCAAGGTCATCTCTTATTGCTGTAATTTCAAAAATATTCCTTTCTGTGTTTTAAATTAGTATGGTGTATAATTAGTGAGTATTTTACAGGGAAAAAGATATCCTTTGCTTGTTTTCCAATAAAACAGGGAAATAAGTGATTAATAAGTGACTTTTCTTGTGGTAGTATTTTTTTTGGAGGGGTGCTAACAAAACATTGGACTTGATAAATTTGGTATGAGAACAAAAACTAGGCACTGAATAGAGGAAATTCTATGTTACCCTCAAAGAAGCATTTAATGAGTCTTGAGAAGGATGTGAGATGAGGCACAGTTGGGTGGTCAGCTCAAAGAACTGAATCGGGACTCTTTAACTTCCATTTCAGAGTGGTGGTGACTCTGACCTTGGGCCACTTGTTTGGTGCATGAAATTAGATAGTTGGAGACTCTACTTCTTCAAGTTCACGCACATTGACTGATTCCTGCAGTCACACAGGGCCATGCAGACCTTAGTCCTCCCTCATGGCATAACTGTGCAGAAAGGTGTGTGTTTTGTGGTGTTTCTTACTGTGTGACAAATTGCTATAGGTCAGTGCTGCCCATGGTGATATTACACTGCCAGCAGTGCACAGTCAATAATCAGACAGCAACACAGAAAAGGGGAAGAAAGCATCAATGCACACTTATAATTGGCTTAATGTCCTAAAGTTTGCATATTTTAACTTTTTTTTTATATACATGTTTCATAGTTTCTGGGATGAACTGAAAACACTGGACTCAGCTGAGCAGAAAAAAATTCAACAGAACTTCTCCTATCAGCTTTGGAAAGCTTCACACAGACAGCTTCACAGCTTCAAGATGCCCTTGATAGGCATGTGTCTGATCTGGGATTTTTGAAAATAGTTTGGCGTTCCCATTACTTTCAGTGAGGAGAGATGAAGCCCCATATGCAAGCTGCGATAGCTCTAGGGGCAGACAAAACAATAGCAAATTCCTGGATCCTTAGTCTTACTGTTTTACCATTAACTTAAATCCTGTAGGCCTGTGTGTGTTGGAGGAAAGGGAACAATTATACTAAACTGCCACCTCTGACTCGATGAGCTCCCCATTTACAGCAGTGAATCCAAAGCTAAATGTTACATCAGTTATTTCAGAGACAGAGGTACCAGAAACAGATCAGAGGCAGGTGCTAAGAGGACAAGTTCTGGTGTAGAATGACTACAGGCTCCCCTCTGAAAAGGCAGCAAGTTGTAGGTTGAAGAGCACCACACTCCTGATGTGTGCTGGGGAGGGAAAATGAAGAAGGTGAGAGAAGAAAGTCAGCTAAGAATTGCTGTTTTAGAGGAGGGGCTGCATTTGATCCTCTTGGTAGGGCATTTGGAAATTATGTCAAAGCCCAGCAAAGACTGACAGGTATTAACAGTTACTTGCAACAGCACCACCACCAAGCTTTCAGTTCTGACTCCAAAGTTTTCATACCTGCACCTCTTCCTGAGTCTAAATTATTTGCATGTAAGGCCAGCGTTTGAAAACACATACAGAGAGCACCATAATTATCCGAAGGTAAACTGTCAGATGCTGTGATGGAGTGTTTTAGCAGCCTGAATTCCCGAACTGACAAGCCTAGGCTGCTGATCCCATTTGCACGAGCATGAAATCTGAATGACTGTCTCCTGTCCAAATTTACACATCCAGAATTTTATTTTATAAGTGTGCTGTAAGGTCTCCTGGGAAGGAACGTGATCAAACTTTGTCCTGGGATAAAACACAAAGCATTATCATCTCCTCTTTGAAAGGTTTCACTAATCCCAAGACTTAAGCATGCAATTAAATTTAGATAGTCTGTCAGTGAAGGCAGTGCACGTTTTCTTTAGTCAGTGACAAAGAGTATATTCTCAACCACTCAGGTCAGAGTTCAGCTTTCATCTCTCCTCTGGTCAGAGGCTGGATGACATCCTGAACAACTGGCTCCTTGTGGTTTATGATGCCAACTGACAGTGGAGTAGTTCATTATATGATCTACAGCCTTTAATTGTCTGGAGAGATGTGGAGTTGATGTTTGATAAGCCATTCGTGATAAAAGAATAACTGCTACAGAGAAATGGAGCTGAAGAGGTGGCAACGCAGGACACAAATAGATGTTGTGTTTACTCTGACTGCTCTAACTGCTTTTTAAGTCTGATCTGGAGGCACGTGGTGAAAAGAATGAGAGAATAGAAACTTCACTGCTACTGTACAGGCCTCTGTCAAAAGGAAACTCAGCTTTCCTACACTTTTAGAGAAAAGCACTGTGCTGAAATTGAATGCTTAGAGTATTATCTTATGAATTAATTTTCCTAGGGTGAGCAAGCATATCTGTATGCAAATCAATAAAGAGAATCAGCATTTGCATAGTATATTATAAACATGAACTAAATCTAATAGCTTCGTAAAGTGAAATCTCAGGCAAAGATGTTAAAAGTCTACTCCTCATTCACACTGAGGCCACCTTCCTGTTCCAGGAGTATTGATGTCAAAATTAGTGCCAAGCAACTTGTTTTCAATGTCCTTTATAGTGTCCTTGACTTCCCTGTTATTCAGTTTGCTCTCTTTATAACAAGAGGCTGTGCTGACTGCTCAGGAGACAAGCTAAACATCCACAGGCCAGCAAAGAGCTTGCAGTAATTGTAACAGCAGCCACAGCAGCCCCTGAGACACTTTTACCATACTTGACATAAATTAGCTTTCAGCTGTATGAAACCTGTGACCTTCATTCATTGCTTTATAAAATCAGAGGGCAGGTGTTTGACCAGAAGGACTTTTAGTATCAAAGAAATGCTATGAGAGGATTTCAGACTATGGTGTTCTGGGCTAATCTGCAGTTTCGTAGGGGAATCCTTAAAAATATTATTAAAAGTCAAGTATTAGGTGTAAAAGTAAAACATCCCTGAAAGTTGACAGGTGGATGTGAGGATAGAAAGCCAGTTG
This sequence comes from Oxyruncus cristatus, assembly GCA_013399855.1. Lineage (NCBI taxonomy): Eukaryota > Metazoa > Chordata > Aves > Passeriformes > Cotingidae > Oxyruncus > Oxyruncus cristatus. The sequence continues at coordinate 1,092,641 of VXAY01003150.1, read as the reverse complement.
TGTGCCCTATTGATTAACAGAAGAGTTTTTCACTGGTAAAGATTTTAGTTCTTAATTGCAAATCCTCCACAGGTGGGTCAGAGCTGTTTTTCCCCTACTGGGCATTACCCAACTGCTCTGACCCCTCAGTGGGAAATCTGCCTACAAAGCAGAGAGAGGTGGAGTGAGATCTGACTGGTAAGTGCTTTCTCTTTACAGCTTGTCCGCAATATCAGTGCTTTGGGCAGACAGGGTCACAACAGAAGAGAAGAAATGCTGCCTTGAAGTGTAATTATTGCTGAAAATATGTCTTGGAGAGAAAAGGGACATTTTTAACAGTGTGTTTTTTTTTTTTTTGTGTCAGATTAGCAAGATTTAAGGCAATGTCATTACTGAAAGTGATCCTGAATGGAGTTTCTTTGAAATGAGGTTCTATCATTGCCTTGAGTTGGATGAAAATTATTATACAGAAGGGCTGTTAAGAAGAGAGGAGTATTTACAACTGATTTTAGTGGGAATAAGATTTCTGCCCCATTAGCCTCCCCTTTAGCAAGACATAGATTTCATTGCATTGTTTGTGCAATATCACCAAAATCCCGCTTTTTTCCACCAATACTCATAAGACATTCAGAGTGAATTACATCATTTTATCTAATGTAGAACATCCATTGAGGTCTGGGGACCAAAAATATTGAATAAATGGACCAAAATAAGTGGTGATGATCACATTCTTAAATTCTACTCTCCTTTTTTTTTTAATTGTTTCCTTTAAATCATACATGGTTTTTTGTATGTAGTAAACGGTGTGGAACATGGGAAATAATTGCCCAAATTCTAGCTCCTTTTGTCACAGCTGGTAGGAAAGGCTCTGTAAACCTCAGACCTGCTTAAATTCTTGTGCAGATGCTGCAAACCAGAGCATATCTGTGTTCCAAGACATGTCTTGCCTTGACCAGTGGGCATATGCAGGGAGGGAAAGCGCGGGCTTCAGAAGACATAACTTTGACAGTAGTAAGCAATGCTGAGATCCTGGGAAATCCTCCTTTCCTGGACATTCAAAACAGGCTGCTGTAACTGAAGGCTACAAGAGCCTCACCACCTTCTGGGTCAACCAGTGCTAAATCACATGTGTGCACAATCTTCTCCAGACAGATGCAAAAACTCTGTCCAAAGCCACTTAATTGTCTCAGTCTGCGCCTGCTATTAAGCTAATAAGAGACTGGTGAGAGGTAGCTTTGTTAGTAAGAGTTACAGGCTCAGAGATGGGTAAGACAGCTTCACCTTTGTCTTCTAAAGCTACCTTTCCCCACTTATCTTCCGGGCACTAAATTGACCTGTATCATCTCCTACCTCACTTATCTGAAAAGTGTAACAGCTGGTGTGTGTGGGTGTCTTGGGCTCCTCTGGGCATTCCTGTTTACCTTTTCTCTCAGTTTAAGGAATAGTTTCCTTTCTTCCCCCCCCCTCCTTGCACCCCAATTGTTTGCAATCTGAGAACTGTAAGATTGTAGCCAAGATCTTCAGATTCTGAATTGTTGCTGTGACAAACCCCAGAGCCAAAGGATACTCTGTGCTTGGAAATGCTGTTTTCACATGCTTATATTTTGGAAATATGACAGAAAAAGCAGAACAAAGCCAATGGGAATCCAGGCAAAACTAAATTTAAAGACAGCCCCCTCTGAGAATATACAATAAACTGAAAGCAATGTGATGTGCAGGTCAAGATCATGGCATACTTTTAACCACTTAGCAAGTATTTTTAACCAATGTTCAAGCCCAGCACAAACAATGTCAGTTGTCTTCTTCCCTCAATGAATTAGAAGCATTTCACAAGGCAGGAAAGTGGTTTTTTTTCTGTTTTCTACCTGAGTAAGCTGATGCAGAGAGACGAAGAGTGAAGTTTTTCAAACTTAGCTGTCCAATGGGCAATCTCCTGCAGGAGCTGTAGATACTTAATGTTTCAGATTGCTTCTGATGATGTTCATGCCCAAACCTGCTAACTTGCTTGAGCATTAGAGCAGGTCTTGGGTGCTTCATAAACACGCACTGGAATAATTTGACTGCAGTTTTGCCCTTCCTGTTCAACCACTTTCTCAAGTGAGCTTCATTCCTTTCCTAGAAATGGCAAAGTATTGTCATTATTGAACTACAAAAGGCTCTATATGCCATCAGACTTAAAAAGTCAGTAAAAGGAAGATGCTTACATTAATGAAAATCACCTGGTAGCAATTAAAACAATACTTTCTAAGCAGAATAGCTGAATGTGCCATTGATTTAATGATCCTTGGCAGTGACTGTTTAGCTGGATTTACAGGAAGCTTCACATGACATTTCATTAGTATCACAGTGAATTAACTTTATAGTGGTGTAGTGCTTAATCCAATTTAGGCTTGGTATTATTAATGATTCTACTAGGGAAATAGTTTTTAAGGCAATTAAACAGCAGTATGTAATGTTGCCAAGCATCACTACTGATATCCGATGGCATCACAAAACAACACATTTTAAAAAAGGAATTGAAAATAGAAAGACAGCACTTCCTGGTGATTTAATCCTTTGCACTTGGAAAGCTACCATGCCACATAAAAACCCACTCTAAAAGACAACTTTTGAGGGAGTTCAAGTAAATACATTCATCTCTCTGCTTGCTGGCAGCTTGAGCCACATGCAGTGCATGTGTTGCCTCCAGCAAATGGTGCTTGGTTTGCAGAGAGGGAGGGTGGTGGGGGGCAGGTACTTGACTCCAGAGAGTCAATGGTAGATCAGACCAATCAAAGCTGTACACACTGAACATGGTTAAAGATTAGAGCACGTAGGCTCAGGGTCCTGCTTGTGTAGACTATTGAAATCTCACAATATTTGTGTAATGACTTTCTACCAGCAGATATCTTAAGTTATTACTGACCTCGGATTTCAGGAGAACATCTTTGAATAAAAAATTGTCTCCCTTACCTGTATCTATTAGTGGTGCTCAGTAGCAGGTGCAAATATGAGGGCTCAGTTCAAACTCATTGAAAACATGGCTGCTGATGTGAATTCCTTGGGACCAGGAATGGGAATAGTTTTTTGTTGTTTTGTGTTTTTTTTTTTTTCCCTTTCAATAATCCTAGCATCAATTTATAGGAAATAAAACAGGACAATAAACTACAGGCACCCTTTGACCAAAATATTTGCTCACATCAGTTGTAGTTTTGCCTAATATAAGACAGCACCCATAATTACCCAGCAAGGAACAATGAATTGGACCAAGCGAAGTGACAAATGCATTTTAAGAGATCGTAAAATTCCCATTTGCAGGCATCGTTGTGTTAATACCCCATGACCAATAACCCATATCATCATATACAAAAGTATTATTAAACTGTAATTTATGAGGTGGGCTGTATTGTATGGTAGGCTAGCACAGAGATCCTGCATTTGCATGTTGTTCTGGTTATGGTCTAAGTTTGCTCATTGTCTCAGGCTATTTTATTTAAGTTCCAGGATAAAACCTAAGATATAATGGGTAAATGTGTAAGATGCACTAACGCCACCATTTTAAGCAACAAACTGTGGGTCCTTGAGACAGTTTCTTTTATCATCTTGATGGATTTAGGTTTGATTCAAATTCTGTTCCCTGTTGCTGTTTGACATAGAGCATACTACAGATGTGTTTAAGTGATACATTAGTTCCAAAGATGATTCTCATGCTAATCCTATGGCTTGTTTCTCTCCTTGGTATTTATAGCAATGACAAAGTGCCTTTCATTTTATTTTATGGCATCAAAATGTACTAGGGAAATAACATGTCTGCACCCTTTACACTCTAGTGTTTTATTGCCTACACCAATGTGCCAAGGGCATGTGCTGTACTGTGCTGTGTCATATAATTTAATTTTATTTTCATGCAGTGATCTTTCATATCACAGGTGAGTGTGCCCTCCTGCCTGTTTGATTTTATGTAGGCACGTTAATTTGTATGTGTGGTTTTGTTTGTCTTTTTTTTCTTTAACTAAGGAACAGAAGTCACTTTTACTATTCACCTGCCCGAATAGATCACTTGTTGGGCTGTGACTTAAATCTAGAATCCGATACCAACAGAAACTTATGTAACTGAAGTGAGAAGTTCAAAGCAAAGAGTGTGAGTTATTCCCACACTGTGACGTTAAACTGTGTCCCTCCCTACTGAAAGATTAGGTGATTTTGAAAAATCTTACTTGGTTTAAAAAAGGAGACTCATGTCACTCACAAAAGAAAAACCTCTCAAGAACAACCAAATTCAAAGAAAGTTTCTCAGACTGAAGAATCCCTACGGCACAAATCTCTGAGTGTTAGAGGACATTTCAATGCATGTTTTTCCTTTTCTTGTACTGTTTTGTGGGCATCTACTGCATTTTGGACTGATCTGATCTGTCAGCTCCTATGGTCTTATGTTTCTTATAATATAGCCAGACTGAAGAGGGAGAATGTGTGAAACGTATGGAAGACAAAACGAACCAAGCTCACCGATATTTCTTCCCTTTCTCAGTCTCTAAAACCTTCTTTTACGTGCCATTGTGCAGGCAAGTGTGAAATACCGTCATTTGAACATTGTTGTGGTCTGTGCTCACTTGCTCTGATATAATTGATGACACAAGCTCTAGACCTCACTAATGAAATCCTGAGAAGATTGGGTAAAGTGTTTGGAGGTGGAGTTTCTGCTCATGAATTAATATTAACGCAAGTGGAGTTAAATGTAAAGTCCCAAGCAAGAGATTTTGGGAGAGCCTGCTTCAGCTATGGACCCCATAGAGGCACTTTGCCCCCAGCATCCAGTGTGTGTTTAAGTGGAGTCTGTTGTGAGGAGATTATTTTGGAGAGAGAACACGACAAGTAAGGAACCTAATAATCCCCTGTAAACCTGTAAGCACTGTTAAACTCCCCCCTCTTGGGCATTAGGGCTGGAGGTAACCTTCTGCATAAAGGGGCAGAATTTTACTTGCTAATGCCCCTTTTGTCGGAGGAGCAGAAATCTACAGAGCAGAGAGTTAACCTTAAGGATGATCACAATTCCATAGTGAGTTGAACGTCTTGCTTTCCTTTGTACCTCTGAAAACACAGCTTTTATTGGCATAAAAGCTGTCATAATACAAACTGAATGCTTCAGTGAGGTTAGATAACTATTTCATTAATAATGGTCAATTAATGCATCAGTGGAACACAATAGCTGTATCTGAGTTTTTATCACAGAATCACCCCTTCCCTTCTTTGTAAGATGCTTCTATTCTTTGCAAGTCAAAACTGTGGTGTTGAAGCACTGACTGACATGCTGAACCCAAAGGGTGCTGTCACACTCCACATACATGTGTTGCCTTCCATATCCCTCCAGGGATGTATCTGAGGACTCAGTCTTGGCACGTTATCCTCTTGTAAGTTTAGTTCTCAGGTACGCTAATTCCCCTGTACTTTTCCCAGGGAGGTCTGTGGTCTGTAGTTGATTTAAGGGTGGGAAATTGTTGCAGCCTGTTGCCAATTTGGCCAAGGAATTTATGAATCTGTAATCCCTAAACAGTTACAAAATCCTAGAAAGGGCCTATGAAGTACAATTCCAATACATTCGAATGCCAAAGCAGGATTGTTTTGTGCGGTTAATTCTCCAGTGCTTTGTCCAGACAGATTTTGAAAAGCTGTTATATGATGTTCAACAGTCAGTGCTAGGGAATACTGTGTTCCTTGACACTCGTGTGTAGGCTTCTTCAGACTTGAGAAAAAAGCATGTATATACACAACATGTGTATGTATCATATGGATGTGCCATTTTCGTGGCTTTTCAGAAAAAATGTTCACTCTTCAATACTAATGAACTCCTACCACAACCTGCAACTGGTGCCTGGAAGTTAAGTGATATTTGGAAATGAGAGTCTTGGAATCCATCAACACTCATATGATAACTTTCCTAGAGTAGTTTAAAGACTATATTTCACGATTTCAGCTTGTGAGCATCTTACCCTTTTTACTTCACAATGTAGCATAGCCTTAGGAACCAGGAGCTGACAGAAAATGCACGTGGGTGGGGGAGACAAACCATCTTCTGTAGCCTTTGTCTGGGTTGTAGAAGTGCATGTATTACAGTAGAAGTGGATATTTTATGAAACACATTTTCTTGGAGTAGGAACAAAACTTCGGGGGAAAACTCATGCAGCTATAATTTTGTTTCAATCTCCTCTATCTCTGCAATTTTTGTTATACCTGAATCATAACTGGGATTTAACTTTGTCATTGATGGTTCTGAAGTTGATAGTGTCAAATTCACTGGTCTTGCTTTTGGCACAAAGACCAGAAACTTTCTTCACCTAGAAAATATTGTTCCTCTGCTGTAAAAGAGGAGCTGCAATGTTATTTTCCCCTGGAATATATGTATTCCCTTTTTTGTCTGTTGGGTTATTCACAAAAGTGTTAAAAGTCTGATTTTCAACCTTGCGGCTGAATTTAAATCTTCAACCTGTCTTGTTATAGTAGAACTCTTCTAAGCAGGCAAAATATTTTGCAAAGTAGCAGAAAAAATCTTTTAAATTCTCTGCATTTCTAAAGCCAAATGCAATTGCTCAAATGTTGATCTTTCATGGCAGATCATTATGAGCTTCTGCTTCACAGCAGATGTTTGGCCTCTTTAGCTGTTGAATTAACACAGAAAATTCCAGATGCAGATGCTGTATGTGGAATGAGCAAACTAATGTGAAATTCATTAAATTCCATTGTCCTCAACTAGATTTTAGATAATGGCTAATTGAATACACATGGTTGAACCCAAACTTTAATCAGGTAATAGTAGTAAGCTCACAGTCCCACAAAAAACCCCATCATATTTCTACATTGGTCTGTGGAATACCTGAGTTACTGAATTTTGTTGTTTCAACTGGACTTGAAGTATATAAGGCAGACATATTCTTATGGAATCTGTAGATAGTTCAGTGAACTGTGGCCCTCCTAAGGAAGCTTCAGGTTGTGAGTATCTGGGAGGATGAATTTGATAGGAAAAGTGTCCTATATTAAATAGGAGGAATAATACATGTACATCTTTGTGCTACATGGGACAGCATTACAAATAAATCCAAGATAATGAGACTTGGCAGGCCATTTCAGATGTTTCTTCCAGTGACAGCATGAATTTTTCATGCTACCTTTGACTCTTGCTGTTGACTGCCATACATTCAAAAGCAGACCCAAAAATAGCAATTTGGGAACCTGTTGCTTTAAGGTTTGTTTATTGTTCGATATTTGAGAGAGACAAATTGCCTCAAATACTCCAAAAATTAATTAGAAGAGGAAGGGATGGCCCTAGGGAACAGTTAGTGACCAGGTAAGCAAAGTCACTTTTTGAGGACTTTATGACAGGAAACATTGCAAAATAGTTACTGTACTCTTTTGTTTGACTCGAGAACCTTTCTGTCTTAGGCTGACTTAAGAAGCATTAAAGTAGTGATTAGGTTCTTGCCTGTTGCTGTTAGGAAGAGGTTATACCTAGTCCTTTGGGAAAATTCAAGGAGGGATAAGCAAAGTTCAAGGAGGACAACCTCAGGGATTGTCACACTTGAGAGCAGTGAGCATGAAGAGAGGAGAATTGGTATGAGTTTTTATAGTTTAGGAGGTCCTGAGACAAAGAGGGCAGGAAGAGAAAGAAGACATGAAAGCCTAGATAAACACAGAAAGTTCCCAAACTAAATGGAGAAAGCTTACTTCAGCAGTTCCACTGACCTCTAGGAATCCCAGGACATGGACAAGAAAAAAGATATCATTAAAAGGGCTTACAATAATATTCAGGAGAGGTGGAATTTGCCATGTTGACTCTAGGGTGTCTGGTATAGCCAAGAAGCCAAGGCATAAGCAGGTTAAGCCCATGTAGGATAAGGCCTGAGCATGGCGTGAGGAAGCATTTTTTTCCTGTTTAAGGCATCCAAATATACTCTTCTTCTGCAGGGCAGGAATGATGTAAGTACAAATTGAACTTTACCGTGTAAAAAAAAAAACCTATCTTGATCCTTAGTTACTTGTCAGTCTGTTTGCCCAGTAGGATGTTCAGGTTTTGATCTGAGGCAAAATTCCCACCAAACTCTCCATAGTACAGGATCATTTTACTCAAGACTCAAACTTTGCATGGAGTTAGAAGTAAAACACAAGTTGCATTTTTTACATTGGCTAGTCTCCTAGGATTCAGTAAGCTCTAGTTTGGAGAGAAGTTTTCAAAAGTGTTAACAACATCCTCTTGAATCACATTAATCTGCTCTCCTTTCAAGAAGCAGGAACTAAACTGATCCTGATGTGAACATATGCAGTTCATACAGGTTCTGACATCTCCCCAAACTAAATTTTATGACTGAAACATCAATCCTGATGAACAGCATGGAGAGATGGAGAAGAGTTGCAAAATAAAACTGTCATATTCCAATGTCTTTTTATAATGCTGAATTTTTACTCATTAAATATACTGAACCCTGTGAAAATGCCATTGAATATGGTAATTGCTTGTAAAGATAAGGGGTTGTGTATTCCTCTTTCCAACAGGGAGAAATCGTATGTTGCAAAAATACTTGTAATTTGTAAGGGTGAGTAGGTGGTCAGTGTGGCTAAGGACTAGGCAAGCAAAATTGGAAGATCAGTTTTTCCCCTGGTTTTGGGGAGACTGAGTTGAAGGATGACTTCTGATAAAGGTGTTTTTGGATGATGACACAGTAGATACCAGAACTCAACAATAGTCATTGTAGGCTTTTTTTTAACTACCTAAATGAATAGACTTTTATCTGAGAGAAAGCAGAGATTAGTTTCCCTGTGGGACAAGGAAACTCTCTGGTATCACACTGGAGACATGCAAACCACCTGGATGTATTCCTGTGTCACCTGCTCCAGGTGACCCCTCCTTGGCAGAGGGGTTGGACTGGATGATCTCCAGAGGTCCCATCCAACAATTCTGTGATCATGCTCTGACAGGTGTTTGCTCCGAGGTGTGACACAGCTATGGTAATGCTTTGAATACTGGGATAGGGCAAATATTTTCTACTTTGAGTTACTTTTGTTTTATTTTGTAACAAGATAAACTTGGTGCCTGGTTAGCTGTGCTCAACAAGCCATTTTCATAACTTAATCCATTCCAACGTCACTCTTTCTTTTTCTCTGGGTTTGACCAGTAAAATAGGCTCTTAGTTTACTTGAAGAGGAGGTTAGTCACAATGAGACTGCGAGTTGAGCCCCCCTGCCAAAGTATCCAGTTTGGCTGTGTGTACCCAGTGGTCTCAGAGCCTCCGCCCCAGGTGCTCCCTTTAAAACCTTTCCAGCTTTGAAAGAGTAGCTGGCCATGGGTGGGAAAGATTTGCCTTTATTTTTCAGGTGGTCTGAAAAAAAAAAAAGAGCATTTCCAAGTTGTTGTGCTTTGTGGAAGAACACAGGGGTTTGTTTAGTGCTGTTTAAAGGCATATCTTCCATTTCAGTGGAAGTTCATAACAGTTGCCTGCAACACTGTTGGTTATTTATTAACATTTTCATGCAGCTTAAAGAGAGAGACACAAAGCAGAAACATTTCTATTTTCTGTACTCCTGGGAAGTCACAATGATTTACAGAAAGGGAGAAGTACAGTTAATTACTGTTTGCAGGCTGACTTGCACGTACCCCACAGAAGCTTCCAAGAGACTGGAAAGGAAGTGCTGGCCTTGCTGAAATAAATGGCAGTGCTCCCACTGAGTTCAGTGGGGCCAGGGTTTTACCCAAAGAAAGCATAAACCAAGCAAGAGTACTGCTTGGGTCTGGAAAAGAGGCGGGAAAATCAGAGTTCAAACACTTCCTATTCAGGTTCCCCAATGCTAATTCTTAATTTACGAACAACAAAGCCACAATATAAAATGCTGTTTCTGGTTATTCAATTAAGCTTTCTATTCAGAGGGTTTTCTAGTTTCACAGTATTTACTCCTAAACATAGGAGGCTTACAAAAACAAATGTCTGGCCGAAAAAAAAAGAAAAAGAAAAGCAATGGTAACAGAAATCTGGTCTTGCCTAAGACTGGAGAATACTCCATATACAGACATGAAATCTGAGAATCACAAATCACTCAACGTACTTTTGTAAAATTCATGAGAAAGGAAATTTTCAGAGTTCCTGGAGAGATGTTAATTAACTACTTCCTAGGACCCTGGCTTGTTCTCAAAAAATTCAGTGTCAAATCTCCCACTGACTTGAACAATACAGTACCAAGTCCTTTGAGATTACTGTTATTTAAGAAAGAACTGAAAATTTCTTACTCTGCCAGACCTGAGTTCAGGGCCTCACACTCCTCTGATTTCCCAAGAATAGCTGGTGACATAAATAACACCTGAAACAGCCCTGAGCTGCATTCCTCTGAGTGCTTTAGGTGTTAGGGAAGTCATCAGATACAATAGGTAACACAAAGTCCCTGTAGTTCAGTTCTGGCAGGTAAGCAAAAGAGGCAAAGGATTTTTCAGACTAGGTATGTCACTCTTCCCTCACCCTGCCCCCCACTCTTTTGCTTTAAACAATACACATTTTCTTTTAAAGATGTGAAAACCTGACAGCCAATTTAGCAACAATTTTCCCTTATTACATTGCAGACAACCCAGAAGTGTGTTTGGTGGTATAAAGACAAACAAAAATGAAGGAACCCCACTGGAAGGGTTTTAATTCTTGAAGTAAGATTCAGGTATCTAATAGAATTTTTGGAACTGAATCTATTTCATTTTTGAAGCCCAAACTTGTGATGGAAAGAGATGCAGACTGTGTGTACTCAGGAGTGTTTTGGCAGAAGTGCTTTTGGGAGCAAACTGAGTGTGTGGATGGAAAGGGTGAAAGAGTGGTGAGGGTTAGTGTCACAGAATGAGCATGTTAACCCTTCCTTCCCGTGGGAATGCATGGGTTCCTTCCACCTCTGATGTCCTGGCTGCCCAAGTGCTGCAGCTGCCATAGGCCCTGGTTCCTTTCTGGCTTTGGTGAGTGTGCTGTTGGTGGCTGCCTTGTACTAATCTTGGCTTTTGGGGACTTATGTTGCTGTTACAACCGTACCTGACTATGGTTGGTTTGCTGTGAGGATGTGAGCGAGCTCTTTCTTCTCGTACTTGCTCATGCCAACACCAGGGCAGAGACAGCATGGGGAGAAAAACAGAGGAAAAAATGGAGCGGGGGAAAAAAAGTGGATATGGACAGGATCATGGAACATGCAGGCTCCTAGGTAACTTAATTTTTCAAGAAAATTTGTTTTGGTTCACAACATATCCTTTTCTACCTGATATGGACGAACACAGGGAACATGTATAACACATGTTGGTTCCTTCACGTGAAAAGCTTGAATCAGAAAACTATTGGAAAGAGAGGACAGCTCACCAGCTGTCACCTCCCTCTGCAAACAAAATACCAAAGATATAGAAGCTAAATCCTTCTTTCAGCGTGTGAATTCTCTCATCAGCCTGTGCATTCCACTGGTCTAGCCACAAAGACTGGGAAGACCACATCCAGTCACTGGCTTATACTCCACTGGCAGAGCCTCCAGCTTCATTGCAGATGGGAACAGGAAATGCAAAGCACTTTGTCTCTAACACAGGCATTTTTTAACATGCAATTGGTGACAAACTTAAGCTCTAGTAATGGTGAGTTTCTTTTGGAAGACAGAAAACCTACAACAGGTTCTGGTAGGAAAAAAAAAAATGTGTTGGTTGATAGTATTTTACTAAGATTTAGAAGAAGTCCTGTAGGAAGGCCACGTACTTGGATTATCTAATTTGCTGCTATGACTGGTTGAAGATTTTTAATTATCAAGAAACGGGTGATTTTGCAAAATACCTTCTTGCCAAGAAGTGAAATCACAAAAGCAGCTGCATCATGTATTTTGTTTGGATTGCTCTACTGCAAAACCCTAATTCTCTCAGTTTTTAGACTGATATACAATAGGCTTGGAGGGAAATAAGATACCTCTTCTCTTCATTTCACAAAAGACTACTAGTACCTCATCCTGGTAATTTCTCTGGCTGATGTCCAGTGTGAATTCTGCTGCATCTTCACTGGTGTGAGTTACTTTTCAATATCCCAGTATCTGCAGCTCACGTGAGGCTTCTCAGAATACTTGAAAATGGTGCAGTGCTTGGTGCAGCCAGTCAGTTATTTTTATTTCTTCAGGAGTCTTAGAATAAGGAGCAGAGGTCGGGTGAAACAAGGAAGTTGTAAGAACAGTCTTTTTGAAAGCTGGTGAAATCAGAGGAAGAGCCTCCAGAATGAGCTTCAGAGACAGGGAGATAATTTAGCTGTTCTGACTCAGACTCCAGGAAAACCTGCCTTTTCCCCTTGAGTGCACAGTGAAGCTGGATTCTTAAATCATATACCTGAAAGGACATAGGAAGACACCACTATCCCACATAGTGACAGGGTTGGGATAAAGTCCAGTCTACATCCCATCTTGCAACTTTTACCAATAAAAAGATATTTTTGAAGCGAGAGTTCAATCCTTTTCATTGTTTAAAGAAAAAAGACATTCAGTCCCCTTCAGATTTGACCCCTCTGTCAGCTGTTGTGCTTTTTACTACCTTATTGAAAGAGCTGTGACAGGCACCTGTGAACAACACAACTGTCTGTAGAGGTATTATTTGGTGAAAGTTTTTAGAGTTATAGATTTCCTGGAGGGTAAAATACGCCATTGTTAATTACATTAGTTCATACCAGCCAAAGATGTGACTCTCATTTGTATTCTCATTTTTTATAATGTAATTAATCTTTTCCACATGTGGGTTGTTCCACGATTTCCTCCATACCTAGTGATATGGCAAAAGCAGGATGGTCTGATCACAGTTGCTAATCATAAACCCTGTGAGACCACAGATCCTGGCTCAGAAAGTCCAAGCCATGGTGTGCTCCTGAGTAGAAGTGTTCAGGTCAAGCCAAGGGAGTTGGAGGCTTTGGAGACTGTGCTAAGCAGGTCATTGTTGCGTGTTCTCGAGCCCAAACAAGGAATTCCAGCCCTGCCACTTGAAAGCTACAGGGCATTTTGTGGACAATGACCAGTGAAGTCTGAACACAGATTTTAATAAGTAATTGTGCAGTAAAGAGAGCTGCCTTGAGGTCTACTTTACTGAAACTTGGGGTTCCAAAGTTTCAGCAAATGTGTTTTCTGGGTCCTCAGCCATCTCTTTGCTGGGATGTCTGTGAATGGAATAGCCTGGTGCATTGATCTGTGACAACTTAAACTTTGTTTTGCTTGCTGCAAATTCTAGAATTGTTTTTTTGTAGTTGTTAATCTCATATGCAGCATAACTGGTCACTAACTACAGGCACACACAGGGGACTCTACAGTCAAGAGCTGCTTAAAAGTAAGGTGAAAAATGCATCTGTAGTTTTCACAAAGTTAGTTCTTTTTAAGACAGCAGTTGTTTTGGAACATCTGCAGCCATATCATGTCAGTTGATTGAGCCACTGAGGAGAGTAGCTTTGGCTTGACTGGCAGCAGCAGGCCTCCAGGTAACATTAATAATATCTGGAGTGGGGTGCAATCAGTGTTTCCTCTGTGATGAGGTTTGGCAACTCCTGCCAATCACAGTCTGATGCTTGTTAAGCCTAAATATGGTGCTTGGAGGGCTTTCGTGTTTGTAATGTTGCCATTTGATAGATTGTACTAATTTAGTCAACCTAAGCACTTTCCTTAGAGGAATCCTGATAATTCTGAGGAGAATCATGGGTGCTCTGCTTCTAAATAACCTGTTGATCTTGCTTCCTAATTGTTCTAACCATGCATAGAAGCATTTGTGCCCACTGTCACAAATCCTTTGAACATTTCAGTGGCTGGAGAGTCTTCAGAACGGTTTTTATGATTCTTGTAGTTGGGGTCTCTAAACACAGTACATTCCATTATCCAAGCAAAGAAATTAGAGGCATTAAACAAGTGGAAATTCAAGTAAGAGGAAAATAAACATATGTAGTCCTCCTTAAAGCAAAAAGATACTGACTTTTTTTTTTTTTGGCTAAGATGGGAAATGTCAGGCTTCCTTGGTCTATGGAGCAATTTACATGGGTTAAAGCAATTGGTTTTGCCTGAATTTGCATCCAGACAAGATTTGTGCTGTTTTGCCCTGACTTCCAAGAAGCAGGACGGAGAATTGCATTTTCCTTGAAATGTACTCCTCACAATTGTGCAATTATATCTGCCTGTCTTGTGCAAATGGACTGACATCACTAATTAAAGGAAGGGGTTTTGTTCAACTCAACTAGCTGCATAAAGTGAAAATAAGCCCCTTGAACAGGGAAAAAAACGCCAATAATGATACCTTGTTTCTTCAAGTGACTCTAAATTTCTTTACCAAGCCTTTGTATGTTACTGTTCTCTGGACTCAGTGATTTGGGCTTCAGGACTTTCCCTGTGCTCCTTAAGTATACTTGGCTTCTAGCAGAAACCCTTAAGGGAGATGGGGATGTTATTAGAAATATCTCACAAGGCTTTGTTGCCATCATGAATTTAGCCTCTCCTATGCTTCTCATAGATGCTATGAAGTCTTGTTTTTTAAAAGCTAAGCTGTTACAGGCCTAGATGATACCTTTTGCATACGGAGAGAGGATCCTTGATTAGCTAATTCATTATTCTAGATTGGGAACCTTGCCCTCAACAAACATTTAATGCACATAACAATGTCTCTTGGCTGTGTGCACTCCTGGCCCATCTGCTTGAATGGCATCGTGCCCGTTCCTTAGGGCACAGGTTTGAAGTGATGATGGGTTTAATTTGGTATGGTCTGTGATGGCATAAATACCATCACCTCTTCAAGAGGCACGTTCTGTGAGCTGTGCCATCTCATCGTGCCTGTTGATACCTCGTTCAGACTCCCTTGTAATAGGACTGGGAAAAGGAAAGACAGAATTCAAAGCCATGTATTTAGGTTGGTGGTAATATAGTTTATTTTTGTTAAATAAAACCCTCACAGAATATGAAAACACCAGGCACTCAGTGTAACAAACATGTCCATATGTGATAACGACTGCAGGGGATAGAACCGCCCTGGAGAAATCCACCCATTTTCTCCATCACAAAATATGTCAGCTACCTGTCTGTCACTGTAGTTACTGACTGTGCTTGTTTCTTTTGAGCACCAGGGCATACATTACACCTGTCTGTATCTTGAAACTATGTAGAATGTGCTCGATTTAACCAAGTATCTTCTCTGAAGGTTGGATTGAGGAGCAGTAGTCAGCTGCAGGTATTTACTCAGTTGAGAAATTCTCATCAGCACTTTGCTGCTGAAGAAGCCACTATTTTAGTAGATATGTGATTTCTTCATAATTTTATTATAGAAATGAGACTTCAACATGCTGTGAGCAGCTGAGCATGGTCAGCAAAGGAACCTGCTGGAGCAAAGACCAGGGCCTGTTGGTGGGAGTGGAGCAGGCAGGGTCCAGGCAAGAGCAGGGCACAAATATGAGACTCAGAGGTGAGTGAAGGGATAGCTTGTGCACCTTGGGAATTACTGGCCTGCTATGAGAGGCAACAGTGGAGATTTACTTACACATCTATTATCTGCTATCCAGCAGTATTTGCTGTTTTAAAAAGGTCTTTGCCTTAATTTGCACCTGAATAAAACAGAACTTTTGATCCTAGAAAAACTGTAGGGCATTTCTGATGCAGCTGCTTTAATGGAAAAGTGGAAGCAAATCTTCAAACCTCTAGTCAACTCCAACTCCTCTTTTTTCCCTTTTAATCCTCCTGATACCTCAATTTAGGTATTAGTTGATTTTCTCCCACACAACTCTCTTGTGATTTTGCTGTTTTTTCACAGTATTAAGTAAGTGAAATACTTAAAAATCTATGGAATCTTTTAGAGAAGTAGTAAGATTTAAATTGCAAATCTTGAGAGAAGAACAGGTCCAAAGGTAAGGAAAACATGGGTGAGGTATAAAGCCTTGGACAACAAATTGGAATGGGCTACCCAGGGAGGTGGTGAATTCTCTGTCCCTGGAGGTTTTTAAGATGAGGCTGGACGTGGCACTTAGTGCCATACTCTGGTAACCGCAGTGGTGTTGGATCAAGGGTTGTACTTGATGATCTCAGAGGTCCTTTGCAACCCGTCTGATTCTATGAAATTGGTTGTCAGTGATTTAGCAACAGATTAGTATTTTTACCTGCTTGGTGCTCCTTAATAAGTCTTTGAAAATTGATAACAGTTTAATATAACTTTGATTGCCTTATTCTGGAGGTCGGTCTAATATTGTATTGGATGATGCTAAATTGCTCTTCTCACAGTTAGGGGATATAATTAAAAGCATGCTGGTTTTGATTAAGAGTTTATTTTCTTACTAACTAAGAAAAATTGAGTTTCATGGAAATAATTTGGTGGGGGGTTTAAATATGCTGTGTCTTAACCTCTTCTTTGCCATTGAACAAACTTGCGTGTGACTGCTTGGAACAAAGAGGTATCAGCAGAGCAGAGCCACATGCTGTTTTGTCTGAGGGCCTTTGTAATGTCTTTCCCAGGAATTCCATTGTGATCCAAGTTAGAGTGAATTTTATAGGATTCAGCTGGTAACACCAATCATTTGGGGACTCCCTAAAACCTCTGTTGCTCTCTCTGGCATAGTTGTTTAGTTCAACCATTTCTATCTATAGTACTGCAGTAATTTCACACAACTGAAACTTGTGCTGAAATACAGTGACAGGCAGATGAACAAGCAGCTTGATTATTCCTGGAAGGATATACTCCCTCAACAGTAATTTCTCGTTTCATTCGTTAGTTTGTGTTTTTCCAACAGCAGAGATGAGTCCTGGGGTCAAAGCCTGTGCACAGCTCTCCTCTCCCAAGCCTCCACGTTTCCAACACTGGCAATTAGCATCTGTGCTGTGGTCCCAGCCCTGAGAGCGAGAGCAGGAAAATCTCAGCTTTCAGTGAAAAAGTAAAATAGAGGAGGAATCTTTTTAGCCTACAGGGCCATAGGGGAAACGTAGCTTGAAATGTGATCCCAGTGGCTTAAGTACACACAGGGAAATAACAGGAAATCCACACTATTTTAATTTTGTAAAATTCACGGTTCTTAAGCCATGTTTAGAATTCCTGGGGATCTGGCTCATGATTTGCAAATGTGTCAAACTGGCACTACTGTGCTGTTTTAAGAAACCCAGATCACACTTCTTCACACAATGTAGTTGCATGTCACAGAGGGCTGTTTTCCTGTTCTGATTTCTCCTCTTCCTTTGCATTCTGATCTAGAGCTGGATTAACCTCCTGTTTTCCAGTGAAATAAGCACTCCACATCTTGGGGTGGAAAACTTACTAGTAAGGCACATTTTGAATGCAAAAAAAAGGGAGTTAAATTTTCTATCTGTATGTATTTACATGAGCACTGTAGTACAAATTATTACAATGATGTGACACAAAATATCCTGTAAATCACCTGTGGCTTTATAGTGAACTTTCTAGTTGGAATAAGATTTTTAATTCCAGGAGATATTTGAACTGTTTCACATCAACTCCTTTGTATCAGTGGAAAAGATTTCATTTGATTCAGAAGTGATTGGATGATGTTAGAAAACTCAGTATTTTTCCTATCACTTGTAATAGTTTCCCCATGCAACTGAGATCTTCCTGGCTGTTAGGAAGCAGTCAGTGAGATCAGCATGGATGTGGTCAGGATTCTCCTCTGCCCATCCAAGAGGGTACTGCTCCTGCCAATGAAGAGTCTGCATGGCTGGATGCCTTAGGCAGGGCACCTCTGAGTGTTTGTTGGTCTCAGCAGACCAACAGGAAATGAGTTAGGTCAGGCAACACCTTTGAACTGTGGTTTGAAGGTTAAAAAAGACTTTAAAATGCTTTCCTGGGTGCAGAAATATTAGAGTCTGTTTTGCTGCTGAACTAGGTCTGGAAGGGAGCCAAAAAAAATCCCTGTGGCTATAGACTGTATATGAATTGGGTTCAAAAGAGAGATCACTTGTTCTTGTGGACTGACAGGTATTTTCAATTTTTTGCAGCTTGATTTCATTACTCATAGTTACCTAGATTTATTTTGTCCTGCTGGAGGCACTTATTGAGCACAGGGGTAGATTTAATTTTAATAGAGGTTTGGACCTGGCTGTAGTTATAGTACTATTAGTCTGGGGCGGAGAAGGGAAATCAAACTCGGATTGTTGATTTGCCTCTTGGCTGAGAGCTTATCAAGAGGGAAATAAATTTGCAGTAATAAAAGCTGTTCTTGACGTTCCCTTATGCAGAAGAGACAAAGGTGATGATTAAATGGAGGTTACACATTAAAACTTCATAGCCAGAGGAGAGAAGAAAGGACAGAGCAGGATGCCTATCTACCCCATTGGACACTGCTGACTTCTGGTATTTGGTTTTATCATGGATTCCAAAGAATTTGAAGATAATTTTTCTGCTTCTAATGGGTAGGATATGTGGTGCCAATTAGAATTATTTGTCGTTTTTGATGATTAGTTCAGTTGTGAGATTATGAAGACATCCATGGTTAGCTTTTACACTCTGATTTGGATTTCTTTCCAATAGCTCACATCAAAAAAGATGGAGTCAAAGATGGGGGCTAGAACTGACTGGGTTTTCCACTAATTCTTGAAGATGCTGAAGAGAAGAAAGTTTTCTTAGAAACATTTTAATTTGCATACAGATTCTTCCCCTTCTGTCAAATGGAGTTTTTTAGGATAATGAATGCAAACCTACACTGGTTGAAATGGGAAATGAGGATTCTGATTATGCCTAAGAATTTTCTTTTCATAAAGACTGCAACAACAAATACTTCAAATTAAAATGAGCTATCCTATCACTCTTCTGCGCAGTGTCTTGTTTTGGGTATCAGTAGAGTAACACTAAGGGTCCTTCTGCCTACTGCCTGAATCGGGGCGTGATAAGCCTGAAAAACTGCAACTGGCCTGAAATAGAAGTGATTGGAATTCCTGTTTCAGTAATGGCCTACAAGGGGAGAAAAACATTGCAATCTTTCGTGTTGAAGAATGTATTTGTGTACACAGAAATGCAGACCCTGAAGTTCTTGCTTGCGCAGAGGGGTTCTGTGTCTTTAAAAGGCTGCATTTCTGTGCTTTTTGCATTTCCAAGTTCTTTATGCCTTGTAATCCACTAAATCTAAATTGATTAGGGCTACTTTTTATCATAGCTGACAAAACTGTATGAATTTGACAGGAATATTGATGAAAAGATGGGAATTTCAGGAAATAATACAGTCCAAGGAAGCTCCCATTGAACTGTGTGCTGCTTCAGTTGTTTGTCTGACCCATCTTTAAAGATGATGGAGGCTCTATAAACTTGTGAAGCAATGTGCTGTTCGGTCCCTGTGTTTAGGAATCTTTGCCTTATGTCTAATCCTTTTACTTACTGTTTTATACACAAAACACATGGGAAGCAGCATATTCCCTTCTGTTGAACAGCCCTCTGTGCACTTGGGGGTTATCCTCACAGAGCCCCTTCACCCTCTGCTCTAGAATAAACAACTCTGGTCTTTTAATCATCCTTCACAAGTCCCGTTTTCTAGAAGTTAGAAAGATAACGTACTATCTTGATGGGCCACATGGGAGGAGGAGGCTGCCAAGTGAAATTCTGTGAGAAATTATTCATACTCCAAGATGTGCTAATGAAATATTTCATAACTTCATTAATATGAACACCAGCATGGTGTTTTTCAGACTCATGGAAGTTTGCATTCCTTTCGGTGCTGTGCGAATGAAGTTAAGTTTGTTTTTCTGAGAAATAGGTGTTGTAGCATAAATTAAAGGAAGTAGGCTGAGAGTGCGTGTCCGAGATGTAGCCCCAACTGCCAGCAAAGAGCAGAACGTGTGGCAGTGGTTCAGCATGCAGCTCACGAGGGCACAGGGGCTGCAGGCAGAAGGATGTCAACCTCTGCTGACACTAGAAATTCCAGTCTTTCCTTTTATCCTAATCTCCGTCCAAAGCCTGTCCTCATTGGAACCCTGTTGATTCCACTGGTGATGCTAGTTTTTAAGAGTCAACTGTCCCTTTAGAAGGCAAATGAGACCACTGAAAATAGCCTGTTAGAGGCAACTAGTTATTTCTATTGTTTTTTGCATTGACTCAGCTTGGCTGAGACACTGGTCTCCAGTTCTCTCTCTTCTTACAAGCTTTTCTCCAGTGTTACCAGTTATGTTAGTTATGCAGTATAAGTCCTTTTATTTTGTTCTTACCTTAGGAAACTAGAGTAAGGTTGAGATTTTTCAGCATAGCATGAAAATCAGTAACATTACCTTTGTTCCATCTGTTCCTTTGTCTCCTTAGTGCTTCCTTTTCCATATCTTCCTTTCCCTCTTTCTCTCCCTAGTTCTTTTCTTCCTCACTTGTAATTGCTACTGTACAGCCTTCCGGGAACACCCTGAATCTGAGAGGGATTTGTCAGAGCCTTTTCATCATGAGGTCTGCCAGAGGTAGATCAAGGCCTCTTTGAAAGACCCCTTGAGACTGAGAGAAGGACCAACAGGAATAAAATTTGATCTCTTGAGAGAAATGGAAGTGGATGAGCTGTTGCTGTATGAATTTTTTTTTCCCCTCTTTTTTTCTTTTCCTTGTCCCACATGCTGTATGTAGCCGGTGGGTAGAGGGGGACCTTGGTATGTTCTCAGCCAAGAAACAGCTGTCTCTGTAATTCATTTCTTAACTCCTTTGATGCTTCCAGAGAAGTGGAGGGTCTGGGAGAAGCATGGAGACGCACTCTCTTTTCTGATAAAAGAAAGAGGAAGTGCTCACTGTTGTGCTTTTCTTCTTGTGGTCTGTTAGCAGATGCTTATCAGATCCAGTAGGATTTCATTTCTCTCAGTGCAGGACTTTGTATTAACATGTTAAGTCCCTGTTGCTGGTGAGCCTGACAGGAGTCTGTAAAGTTGGCTTCAGAGGCAGAAGTCCTCTATGTCTGAGGTGTCTCTTGTGCCTCTTAATCATATGGTCTGCATCCATTTTGCTTGAGACAAATGCCTTTATTGCTCTCGCTGACAGAGTTGAACGGTCTGCTTTTCTCTTGGAATGGGCTTTGCTGTCCTTTTTGAAGGCTCTTGATCAAATATGGCTGTCAAATTTGTTGACCACAAAGCTCTGATGCTGCACTTGGTGCAGGTTTTCTCCCACAGAGCAATGATGTCCATGGCCAATCCAGCTGTCCCAGACAGAGAAGCCTGGAGCTGTGTTTCAAGCTTCATTACTGAACTGCTGTTGCCTACACAAAGTGCTGGGTTTGACTCCCTCACACATGTCTCACAGAGAGAATTCAGAGCAAGAAAAATGAGCCAAACTATTTAGATCTTGTTCCCAGTGGGATATATTTTTCTCTGTTAATTCCTATTAAACTATCCACAGGTAATAGACAAAAGAATTAGAAACACATAAGGAGATTGATATAGAGCTATGTAGCTGTTCCTGTAATAATTGATTTAGAATAATTGAATCATTTTCCTGTAGAAATCTCTTCTTCTGCAGAACTCTATTATATTCTGCAATACCTTTTGTTCCTTTATTTAATAGAGCCATATAACAAATCCATATCTGCAATGGCAAATGCAGACCATTTGAACTCTAAAATATTAATTTTAAATGTACCTATGGCTATTTTTAATAGTAATTTAAAATGATCTTAAAAAGCACATGTTGAGATAATGAGATCCATAAATATTGGTTGGCATTATTGATTCACATGTATTGCTTCCGTAGATTACTTCCATTTGCCACATTTCTTTTCATGTCTATACTAATCAGGGGCTGGTTTTAAAGGTATTTATTTATACTGAGCCTTGTGTAAATACAATGAAATAAACTTCTCCAGGGGGAGCAGAATTAAGCCAGGGTTTACCATTGTGGAAAAATTCAATCCTTCGGTTTTGTTTAAGATTAAGGGAAAGCATTTAACTTATTTTATAAGCAGGGATAAGTAAGTTCCTCACTTCCAGAAAACTTGGGGGAGCATTCCATATTTTTTTACAGTCTCTGCAGAAGAGTCTTTCTCTAGGGAATGGAAAGGCAGAAATGTACTGTGAGAATGAAAAATCATTTTCGGTAAAAGCAAAGCAAACCGGTGCAGACTCATCCCAGATAATGTGTATATCTCAGCTTCCCTGAGTGAGTGAAGTCCTCTAGCAGCTACAAGCCGTGGTCGAGACATTGGAGTTATTCTCATTGTCTTTCAGCATGATATTCTGTTTTACCTCCCTCCCTGTGTAATTTATCCAGGCAAAACTCCAGCCTTATGGAAACAACACAAGAAAGACAGACCTTATCTGCCTTGTGAAGCTGAAGTGATTCCATTATACCCATTCATGTTTCTGCAGGGATGCTCATTTTCATGCTGGGATTGATTTTGAGATAAACAAAACAAGCCACGCTGGAAGATTGCTCAAACAAAGGTCAACTTTAAAGCTTTTTCTTGTTGCCTGTGGCAGCTGCCCAGTACTAAAAGAGTGAGTCCTGATTAGAAAAGGTCTGTTCTTACCACACTGTTAGGAACTAGACATCTACCACTGGACAAATACTTATAAAGAAAAAGTAGGTTGTACAGGGGTTCTGGATGATGGACTTCACGGGGTTTAAGTGTCATCATGTAAAGTGTCATCAAACTTACTTGTCACTCCCACCTCTGCAGAATAGCGCTGAGGCAGAACAGGGGTGGTAGTAAATTACTTTTTTCCCCGCACTTCCCATCATTACATTTCAAAAGCAAACCCATTTGTCAGACTCGTGGCTGGTGAGCTGATTAGGTTAAATTCTGCGGGGAGCTTTGTGTTCCAGAAGCATTTTCACATCACACAAGTTTTACATCCTCTCAACAGAATTCTGCTAAAATGGTTCAGGAATGTATGAAATAGAAATGTACTACATAGATAGAACGCTTTCACTTTTTTACAAAAGAAATACACCTTGTGATGTTTTGAGCTTCCTAAAATTAGTATTAGAAATAGAAAGATAATTTTTTTTATGCTGTGGTGCAAATGCAGAAATGGGACTGAACTCTAAGCCAAAGTAGCTCGCGTATTTTTCGTATTACTCCTAGTTTTTTGTTTTATTTCTCATACTTGTACGTGCTCAGTAACATGGCCCATGATCTCCACCCAGTCAGAACTGACTTGCATTAATGTTGGGACTACCAGGAGGGGCAATGGGATGTGGTGTTAAACCCATGCCTGTTAGTGTTACAAGTTCTTAAATGTGAGGTTTATAAGTTTCATAGGGAATGAGTCTCCCTCATGTTCCTTAGCTGCTTTGAGACCGACAGGTTAAATTACTTACAACGCATGTTTTCCATTCATAAAGTTTTTTTTTCTCAACAAGGTAAAAGGAAAACAGAGTGACAAATCTTATGTGGAAGAGATGACACGTCAGCATTTTGTTTTATTGGACATTGATGATACAGTATATCACTAAAAGCAGGTTTAGAGCCTAGGAAACAGCACTATTGATCTCCTGGAGTCCTGTTGCCAGAAATTGTATTAAAGAGCTTAACACTATGATGTGTGGCCTTGTGGTAGCAATGCAGCCAAGAACCACCTTTTCTAGAGATCAGCCAACTGAGAGTCCCAGTGATATGGTGAATTTACTGAGGGGGGTGTGGTGCCTCTTCATTGTCCTCCTGTAAACCAAACTGCTGAGTATTAGGAGAAAAGCTTACACCTTCAGGATTTCAGTGTTTTCAGAGTAATTATCCAAAGGTAGAACAATTCACGTGCTATCACTCTCTTCTCCTTCCTTCCCTGCCCCATTTTGAAAGAAGTGAAATACAGGTTCTATTTTTCTGTTTATCATCCACTAAACTGTGGAAGGAGAATGTAAACATGTGGTAAGATTTCAACTGATTAATTGTTGGGGTTGTCAGTATCAGAAAGGAACACTTTGTGATTTATTAGTATTACAGTTTGTTGGGCCAAGTATGCTGTTACACAGCTATAGATGCAAAGTTAGTCTACACCAGTGAATTGTTCTAGATTTATACTCGAGCCTCTAGTGAAACAGGAAATAACACTGAAAGATGTTCGGGTATTTTAAGCTGAGTTGAAAAATAAAGATTGCACTTACTCTTTTGGTTAAATGAAGATTTCAGTTATTTTAGTACTCTGAGATTTGAAATGCTTAGATATGAAAGAATGTTTGTACTTCAAAATGCTTGTGCTGTAGAAGCATACCCATGAAGAACGAGTGCATGAATGCCTACAGGCTTGGGAGAGCATGAATAACTTCATGGTGCAAGCCTTGGTTTAAAAAACGAATGGGAAGCTTGTTTAGCACCCTGAAAATCATACTTCATTTTTTCTTAATGAACCTGGAGTTTTAGTAATTTGGGGATAGATTTTCAAAATATGTAATAATCTGAAAAAAAACCCCACACAAACAGGGTTTTTGGAAATTCAGTGTTTCACACTCCTGACTGTAGATCTGATTTAAGTATTTCTGAACCCCTTCAAGACATCTATTAGTGTCATTAGGGTATATCCCTGTCTCTGAAACCTAATTTTTAGCTACTTTTAAAAACATCACCTAATGTCTGCTTTAGAGATTCTGCCTGTTGCAAATGCAAGCCAGAGGATTTATTTCTGAGGAACTTGTTTTTACAGACTAAACCATGTAAAACAAAGTAGGAATGTGCTTTTTTTAAAAAAAAAAGTAGCTATTTTTTTAAAATATAGCTATTATCTGGTCCTATAGCGCTTCACTGAAAGGGAATTGCTGCTGTTTCTCATGCTCTTACCCATGGAGGCATGTGTTTTGGTAACAATTAGAGATGGACAGTTCCCTGAGGCACGGAGCTCTTAGGTGTTCAGCATTAGTCACCCTTTCTGTTAGCTTTACAAATCGCTTCATTTTCCAGAAGTGGATGGAAATGCTCTTAAATGGGGTGGGAATACTGTTCTATTTTAGGTCCTTTGTTCCCATTTAGAGTTTAGAAAAGAAACAGGTACCAAAAGCAAAAGATTACAGCAAAAAAGTTCTATAAAACCTACTCAACATAAAACTTAAAGCCTTAGACCAATTCAAAAAGTTTCAGTGATATAATTTTTTTTCCCCTGCAATTTTGTATTTCCTTTGTGCTGGTGCTTCCTCTCTAATGTGTTCTTGTTTTCACATGAGCATAATTTTTATGTGCATTCATACAGCACTTCAAAAGCCATTCTGATCCATAGGCAGCTGTCTTAAGAACTGTGACTCTTCTTTCCCATGTGCTCGCATGTCCTTTTCTACCAGGGGTCAATATAGCTACGAGATAATTGGAAAACATTTGAATAAAAAGTATGGCTTTATTCCCAATAACTGCTGTGATTCCTACTCACAAGTCAGTGACTAAAGCTAGAATTACTGCTCTGTAGATTTCAACACTGCATCTCTTTAGTTTTCATTTCATTCTGTGTTGGTTAAAAAATCCCCCTGTGTTTCTCTTCAGAGAACAAAAACCTACACACCCACGGTTAAGATCTACCCCTAATCATTGGAGAAATGGGAACTCTGGTGTATGTTGGTGCCATAATTAATATTTTGAATGTGCACCAGGACTTTTCAGGGCTGAGTGCACAGTTTTAACCAGATATTCAGCATGTTTTTAGTAGATGATTACCAAGAAAACAGAATATGAAACACCCATGAGAGAACTGCTTTCCTAAAAAAAAAAACCCAAATCCCCCCATTCCAACTGGAACTCAACAACAAGTAAAAGAAGTCCTTTCAATAGGAGTAACTCATGAAGTATTGTGGCTGGTATTCCAGCTCTTCCTACAGAAAGCAGCAGCAGCACGTGTTTATTTCCACTGCTACATCTGCTCTCCTCCCCATCCCTTTGAGTGCAACACCAGCTCTGGAATGTGTATTTTCAGGTTACAGGATCAAGGTGTTATTTCTGCTAAAATGATAGTATTGCTTCTCCTCAGCTGAAATGCAATAGTAGATTGTGCCATAACTAGTTTAAATCCTTAGATATGGAGGCCTTTGGCCATATGGAACACAGACTCAGTCTTTCATTTCTGTAGATATAAGCAAAGCTTTAGCATGGGAAGAGAACACAGCTATGGGATAGAGACAGCCATGGCTGTGCTCTGTATTCATGCTGTGTTCTGTATCCTCCTCTGTCTGTCCTACAAACTGGAAACATGTGGTAATCATGTCTGTGGATTTTCTTATTGCTGTATCTTCTAATTCTGTTTTATTTGTAATTTTAGATGGACTCAAAGCTCTAGTCCCAGATTTATGGCAACATGGTGTGCTGCTGATTTCTCACAAAGAAGTCATCAAAAAAGAGCTCTGAGAAGATTCTCCTGTGAAAGAAGTGATATGCTTGCAACTCAGAAGCTAAGGAAGCTGCCAAAAACCTTAAGGTAACATTTTAAATGGAAATACATTGGTTTTTTTCCGAAGAATGATTGTACATTGGACAGAGTCTTAATGAGGGAGCTTAGGAAAGTGTGTGTTTCCCCTGTAAGAAAAAAAAACACCAAAACCACTGCCAAGTCTGAGCACTTCTACCACACCAAGTCAAAGGTTTTCCGTGTTATAAATCTGTTTATAACTCGCAGAGTACAGTGTAGTGTGGTTTTTTTTTTTTTTTTTCCTGTTCTGCTGAAGGGGTGAAAAAGCAATGGGAAGAGTTTGAAGACTTGCTAAATTCCTTGAAGTTTAATGGAATCAAAAGTGTTCCAAAGAGGTGGGGTATGTACTACACAAGCAACTGGCAGGGAGAGCTGAAGTTCTGCCTTTAGGCATGAGAGGAATGACAAAGGCTGGGCATGAGGGGCAAAGCACCACCTATGGAATGTGTCACTTATCTTATGTCCTGGAAGTGGGACTGGCAAATAGCCAGTTTAACTGTTGTGAGGGGTCTCAAAAAGCCATAAGGGCTATCCAGAGCTTTGGCTAGAAAATACTAGCTTAGAACTTCTGTCAGAAAAGGTGAGAAGCAGTAGGAGCTTAGGTATTATTCCTTCAACCACAACTGTGCGTGTGCCTGTGCGAAATCTCTGCCTCTTAAGGGGATGAGATGTCTTTTAAGCACTTGGTGTGGGAGAATGATTCAGGAGAATTATCTTAGTGTTCTGGGCCCTCTTCTTCTGATCAGTGTGGTAGGAAGGTGAGCCTGCAACCATCTCTCCAGCCCAAGTTATTCTGGGGACTGTGCAGTCTTAGCAGCAGACGAAAGAATCATCCACTAAGAAAGCCCACTGTATGGAATGTGGAAGTTTATATGGAAACTCCTTGCTTTTGTGTCTCCCTGACATGGGTCGCCAAGGGAGACCAGAATCACATTTAATTGTGAACTGATTTTGGGGTGTCTTTTGGAGAAAGTTGGAGATTCAACAGCCATGGGTAGACATTGTCTTTACAGAGATAAGAAATTCACATAGAGATACTGTTACAAAGAATTAAAAATACTTGCCAGAAACAATTATAAGGGCATTTATTTGGCATTTTCCCCTAAAATTCCCTACACGAATACCCATTT
This sequence comes from Oxyruncus cristatus, assembly GCA_013399855.1. NCBI lineage: Eukaryota > Metazoa > Chordata > Aves > Passeriformes > Cotingidae > Oxyruncus > Oxyruncus cristatus. Next base: position 1,065,252 of record VXAY01003150.1, on the reverse strand, counting down.
TACAAATGCAGGTTTTGATCCAACACTTTTGCTGTCACAATGAATTGACTAGAATTAATAAGGTAGCTAGAGTTACTTAGACCACACAAATGAGGCAGTTAGCCTGATAGCTGCAGATATTCACCATTGAAAAAAATGGCACAAGTACAAACATGCAGGTAGAAATATTTTATTGCCTGATTCTCATCTTGATGCTTGCTTGTTTCTTTTCTGCTCTGCCTCCTCCTTCCGAGACACAAACATAAATGCAAGTCTTGGCTGATTCACAGCTGAAGACTTCACTTTAATACAAGTAAAAAATAAACTGCTGCTTAAGTCACCACTGCAGACTCTGTGCATAAGCAAGATGTTTCCTGTTAACGTGGTATAAGTACTGATCCCTGAGGACATCACACCCTGTGTGTTCTTCCCTTTCAAACTCTTAATGTTTTACCAATCCCAGGTGAATGCATAAACCTCTGGAATATTTTGAGTGTGGTGCCATTTTAACATGGGTTTTCCTAATATGTAAGAGCTACGGATGTTTCTTTGTCTTCTTTGTGAAGCACTAAGGTCTGATCTAGGTACTTAGGGCAGAAGAAATCTCATGGAAATGTTTCCATTTCAGCTTAGTTCCCTTTGAAACGCATTTTGTGAGGAGAGACTGACTCATACTTGACAAGTTGTTAGTAAGGGCACTGTCCTCGGATGTGGGACAGCCAGAGTAACGTCACCAGGTCATGTGCACAGAGACCTTGCCAAGAACCGGGCAGAGCAGACTCGCAGCCCTCCGTGTTCACCAGGCCACACACGTTCTTGTTTTGACAAAAGTTTCAATGTGTGATGGAAACATTAAGATTTGACTCAGTGTGTAATAGTCATTTTATTGTCTCCAGGCAATATGTCCATGCCACTTATGTCACTTCACAGTTCTGTCAGTTCTTAAGTTATATGTGGCCTTTCTTTGTGTGGGCAGTGTTAGCTGCTGTTTTGTTAAATGCCCCAATTTTTCATTCCTTTCAATAACTATTAAACTGTAAGGACAAGGTCCTCTGCAGCAAAAGAAAGCTCAGGAATGAGGTATTTAGATGAAAATTCTCCAGGAACATAGTCTCTTCCCTTAGCCAGAAAATACTTGTGAAAATGAATGAAATACCTTTTGGAATCTTATTTGGAATTAAGATCATTTTCCTGCTGAGATGTTTAAAATTGTCAGCTTCGTAACTCTATATGCTTATGGGGTTTAAGAAGATCTAGAATTAGTGGCTACACTTTTTGATAGATTATATTCTAAGAAATCATAGAGAATTAGGAGGTTTTGCAGATCTGAGTATTCTGGGGATCATCTATGAAGAATTCAGTCACTTTTTTCACTGCATGAAACAGAGGAGATGTGCTAGGAGCATATCAACATCTTCACTTTCCTATGAACAATAGCTCAGGAAGAGAAATGAATGAGTTAATTGAAATGCATCTGTTGCCATCATAGTCATGTTCTGTGTTGGAGATCAAATTACACTGAATTTAGCAGTGAACAATAGATTTGCTGTCTAAACAATCCAGCTATGCTGAATTCTGGTTATTTCACATAGTATATTGAACAGAGCTGTTGTTTTTCTTTACTCCAGATTTTAGATTTTTTTTTTTGTTTTCAGTTTTTCCTGAATTCAGGAATCTTTGTTTTCTTTGTTGCTTCTTTATTTCCTGCCACACTTTCTCTATATTTTCATGCTGGAGTTGTGTTCACCTCTTTCTCTTTGATCTTAGAGAAACGAAGGAACTGTCTGGATTCTCATGTTACAGTCATTTTAAATCTGTATAACACTTTTAATTTCGTTACAATAGGTTCTAATTTACTCTAAAGCAAGGGTGATTGGAACAACATTTCTGAACCAAATTCTGTTCAACCACAGCCTTGGCAGACAGTGAAAGAAAAGAAACAGTTCTCTTCCTTACCTTAACTCACAAGCCAAAATGTGTAAAGAGGTATTGTCAAATAACCAACCTTTGTTTTGGATGCTTTGAACACGATTGTAAATCAGCACCACCACCCACCACCCCCTGCCCCCATCTTGGTTTAGGCCCCTAAATTCAGTGGCTGGTTCTGGCAGCTCCCTAAGAGAGGCAGATGGTTGTATAATGGAGTTGTGGTGTACGATGGTGCTGGTAATTGGCCCTAGAGGGTTAATGCTCCCCCTAAAAAGCACTCCCTGCTTAACTCGTACAAGTACATTGCTGGCTGCTCTTCGGGTGCCTGTTGGGAAGAATTGCCAGCACTCCAGTGGGGCAGTGGTGTTGCAGGGGAGTGTCTTCTGCTGCAGTAGGACTCCAGTTGAAAGAGTGCTGTGCACATGACTGCCAGCAATCAAAGCAAAGAAGGCTGTTTTCTGACCAACACTTCCTGGGTTTTTTTAAAAGCAGTTTCTTCTTGTGCCAAGTCTCATGGTGTCTCCTACATCTAGAACTGCCAGAAATTTAGTTTGGTATAAATCAGGCCCTATCCTGTGTCTGTCACTTACTATGGAAAAGAGGATTTAAATCCTCTTATGCCTACTCCTCCTTAATAAACAAAACAAACCCCAAGTGCCATAGCTTTGGCAGTAGACAGCAGGAATTTATAATTTCTGAACAGGAACGAATACATCTTAAGGGACCATATTTGCTTTCAAATAACAGTAATAATGATAAACATTTTGTTTTTCTCTTGCCTTTTTCATCAGTAGTTCTCAAAGCACTTTTTGTAAAGAAGTTTGGCAATACTGTGCTGTCTTGACAATGGGAAAACATATGGATACCATAAGATCTGGCAGCAAGATCACTTAATAGCTGGGTGGCAATTAGATCCTAGCACCCTCTTCAAGAGTGAAATGTTTTTCTTCCGTTCTTTCTCTTGGTAGCATTAGATTGTCAATGTATTTATTTAGGAGATGGCAACTTGACTTCAAACATTAGTGTCTGAGTGCTAAGGGAAGGGTGTTATACTTGGACTAAAGTCTACTTGTGTCTTGAGATGCCCAGACATTTCCAGGCCAAAGAGTCCATCTGGCAATTTAAGCACAAACACGGAGAGGCTGATTTTGTGCAGCATTGTGAGAATTTACTGCACTGCTGTTCTGAGCTGGAGCTGCTTATTGCTGCCTTCTCTGAAAGAGTGAGATGCTTTTAAACATCAGACACAGTCTGAAGGGAACTGTGCTTTTGAAAATGTGATCTGGCATAATAAATATTTGAGTATTAAGGGTGAGAGTGAGAAAACTGATAGAGGTGGATCTATCATAATTGCTTTCATAAAATATGGAGACAAGCAGCCCTTTTAATCCATTATTTACTCAGTAGATGGTATCTAATTATTTAGGTAATTTTTAAGTCGGTAAAAGTCCAAACTGTACTTTGAGTCATGACAAATTCTTTTGTCTGGGTAAAATATGATAAATTTTGACACTTTTATGGGTAGAATACCTTCCTGTTGTCAGTGAGAGTTCTCATAACTTAGTCACTTAAAATTCTAGAGGGAAAAGAAAAATAATTAAATATGGTACTCATTACAGTGGTCTTTTTACTGGTTCATTCCATGATGTTTCTATAGACTTCTGAAAGCTGTATGAGGAAAGCAAAGATTCAGAAGCCAATAAGGTAGTTTTGTGTCCCGTTTAATATTTGTCCTCTTGGTTAAAAGCTGTTTACATAGGCCGCAAATGATCCATCCTGTTCTACTACTACTAATAAAACACAGTTATCAGTACAGTGACTTGGGCACAAATAATTAACTCTTCCTTTCTGGAGATTCTTTGTGCATATAACAGTAGGCTGTAGGCTAGTTTTTCAAATATGTCAAGTGGACTTAATGTACTTTTGAGAAAGAACAGTCTTGTAGCCCTTGATGCTGCTGAGATTAGTCTCAGGACTGCCTTAAATTGCTCTGGCTAGTAGCTTAATTGTTTCCATATAGAATGATTCCTAGTATCAAAGGAATTCTCAATTAGGGTAAATTTGTTGTGTGATAGAATAACAGATCTAATGTTAAGTGTGTTCTGCAGTGTATCTATATAAAGACAAACATTTATGCTAGCCATGACTTAGATCTGTGTTTCTCCCACATTTTCAAATATTTGGATTCTTGTTTCCAGATTTGACCTGTGAGAGTTGTGGTGGTCTGGTAGGTTCTGGCTAAAAGATTTGAGGTGTAGTCGCACACATCTGCATGTCAGGAATGCTGGAACCCAGAGTTTGGTTTCAGACCTGTTGCTGTTTAATGTTTGGTAGTTTTTTAAGTGCAGAAGACACATCTGGGCTGAACTTTGAGAACTGCTAAACATTAGCTTTGCAATGACTCAGATAACTGCAACTACCTGAAAAAGCTTTTTAGGATTCCACAGGAAGCAAATGTTTTAACCAGTTAATTCTACTCCCACCTTTTTTCTTCTCCCATCCCCCCCCTTCTATTTTTTCCTAAATACAGAATGTTTATATGGGCTGACAAGTTCTATTTCAACCGTAACCCCATGGAAAAAAGAGCTAAGATATAAACTCCTAGTGATTGCCTCTACAGTCAAAATTTTGGCAGTACTTTAGGTCTGTTATAGTGGCACTAGGAAAGTGCTATTTTAGCTGGTATTATTCTTACACAATAAAGAATAATCAAATTCTAATTATAAAAAATGTTTTATGGAAAGGTCAGTTGTACTGCTGATGTGAAAAACCAGGAACAACATTTTCATCTGTATTTTTTTGTACTCCAAAGTAATTCTATGTGTATCAGGGACAAGGGTGAAAATAACAAGCAACTGAAGAACCTGGCTTATCATAATGGAATACTAATACATATGCAAACATCTGTCATTCAGAGGATTGTTTCATCACCCTGAAAACAAGGAGAACTTGCTTCCAAAATCAGTTCTGCTTCTCCTACCTCCTTTTGTCCTGCCATCCTAGTCTTCCTTTGGAATATTTTAGGTGAATTCTGCACAAGTTCAAAGGCATTAGAGCAATAATAATCTTGATCTGGGCCCTAAATCAATTTGTAGTCCTTCATTAAAAAAAAAGAAGAAATGCTGATTTGATGCTTTTTTTTCTTTTCCATAGAGACAGAGCTTTGGTTAAGAAGCTTTTAACAGTACCTACCCGCAGCCTTAGCCTGGCTGTCAAACTGTCTCAGTGTTTTAGAACCACCTGGAAATCCTGAGCCTCAGAGTTGCACCTTGCACTTGATAGAGTATCACTGTACAAAGTCATCACTAGACATCAACTTACATTTCATGGCTAACTAGAAGTATGTGATGGTCGTGATGACTGAGTGTAACAGAGTGAACATTTGCCAGGCTGCTCCTTTCTCTTTGTATGGACTTGGAATGGTAAAGATTCTCCCTCATCACAATGGGAAAAGGGTTCCAATGCCTAGTTTTCCCAACTTCTAATTTGAAAAGAAACACTTTATTTCTAGGAAAACCTGTGTCACTTCACCTCTCTGTTTTCACTTTTCCTAGTTTTTGTGCTTAAAGAACCATCTGGTACCAGAATTTTTCTGTTATTAAATGCTTTTAACCTAACTCATGATTAATGAGATGCATGGAATTTGTCAAACTTGTCCCACTGTGAGAAAAAGCTGCCTTATTTTTTGATGTCATGTTTATTAAGTTGATACAGGACTGCATGTAATATTTTCTTGAAAGGACTCCCCCCACAGTGAGTGCACAGGACTTGTGGAGCTGTACTTTGTACTGGGTCTAGGATGTGCAAGTTGTAAATGTGTACTGTGGAAGTTCATACTAAGCAGTAGCTATCTTGAATTTAGACTTTGAAGAAAGCTGTTGCCTTCCACCAAATTTCCTTGACTAGTCTCTGAAAGATGTGCTGAAAACACTAGAGTAAATTTAGAAAATAAAACTCTGAATGGAAGAACCAAACAGTCAGGACTCTCATCAGGGCCGTGCAGAACAGTTAAACACAGCCTCAATTTTAATTTATAAGCACTAGTGGCCAGCATAAAGGAGGTAATCAGAGTTTAACCTAACTTCTGTTGACAGCAGATTCTTAAGCAGCTGGAAATCTGCAATATATTTTGCCCTTTCTGGTAAAGTAGTCTAATTCTGAAACCATATGGGAGACATTGGAATACTGTGTTACACGCATTTGACGTGGAGTGATGTCTTTTAAACAGAATAAAAAAAACCTCACTGAAATTTCAGAAGACTCTGTTTCATCAGTCATAGATCAATCTCAGGAAAGAGTTTCTAAACTAAAAAATGAAAATGGACGTCATCTGTGCTCTCAAAGACACTACTGAAAGACCTCCCTGCAATGAGGCAAAGTTCACAGACTTTGAGAGGGAAAGGAAAGAATTCAGTCAAGACTGTGTATGATAGTGAGAGAGTTGCTCAGTTGGTTTGGTGAAGGACCCAAATTTAACTAACTAAATGCTCTTACTGGATGATGTAGTCAGTACTAATAAGGATGTTATTAATTAGTTGTTTTCTCTTTTTTAGATTCATCTCCCCCCCATGCTCTCAAAAATAAGCTAATTTGTTTTTTTGCAAGTTTAGTGAAATTATCATGGCATATCCCATGAATTTTATCTGAAAGTTGTGAGGCATTTCATGGTAGTTATAACATCTTTACATACAGTTAGTTTCCTTGTACATATTGTGTTCTCATCAACAAAAGTGATGTCTGATCAAGAAATGGAGCTGTAAAGCTGTGGTGGCCTTGATTATGAATCTTTAACTATTTTTAATGTCCATCTACTATCAGCTTTTCCATCATTTTGCTGAGGGATCATGTCAACACACATCAAATCATTATTTGTTCATTCTTCGTTTGTTTACCTTGAAGGCTTTTTTTTTTTGGTTGCTTTCTTCTCCTTCCCTTTTCTTTCCTATTCTATGGAATTTCTTGTGTTCCAGAAATTGTAATACTTTAGACTTGAAGTAGTTACACTTATATTTTTCTCCTGATGTGAAATTCCCTGACTCTGTGGAGTTAAGTACACTGAGTTACTTCAAGCATCTTTTACACTCACCATCAAAATGAAAAACAGTGCTTTTTGAAGTGGGAGCATATTGTCTTACATTAACAGAAAGATTTGCCTGGTCTTAATTTCTGTTTGGCTTTCTTGTACCTGTATTGGATGTGTACTTTTGAGGGCTAACAGCAATGAGGGAGATCACCAGTGCAGAAATTAAGGGTACTCTTGCTGGTCATCCCAGTGTGTCACTATATAAAGTGACTGGTTTCCAAACTTGAAGACTGGAGCTAACTCTGTTGGTAACAATACTATTCTAGGGTAAAACAGCATAAGTGAACTCTAAGTTGAGCCCAATTCAATTGACTGTCACATGACAAAGAATGATTCGAAGCATTTTAAGTTAATTTCTGATCACAATATGTGGGGTTTTAACAGAGTTTAAGGCTATAAACTGTGAGAACTAAAGTTTTGGATTTCATTGTGCCTAACAGCTGGCTAAAGTTCTTGGACTGACACACCAAATCTTCCTTCATAGAAGGCAAGTATAATAAATGTAACATTTTTTTCCTGTTATTTGTAACATTTAAAGCTTCTTTTAAGTCTGGTATGTCATATCTTACCATCTTGAGTGATAGGTATAAAGGTGCAGCAGATTTTAGGAGTCTTTGGAGTTTTCTTCATTATAAAGAGGTTTCTCAAGGCCCTTCAAACAACTCTCATTCATGTAATCCTTGTTGCCTTTAAGTTATGATAACATTCCTTTTTGTCACATCACACAGATTGTAATGAAAGGAAAGGATTAACCACCTGGTTACCAAGGGCCACTTACTGCTAAATGATAATAACTGCAAATCAAAGCGAAAGGTTTCACCCACTTTAGGTGGTACATGACAGCAGTGACTTCACTGGAGAGATATGCCCATTAGCACCTTAATCCTCAGCAGTGTGAGCATGAGAACTTGTTCAGTCCCTAGTAAAGCAGTATAATGGTGGGAACCATAGTTTCTCATTGCAGCAGATATGTTTTCATTACTATTCTAGATGTGTTTTTTTGGCCCTTCTGCATAGTCTTGTTTGATTGACACCAGCTTTGTAGCTTCTCAGAAGATGAGTTGTGTCTCAGCGTTCAATTTAGCCCTTCAGATGGATCTTTCTTTCCTTTTCTTTTTTTTTTATTAGATGTAACTTTTTGAAAGTTGCTGTTTCTTTTTACAGTATTTTCTAGAGGCTTAAAGCTTTAAGACCAACAATATTATTGCATCAGTCAAGTGCCAGCAGGAAAGTCTCTTAAAAAAGATGGGAATAAAGTAATCTATAATCCACCTTGACTAATGTTTGTCAGACCAAAGAAAAGGAAAATTTAGCAAATAGAATTTTTAAGGACTGGGGAGGCGAGCATGGTGGGAGGAAGGGGGATATTTAATAAAGATCAGGAAATTCTGAAGAGCTTAGAAAAGAAGTTTTTTTCCAGATGTTGTAATGTGAGGAGGCCACATGCTAAGTTTATTTGCAGAAATTCATCTCTCACTGATTTCTGTGTTTTGAAAAGGTCTTGGTTTTGTATTTGTTTCCATAAACATCTTGATTTAAATATTTCACATATATCAACTGCAAATGTGTTGAAACAAGAACAACACAGAGGCAGTTAGGAAAAGGAAGCTTGAATGTTAGCCATTGCACATGACATTTTTCCTTCTATCCCGTCCTTCCATAGAGGTGGGGAGATGCCCCTGAAGGTTCTGATCTTTGCCGGGTTCATGTGGATAAAACAGAAGGTGGTGCTGAGCCTTAAGATAAATCCTTTTAGGAGCTGCGTGGGGAAAGGGGACCATTAACTCTCCTGGTGAGGAATGCAGGAGCAATCCCCGCCTGGCCCGCTGGCAGTTGTGCAGCATTAGAAGCAGATAAGGGGAGGGAGAGAGGGATAGAAGGACCAGGCTCAAGGATGCTGAAGTGAAATGGCTTGGGTTGGTATTAAAGCTCTTTAATTCTTCAGTTGAGAGTGTTCCTGGAATGGGAAATTGAAAGAATCATAGTTACCATCTGCTTCAGAAACTTTGTTTAATAGCCAGAGCTGCAGGCGAAAGGTGCTCGCTGGGGGTCTGGTGCAGAGCATAATGATCCAAGAATTACGGGCAGCCCTGCCAGACTCCCCTGACTCAAACAGCCTCTATGTTCTTTCTAAATTATCCCAAGGATGTTCTCGGCACTGCTGCTGCCTGCTCCCTATGAGCCTTCTGGCACACGGGTGCCAGGCCTCACCTCCCATCAAGAAAAGGAAAATTTCCCAAACTTCACTTCTTTATGAAAATGTTGTGTATTACATTGTCAAACATTATGACTTGGCAAAATTAAACAAAAGAGGATGGATGTAATATAACATCCATTTTATAGAAATTAAGATACCACATCTTGTAATTTTTTTTTCCCCAAACCTGTATTTTTATATAATTTGAGCTATAATAATAGTCCAGAATATTTTTATGAAGTTAAACACTTCATATAATCAGATCTTTTTTTCTCCAAGGTATTTAATATTTAATTAGCGGTCTCATGGTGAAATTACTTTTTCAGCTAGCAGAAGAGCCACCTTCATTTAAAATTCTGACTTAACTTGGCTTCAAAAATTAGATGGCTGACAAAAGGCTGCAGATTTTTACCCTTTTTGTTTTGTTGAAACTGTAGGGGGGAAAAAATTATCTCTGTTCTTTTTGTTTAGACAGTTCTAATGAATTCTGTTTGTCTAGAACAAGCAGCATAGTACCCAGCAGTAGACACTATGCTCTTATCTAAGGGTATATAAAGGCACAGATCATGTTGTTTTATTAAAAAAGTTATGTGTAATTATGGGAAAAAGAAAATGTTGGAACAGATGAGGCACTGTCGCATGTACTCATTCAGCCTTTGGTTTCAGGGAAATTGTTTGGGTTCCTCTGAGAAATTGTTCACTTGCGAAGTTATGAGGCTTTGTCAAAAGGCTGAATCAATATTCTAATGTTTTCCAAAGAAAAAAGGAGAAAATTTGCTGGTGAGGTGGGCTTTCCAGCATGTTCAATACTGCAATACCTTCCAAATTTTCTAAAAAACCAACCCCCCTAAATCAACTCAAAAACAAACCCCACAAAAACTGTTTTCTGCTTCTAGAGCATTACTTTCCAAAGAGGAATTGTCACTTGTCACATTTATATGAAAAAAGGATATGAAAGTTCTGTACATCCTTCTCCAGGCTTGGCTTGAAGGCATATGGTGGCATAAGATATATTTGATTAGCGTTATTTTATGCTGCTTCTTCGGTGCTTACAATAAGCGTACTTGATGTTGGGCAGCTACTAATTGAGAATCTGAGCACTTAGGAACCTGTATATCCCCTCAGGAGGAACTGTGCTTTTAAAGCAAATGCCCCTACTACCCTCTGTGAGTGACCTGTTTTATGACAAAGTGGTGGCACACCATTCATCCTGAAGAGATCTGAAGAGCTTTAGGAAGCATGACTTCTGTCTGCTTATGGTTAAGGACAGCATAATCCCAAGTATGAGAGGTGTGGGGACCAAGGGGACTTTAATCAGTATTTTTCAAAGAATTAGGCAAAATAAACTCAAGAGTTTAATTTTGATTTCCTTACTGACAGCTGTGATTCTGGGAGATGAAACGTCTTTGTGAGAAATAATCTTGTAAAGGGCCAAAAGATTTTAAAACACAGTCCTGAAACCAGTTTTTGGATCTGAAAAGACTGTTGCTGTTGAGTAAACAGTTGTGAAACAACTCGATGGGAGGCCTTGTGTTTTTTGAGAATTCTTAGATGCTGAAGCTTAAAACTCATGCAACAGAATGATATCATTCTGGTATCATGTTCATACCCTCTGATAGTTAATGTGACCCAGCATAGCTCTCATTAAATCGCATATAATTTCTATAGTGTCCGAAGGATTTTGACTTGGTCAGTTGGAAAATCCTACATAGGTTCGTGTTATTCACAGGTACTGTGTCTACATTTTCAGTGTTCCATAGAATTAACTTTTTTAAAATGCCACCAGAAAGTTGGGTGTCTTTTCCTATTCTGTACTCTGGCGTCATCTGAGGGCCCTTGGAAAGACAGTAGGCAAAAACATAATAACAGAGCTGGTTAAAAAGGGTTTCCTTTAGTGTTTTCTCATTGACTAGTGCTGCTTTGTTAAAACAAAACTATTTCTCAATATTAAGGTGGGATGCTGGTGCTAGGAAATGGAAAGTCAGAACAACCCAGAATGCAGTAATTAAGGTATCATTAGAGATGTGACATGAGCTAGACTCAAGTTTCAAAGCTCAAATCAGATGCTACTTAAACTTCCATTTTCCATTCCAGACTGAGTGTCAAACCCACAAGGCTGTTGTGGGGCATACGGGTGTGTCTTTCTGGCCTTTACATAGTTTTGCAATGAATTCAGTTCTGTATTGATGGAGCAAAAGATGTGCTAAATTGTCACTATTCCCCCTGCCTCCCCTGCCAATGGAATTGTTGTTTCCTAGCCAGTCAATTCCCCAATTACTCTCCTGCTGTGAGATTCAGTAACTTGTCAGAGGTCTGTTGTACAGGCAGGAACTGAGCCAGGCTCTGTGCGCCAGTGCAGAGCATTAAACCCTCAGCAATTCCTCATTTGTTGCTCTTTGTCTTTCGCTGTACAATGTGGGATGTTTCCCTCCCTCCCCACCCAGAAGTATATCAGCCTAAAATCCAAACATTCTTACAGAACTGATAATTCTGTGCACATCGGTGACAGGAATGTGTTCCTGAAAACTTATAATACATTTTTGTATTTGCAGACATTTGCGGTACCTGGGTATAAAACCGAACCTATTCTCCAGGAAAAAAATCAACTCCACAAAATGGTCATATTTAAATGGCAGAAGGGCTTAAAATGCCCCCCTTTTATCAGTACTTCTCAGCACTTGCATTGTTTGCTCTTGTTAACAAGAACCTTTCTTAAGCCTAAGACTTGAATGAATGAATATTTAATTTAAGTAGAATGGTAAACTATCCAGGAGTTTGAGCGTGCCTGGGGTTATCCGTTGGTTGCTATATCTCTGGAAGTTCACTGTGAAGCACGGATTAAATTACCAAGTATTTATTTAAATGTTGTGACCCGCCAAATAGTCTTATCAGGAAGCTGGAGGGACAGATTTAGGTGTCTCTAGCTTCTGCTTAGGAACACAGAGCAAACCTGCATGGTAATTCTTTACCAGGTTAATAGAAGGAGGACCTCCAAATCTGTGTCTTCAAACAGAAATGGGTCATATGCAGATCACTTGTCTCTGAGCAACCTGATCTAGTTGAAGATGTCCCTGCCTACTCCAGGGGGTTTGTACGAGATGACCTTTAAAGGTCCCTTCCCACCCAAACCATTCTGTGTTTTTGTGATTTCCATTTCTCCTTCCAGGTACTTTTCTCTGCTGTGATTACTGTTAGCACTGTAATACCTCAGCTTCCTCTCTTGCTGTAAAACCAGCATGTATAATCAAGGAGGAATATTACCTGGCTCAGTCAAAATTATTGTTGGAGTGAGAGGCCTCTTTGAGAGAGATGTGGGATGAGAACATGTTGTGCTTCGGTTCATCCAGATGGAGAGGAACTGTTGCTTTTATGAACGTGTATTTCAAAGTTTATATTTACTTTTGGATACATTTCCTTAATTTGTTTTCTATATGGTGTAATTTGTCCAACCAAAGATGGAGATAACGCACACTTTAGGCACTAATTTGATTGAAGTTTTTAATAGTGACCTGAGGGTAAATGTTTTGGTGGGTTTGGTTAGCCCACATAACTTAAGTTACTGTCTTTCTAAGAATTTGTTTTAAGGATTTTGAAAGTAAAATGCAATACTTAAATCTTATTTTTTTAGATTAATCACTAAATGAAACACCACTCTGAAACAAAAGCTCCAAGTTTTGTTGTGAAATCATTCTTGTTGAATTGTCAAAAGGATTTTTTTTTAAACTCTTAAAATTTGCACCAATTTATTAATTGTTTAGGGGTCTCAGAGTACTTTTGAGTAAACTTATTATTAATAAATGAAAACATGCTCTCTTTTCCCCAGATGAATTTGGCAGAGTCTGGATTGTGTGTGCAAAGTATATAATCTTGAGTGGTACTTTATTACCCCAATCTTTAATTGTACGACACTTCATCCTGTGGAGGATGAACAAGTTCTGTGCACTGGTACAAACGGGGAAAGTGAATTAAAGCTCAGGACTTGGATGGATGCGTCTCCATCCGTGCCAATGAGGTGGTGATTTGAAGTTTCTACTCTGATTTTGTTTCCTTGTCAGTGAAGCAGGGGTGGCCCAGGAGCCCAGCAATCAGCAGAACCTGGCTGGGAGGTAAATCCCCTTCAAAGACTGGCACCTCTGCACTGTCACTGCTCCTCAGTGAGATTACAGGAGAATGATGTCTTGCATGGTCAGTCAACCATGGCAGGTCTGTGGTAGAGCCACTTACAGAATCTATTGCACAACCTGAGCATTTCTGTTTAATTCAGAGCACGGAGACCAACCAGAGATACTCTATCTGAAACTTGATTTTAACTTGTTATGGTTTCATGCACATGTCAATATTCTCTGCTCTGTAATGGCAATCGATAGTAAAGAAAAAGGTAAATTTATATGAAAAATTATTTATCAAAATTTTTGTTGTGCAAATTGTTCTTTCCTAGGCTTGCATCACCAAGTGATATTTATTGACTTTAATTGGATATGATTGCATTCTGTGTCCTAGGCAGAACAATTTTTTGCTATTCTCTGCCTCTGTATTTGCTTTTCAAATTCAATTTTCTATACCGAAGAGAGTGAGAAAGCTATTTAACACAGTGATACTTATTTAGAATACTGATTATTTAGTGTTCTCTGTCCCCTTCCCATCTTTGAGACCCTTTATTCCCTGACAAACTACAGCAGGATTAAAAATCAAAAACTGTGTCAGTAGTAGAGAGCTGGTAGGCTTCATGTATGGAAAAATACCTTCTGTCAGGATTTTTTCATAATGATAGACACATAAATTAGGGTTGAAATAAAAAATTCCTCAGGGATATTTTCTTTGTTAAAAAATACCTCCTTACATGACTTGGTTTAGTTATTTTGGCTCTATATAGTGTATTGTTTGTTGTAAGTAGCATTAATTGATGTAGCTGTATTGCAAATAGTTTTTAGTATGGTACTAAGTTATCATCTGCCCTCCAGCTACAAAATTTATTGGTGTGCTGGGCCAGCATTATACACTGAAATGTTAGTTGTTGCTTCAATTACAGACACTGAAATGGGGATGAAAAAGTGTGCAGGTTTTTTTTCCTTCCTTGCTTCTCTAAGCAAATTCTTCTCTAACTATATTTACCACTACCAGGAAATGCTGTTAAAATGTAGGATCGTTGCAGAAAGTATAATTTCTCATTTATGCTGACATTGTGCTCTACAGTGGGCAGTGTCATAGGAAAGTAAGATTAGTTCAACAGTATCTAACAGCTGGCTCCAGTGCAGGCTGAAATCCTGCCAATGTGCTAGAGCCCTTTTCCTGCAAGGAAAAAACTCTTTCAGTCCTCTTCTGAAGAATACTATGAAAGTTTGAAAGTTTGGTACTGTCTGACTTTTTCTTGGGTATGGAAAGGGAAAAAAAAAAATGTGTAAAGAGCTCATCTTGTAGCCAATTTTTTGCTCTGACAGAAGTGGAAGTCCTAAAGTGCACATGGATTCTCTTCTCCATTTTTCCTGGAAGTAATATATTGTCCCTAGGAATGACTTTGGTGAGGGAAGAGGTTTAATTTCACCATAACTTTATCCTGAGCAGGGATGACGAACCTGCAACCAAATAATAGTCTGAAGCTTTTGGTCAAAAAGGTTCTTTTGCACTCTTCAGAGTGATCCACAGCTGCCCTAGCTCCACACAGCTCTATGCTTCACAGTTTTCTGGGTTGCTCTGTCCGTATACCAGGCAGTCACTGCTTGACAGCCAGCTTCTGCTTGCATGCTTCGTGGAGGATCTGAAACAGAGGAGAATTCCAGGATGTTCTCTCCGAGGCTGCTCAGGCAGGCACTGACCCTTTGCAGGCAGGGCTGAGTGCTTTCTGAGATGAGTCCTCTTGGTGAAGCAAAGGCAGCTGCTTCCAGAGCTCAACACTGTGTCTGTCTTGATGCTCAGAAGTCCTTTCTTCAAGCAAATGGCTATATTTGGAAAGCTTTCCCCACTTAGTTTTGCTGCACCACGGTATGGAAAGCACAAATTCCAATCCTATTAGGAGAACACTGCCAGGGTACAATTTAGTGGTAGAGAGTAGTTTTGTAGGCTGGACATTCAATACCTTAGTTTTCACTTAGGTTAGATTCTTTATTTGGAAATAGGACACCATTCACACTATCAAAGATGCTGGTTTTATATATTCCATTAACCTAGAACTTAATGTTGCTTTTCATCATTCTGTATTGCCCAGTTCTGGTGTAATACATGAATTTAGGATGGTTCCAGTAGGGAAAGTAACATAACTACTATTATGTTTACTTCTTTAGAATTATTTTATATTTACTTTCCATGGTTTTCAGGCTAGTGCAGTCCTGATTTTTATTGTGTACTTACAGTATGAAAAAAACAAAGTAGCTGAATTGCAAATTTTTGTCCTTTCTGTCTTAATTATGGCATATACTATTTTATGTCTTTTGAGCTCTTCTAGTTTAGGAGGAAGTTAAGTGTGGTGGGGAAAGCTTGTGCCACATGCACTTGACAGCTTAACAATTTTCAGCTGGTGTCCTCAGATTCTGATGTGCATTTTTGTTCTGCCATCTAATTATAGCACCAGTAGGAAAGTGTACAATATGTTGCTGCTTTCTTCCTGAAGGTCTGTACAGTTATTTTGCTTAATGATGGAGGAGGAAGATACTACAGAGAACCAGGAGCTTTGTTGTGCTTTTTGAGACAACCAGAAAATATCTCCCTTGTATGTTGTCATAGAAAACAACCTAAGTCTCTATTCTAATGCTTGACAAGGAACCTCTCTAAAATAAGGAAATAATTTAATATTGATTATAGATTCTTACTGGAGAGTCACAGCATAATCTTGTATAGTGTTTTTCCTAGGTTTATGGAATTAGTGCACACATCCTGATGCACTGCCATCCTAGCTTGCGGATAATAGTATTTTTTGTTCCATTAGATTTTGACTAACAAATCCATAAACATACCAACATGTCTGTACTGAGGACACTTTTCACAGCTTCTCTGCCTCTGTCCTTATGCTGAACAGGTCCAGCCCAAGGAGGAGATACAAGCAAATGATTCAGTCCCTGTGCAGAAATTAAGATAGGAAGGATGTTTGAAGGATGAATGCAAAATAGTCTTTTTTTTATCTGTTTAGTTCACTCTTCAGCTACTGGTGAGTTGAAGGGAGGAAATTAGCTGGAACTAAAAGATGGCTTGAACAAAGACTCGCCTGCCAAGGGTCATGTAAGAAAAAGTTTAGACTGAAGCATCTTGTTTAATACAAAATGTATCTAACCAAGCTAATCCATGTGGATAACACATTTAGGGTTCCCACTGACAGGAGGTCATAGCCATCTGTATTTGATTGCATAACATTGTATCAAAGTCAACAGGCAGAGGTCCCACCAGAAGTTATCAGAATTATCATTTCAATTAAACAGATGGCTGAGGAATCAAATGAAGAGCCTTTGAGTGATGGCTACAGAATCAATAATGTCTTTCTGAGCTTTATTGATTTATCTTTGTCCAGGCAGCAGAATTGATTTATGTCTCTAGCTTTATTTTGATAAGTCAATGATAGCTCAACTATTCCTAAATTAATGTCTTCTTTTTGTGGGGCTTACATTATTTTTTTTCTCCTGGTGAAGAGACAGAATTTTACATCAAGCCAAACTGATTTTACTAAGTAATTCTGTGGCTAACAGGGTATCATAAATCAAGCAGAAGGATGGTCTCTGTAGTTTCACGTGGAATGGATGACTTAAAATTGTGGAAAAGGCACTTATTTATTTAGCCAGTCGGATGGTATTGCATTTTTCCTCTCTGTGCTAACAGGGCAGTTGACATTTTTAAGCACACAGGATTCTTGCTGTGAAGAATGCAGTAGCGTGAGGATTGTAATGTATTTCTACAAATAACAGGGAAAAAGAGGAGAAAAATGTGTCTGTGTGTGAGAGAAGAAGAAAAGGGCAGTCCAGCTCCACAATTAAACCGCTGCTGCCATATGGTGCATTCCAAGTGTATGTGAAAAGGCATAACATGTGGAACTCAGTCTTGTGTGTTGTGGTGAGCAGAGCCTGGTGTGGTACCAACTTGCTTTTTACAAACCCAGAGAGTAGCCTTTGTTTTGCTGCAGTTAGAAGTGTCCATATTAGTACAAGTTTTGTTTTCTGGGTCATTGAAATATTGATAATAGTTTTACGAGCTTGTAAAGCAAGTAGGTCACAGCTGCTTGCTTGCCTCTTTCTTTTGCAGTATGTACCCTCTAAAGTTCCCAGGAATAGTTATGGGATTTTTTTTTTTTTAAACTGTAGGAATGAAAAATAACACCAATAACTAACCCTTCCCCCTCATGATCTCCTGTCTGCCATTTTTCAGTACCAAACCCGGGTGGATTGCTCAGTAAAATCTGAGTAAGTGGAACCTGTGACCAGATCTGATGGCAAATGAGCCTGGGAGCATTGAGGCAACAAAAAGCATGTTTGTGGCTTAGATTTTTACTGGTCTGATATTTAGATCATCGTAGCTCTAACAGGATCTAGCCAGGCTGTGCCTCCCTGTTAACCCATCCTTTGTAAAGCTTTGTGCAACCTTGTACAATTTAATTTATTATGGACATCATAATTTATCCTTCTGGGGATCTTTATGCATTGAGCAGAGCATGTCAATAAGTTCCTTCAACTATTTTAGTCTGCACATACTTTTCCTCTCCATTTCTAAAAAAGTAGTGTTGAAATTCAGTGTGTTTGGAAGGAATGTCAGGAGATCTGGGTCATAATTCTAGCACTGGCTGACCAGAATACACAGGTAAATGACTTCATGTCTTTTATCTTCATCAGTGATTAAAAGGATAAGTAGGTTCAGAATTGCTAACTCTTACTCATTTGTTAAATCCCTTCAGTTTTGGTGGTAGTTTAGGGTCTCAATTCCTTTGAGTATACAGGTCCCTTTCTTTAATTACCTTTAGCAGGGAAAATTTTGTGGTTTAATTTTTGCCAGGTTTTTTGGAGGTCAAAAATTCAAACCTGTGTTGTTACTGGGTAGGCAGAATTCAAAAGTTACATTAAAAAAAAAATCAACTTTTGGAGCAGGGAAAAAGTTAATTATTTGATCTTAAAATCATAAGAAAGGAAAAAACTATACATGGGCAAACTAAAATAAAAATTATTGAAATCAGGGGACTGGAAGAAGTACTTTTTCAACCAAAACACACAGTTCCTCAGGAAAGTCAAACCACTGTATCTTTGGTTGATTATTCCTCATAATTATGATTATTAAGTGGCATTTGAGACTCATGTAACTCAATATTCCAGCTTAGCTTTTCTATAAAAACATAAACAGATAACTGTAATCAGAAGCATCTAAAGTCAACATAAACATTGTAGATAAACCTACATTTTTAATTTTTTTTTTCCTCCAGTATTTAGTTCATTAGAGCTGGACATTACCTGGAAGGTGAAATAGGTCTTGAGAGGTTTTTTTTTCTTCCTCTATACACATGTATTTTCTGCCCAGTCCAGTCCATGATCTGAAAGTAAGGCTGCCTTCTGGTGTCTCAATATGCTAAAAAATTAAAGGAATTTAAACATCAATTAGAAAAGAGAAGTCC